>CM076582.1:222366929-222912327 GCA_034641835.2 Pinus albicaulis | reverse complement strand
CGGGGCATTTTTGTTGTATTGGAAGCATGTGTTTTCTATTGGTGATAAGAAAACTGGAAAATGAGTTATGTGAGGGATAATGGATGGTTTTTTGAGTGCTTTAATTACTATGTTATTTCCTTGAACAAGGTATGTGAGATACATTTCATTGCGCAAATCTTTAACTCTGCAAAATTATTAATATTTCTAATTTCCATTGTATGGGGTGGTGCATAAGGTATTGTTTAGCTATTCATGTTAGTTTGTGAGAGGGAAGGGGGGGCTCTACACAAGTCATTGAGCAGACATACTTTTAAAATTTTCTAGATCGTATATCATATGAATGTTTACAGAGAACTGGGTATATCGTTATTCGAATATTTTACTGTGCAGAGTACGAAGTATGTGTGAGAGAGAAGTTGTGTATATATTTTAATTTTATAGTTATGAATATTTTCAGAATGATTAATACTGTTTATTTCCATTGTGTGGGGTGGTGCATAGGGATTTGATTAACTATTGATGTTAATCTACTAATATTCAGTATTCACGAGTGCTATAACATTGTGTTATTGCTCTGAGCATTGGTGTTAGAAGTGAATATTTGTGCATGATGGGGTTTTTTAGTGTAAATTCTAAATGAAAGTGTACGAAAAGAGATCACTTTATATGTGTGTGACAAACTTCCCTAACAACAAATATGGCTGCAAAAAAACAAATGCTGCAAAAAACCAGATGTATGCAGTAAAAGCAGTTAAACAGTGAAAAGAAATAAGAATTGCTCCATGCATCCAATGGACAAGACAAGATAAAGAATTTTGAATATATTATAACACTTGGGAAGGGAAAAAATAATAATGTTACCAGTCCCCCTCAATGGTATGGGTTCTTGGCTATCCTGAATGCTTCAAATCTATAATTTTATCTTTCTCAATGGTGTATAAAACCCAAAATGTGTTGAACTCTAAGGAGATCGAGACGCAAATAAAGTAGTAGCAGCAATGAGAATGATCAAAGTTTAGAATGAATGAAAAACCCTCCTATTTATAACAAAATATGGAGTTATCTTCGATAATGGCGCATAATAAAATATTATTAACGAAGATCTAGATCTAGCCATTTGGAATATTTTATTATATTTTGTTGGAGGGAAAAGGTATTTAAATTGGTTAAATACCTTTATTTAGAAATAATAAACAGATAAATTATTTATTTATCATTTCAATAATTTTGTTAAGGAATAATTAACAAATAATGAACTTTTAGTTATTTTTAGGTGATTTGGTCATATTTAACAAAGAATAATAAATAAACAATTATTTAATTAATTATTCCTGGAGAAATATAAGATAAATAATTATTTATCTAATTATTTGTCATAATTGGGTTAAATATGACGAATAATATTATTTAAACAATGGTTTAATTAATTATTCCTCATGGATTTCTTGTTTTAACCAGAAATAACTTAATAAAACATGGTTTATTAAATTATTTCTTATAGTGAAAGCAATTTTACTATGGTAAAAATGGTCTTACATGGTGTACTTTGATCCATCTAATTGTAAATGGTTAGATGACCAAATTTTGGTGTAACATATTTCCCCCCAATGTGCGAGCGTTAGGAGCTAATCGTATGACTGAAGTACGTTGTAAGAACACAATCACTAGACACCGAAGGGGAGTTAGAGAGAGAGAGAGATACATAGATAGAGTGAAGTGAGAGAGGACAACAACCGAGGGGGTGAGACCTACGAATTATATAAGTCTGCTTTAATGTTTTGGTACATGTTCTCAGTGAGGCGGGGGAGGCATAATTATGCCCGCCAATATGAAAAAGTAAAAAAAGTAATGGTGTGCCCAGAAAAATGAAACTGAGAAATAAAGTACATGATAAATGGTACATGACATGCAGGCATAAAATGGGTCAGAAAAAAAATAATGGATCCCACATACATATTGCGCCTGGAAAAAAAATGAGCTAGGAATGAATACAATAATATCTGAGTACATGAGACATAATAACAACCAAAGAAGCCCTACTAAATAGGAAAGGGATCTGAATATATGAATGATATATGCATGCTAGAAGCGTTGCAAGCAGCTGAAACTAAACCCATCAAATCTGTGAAGCTGCATATGAGGTTGTAGCATAATTTGAGGTCATCCAGGCATGTGGGGGGCTACTTTAAGGGCCACCCCCTCATGAGGTCTGAAACATCTCACACACACTCGGGAATCACTGGTACGATCTGCTGAACCATCGAAACATTAAGTATACAAATCTCAATCATGAAATAATGAGCTAAAGCTGAGCGGATGAGAAACAATCAAGTGAAAGAGAAATGAGGAGTCCCTTTGCCTAATTTGAGGCATCAAACAAGAATGGAAGATGGAACCAACGTATACCACCCTCTAGACCTGTCTTATGGAATAAATGTGTTGATGTCGACAAAAGGAGGTCTGCCATAGGTGAGGCATTGAGGAATCCTCAACTAAGGCAAGAGGGATCATAGTAAAGTGACTGATGGACTGACACGAGAGATGATGATGGAATAGGGGATACTGAGTAGTGGACAGATGACTTCCCTTTTTAGAGCATAAAAAGCATGGATGACCTAGAAATGACTGAATTGACTCTGGAGGGCATGGGAGACAGTATGATTAGAGGCCAAATGGGAGACATGAGAGAGGGACAAGGAAAAAATGGATGGAATATTGTAACAGGAGGAAAAGTTACTCGGGAGAGACTCCATGAATGTGATGGTGACTCAACTCGGATTCTTTAAACAAGGGTGACTCGATGATGCTTCCAGGTATAATAGCCCCAGTCGGGACCATAAAAACAAGAGAAAAATATGGTTACTCATGACAAAAATCGACACAGGTGTTGGCAAGTATGAAAGCAAAGTGGTGCCCCAAGGACAAGAAACACAAGTGAAGAAATCCAATTTTAAGGGGCGGTAGAGTGACCCTTATTGGAAAAATGGTTTCTTGGTGAAGTGTCAAATTACCATAAACAAAAGGATAAACATTATAGTGCTTGGTGAGAGCTTTCCAACGGTGATTATGGCTCGTCAAGCCAACCTATTTTTTTGTCGCAATTGGTGAAAGAAAATTTAGGGTTTTTCTTTCAATAGGGCGATTTCCCTCCAATTTAATTTATTTTCTAGTGGAGTTGTGGTGAATTTGGAGAGGAGGGGAAGGCCCTAAATATTTTGGTGATCGTAGCGGAAAAACCAACTATTGGAATGAAGATCTGTTTTTTTCTGTTAGGTGGACTAACCTTACTCTTCATTTTTAGTGGTTCAATTTTTTAGATTAGGAGCCCGGGGCTCAAGAATAAACCTCTACCCCTCCTCACGACTCGCTTGCACTTTCTGGAACCTGTAATATGAATGGGTCACAGTTTCCAGAGGGGAAAACTATGAACTCATAGCTATAAAGGTTGAAAAGTGTGAGTTTCCCTGAAGGTGATATTTTGGTTGTTTTTGGGCTGAGGACTAAAACTTGATGGTTTATGATGCAGTTTACCTTCTTGGAGTTGACAAACATGATGGTTTTGTGCAGGTATGGTAGAGTTGAGGATGAAATGGAAAAAGATGGATTTGGATGCACTTCGTGCTGAAATCCAAGGGGATCAGGTGGTACGAGGAGCACTTGCGAGGTATGGGGTTCTCAAGTTGGTTGAGAACCCACTGATGAAGGCAGGCGAGCCCTTACTATCGAGGATATTCAGCTATTGGGATCCAGACTAGGAGGCCTTTATGGTGCAGGGGCACATGATTGAGTTGACCATCCAGAACATCTACTTCTTGACTGGACTCCCACCACTAGGGGTGGTGGGAAATATACATCCAGTGTTACTGTGTGGGCGAAACATCTCAGAGTTCATGGAGTGCCACTATAGACTAGATGTTCGTGCTAAGGGAATGACCATTATGATCAGTGATCAAGAGATGCTAGAGACACCGATTGTCGCCGCAACACTAATACGGATCCTGGGAAACCAAGCATTCCATCACATCACTGGGGGAAGATGATGTTGGTTGAGAGTGTTCTGAGTGGGACCAACTATGGGTGGGCCCAGATGATGATGTCGTCAGTGAAATGAAAACTGTCACTATGTGAGCGACAGGTGAACCATGATTTTTCTTTTGATATGGTGGTGTGCATGTTCTTCTTTGAGAATATCCCCACACTTCGACCTTATATGCAGATCCAGGATGGTGCCCCATTGGAGCATAGGATGCACCACTAGGGAAAACTACTGTAGAGAGGAGGAGGCAGGGGAGTCAGGTGGGTGCTCCAACCTGAGTTCTTCACACATTAGGATCAGATGTCATTGTACATAGATGACTATCCATACAATAGTATGAACTTTCAGGCGGATAGCATGATCTTAAGGACCAACACATTGAGGGATGTATAGGATTACCTTTTGAGTGGCAAGGGGTCATGCGGTGTATTGTGATTACCAGACAAGCAGTTCGGGATCTGCGGGCTGGTGTAGTCGAGCCATTGGCTTGGGACCCTCCAGATAGTGATTAGATGTAGGGGAATGTTGTGCCCTCAATTTTTATTGGTAACATGCTATGAGCATGTCAAATGTATTTAGAGTAGTGGAATCCAAACATTTATGATTTTGTTGATACATAATATGGATGTGTATCTTTTTATATATGACGAGTATATGGTTCACCATTTGTTTTATGATTGCCTTGTGTTAAATGCATGTGATAAGTGCCAATATAGAATATTGTTTACAGTGTTATATACATAGTAATTCTAGGCTCTAGTTACATGAATAAATGTAATGGTTTAAAATTCACTCACTAAAATCTTCACTCGTAAATATATTCTAAAAAGGACATGGTTGTTCACATAATACACTGATCCAAATTTATGCAGGAATGAAACCAAATACACATGTAACCATAAATACAAATATGTAGTGGAAATAACACTTCATTTCATTAATATCAAACAACTGAAATTTTCTTATAGACAGAATAGAAATACACTAGCTAGGGCGCTGGTAGCTTATCTCTGAGAAGAGATGTGGCGGTTACATGCCTCTGAACTGAGTTACAATGAGACTCGAGGGCCTATTTATTATTTATAAATAATGGAAAACCATAAACATACAAAACCATAACCCTAGGAGATGAAGCGACAAAACTATGGGCCCTGTTTGGGTAAATTGGTGTTTCAACTTCCCGGGGACGTAACTTTGGCATACGATCTATGTGTGACGTGCACCATACCTCGTTAAAAAGATCTTGCAGGCCGCCATAATGGCCATCTTCGAGAATCTGTCGACGACCATGAAAACATAGTCATTTCCATGCTTAGTAGAAGTAAGGCCTAACATGTAATCCATGGAGATGGATTCCCAAGGTCGACTAGGGGTAGGTAGTGGAGTATAGAGGCCTTGCTTCTTGATGGTTAGTGTGGAAATGACACAAGCAATGCAGGATCTGATGTACTTCCCAACATCTTGTTGAAGGTTCGGCCAATAGAAATACTTCTGCAGTACTACCACTATTTTCTCGACCTTGAAATGCCCAGCGACCCGACTGTAGTGTGCTTCCCATATCATATTCGCACGCTCGCTTGAAGGAACACAAAGGTATCTTATCTCTGAGAAGAGATGTGCTAGCTATAGGCCACTAAAATAAGTTACAATGAGGCTCGAGGGTCTATTTATTATTTAGAAACAATGGAAAACCTTAAACATCCAAAACCCTAACCATAGGAGATGAAGCGCCAAAACTATGGGCCCCGTTTGGGTAAATTGGTGTTTCAACTTCCTAGGGACGTAACTTTCGCATACGATCTCCATTTGATGTGCACCATACCTTGTTAGAAAGATCTATATGAGGACTAAAAATTTTTATGCAAGAAAAAATAACTTGGTCGCTCTCAGTTTTCCCAGAAAACATCGTTTAGGGCCTCAAAACGGCTCCGGAAGTTTAGGACCCGAAAAAATATCAAAAATAGTAAGTTGTGCTGAAACTGAAAAAATGAAAGAGACAATGGTGGGGCCCCAAGTGTATTAGGTGGGTGGCCACCAATATCCACCTAGATAATTCCTCCCCCCTTAGGAAGCAATGGTCCCCATTTCGTTGAGTTCCTCCATGAGATGAGGAAACTTCTGTTGAACTTGGTCCCTGGTGAACCACTTGCCTTGGTGCAGGAGTTGGCCAGATTTGACAACCCGATACATTTGGATCTTTTGTCGGTGAGTGTTCTTGATTTTCATGTCCATGATACAATCTATGGCGGCCTATTCCATGTAGTCTGGGTTTAACTCTGTTGTTGTGAGTTTTTCTGCAATGTCAGAGGTGTCCAGTAGAGGTGGGAAGTAGGGATGAAGGCAGTCCACATTAAATACTGGGTCCAGACCAAGAAATTGTGGAATTTTGAGCTCAAAGGCATTGTTCCCTACAGCCTTGGTGATGGTGTACGTCCCATATCGGAGCGGGCGAAGCTTGCAGTGGGGTCCAATGAGGCGCTCCTTCTGCAAATGTAGCCACACTTTGTCACCCACCTAGAATTTTTGTGGTACCCAATGTTGATCATGTCATTTCTTGTACTTAGCATTGGTTCTGTCCAATATGTCATGAAATTGTTGGTGGATGTGCTAAATTGGCTGGATGAATATATTTTCTTTGTCAGCTTTAGACTGGACATGAGCCAAATTGGCCTGATTAGACGCAAATGGCATGGCTACGTCAATGGGACATAGTGGCTAGAATGCCAAGCCCACTTGAAAGGGCTTGTGGCCGGTTGAGTTGTGGAGAGCCCGATTATAAATTTGTTGCACACAGGGGATGCTATCATCCCATGTGCGTGGATTCTTTGAATTGTACATGCGCAGAATTTGTACAATCATCTTATTGACGACCTCTGTCTAGCCATTCGTTTGGGGATGGAAAGTTGCGGACTTGGTGAGCTTGGTGTCCAACACTGATTGTTAGAAAATTATATATTTCAGAGAAATGCAACACATAAAATATGCGGAAAATACAAGCACACAAAACACATAAAACTAGAGAGACACAGATATACGCGGTTCACCTAGTTTGGGCTACGTCCACCCCGAATAGCCAGTCCTTCCTTTCTATTATCCAGCAAAATGAAGAGACAAAACCTATAGCAGATCAGGTATGTGTCTTGCTGTTCTCTCACGGTCTCCCTCTATGTTTATACTAGGATATTACTGTAATACACGAACGCCCCTCACAATACCCTCTGTGTACAATTAGAGGGTTGCCTTCTAGGGCAAAAAACCCTAAATTAAACATAACTTCTATCGTCAGATCATCCGCCTAATGAATGACCCAGATTGACTAGAAATTACTGTACTTTTACAAGGCAATTTTACATATATTTTTAGCTTTGGAGGTGCTACCCCCGAAACCCCCCGCCAGGGGGGGGGCTCCATAAAGTTGCAGCTGCCCCCCCAGACCCCCCACGGCAGCAACTAATTACGGGCAGCGTTGCCGCCCCATTTAAGGTACAGGGGTCGAATGATGTGATACAAAGTAAACAAAATAATCAGGCTCCACACCCAAACAATATCCCACTTGGAGACTGATTTTAGCAACTCCACCGCTACTTCATTTGCTGGACAATAACTCCTCTTTGGACCTGGTTTTTTCTCATCTTCATCGTCATCCTTGAAGACCAATTGAAACTGAGCACATTCTCAGTTTCTCCCTTGTTACAACTTTTGTTAGTATATCTGCAGGATTTTGGCTAGTGTGTATCTTTTCCAGCTTCAACTCTCCATCTTCCAATACTGACCGTATGAAATGGTACTTGAGATGTATGTGTTTTTTCTTGGAATGAAATGCTGAGTTCTTTGCAAGATGAATGGCACTTTGGCTATCACTGTATAACGTGCCCATATCATGATTCTTGCCCAATTCATCCATAAACCTTTGTAACCAAATCATTTCTTTACTAGCCTCTATAGCAGCAACATACTCTGCTTCTGTTGTTGAAAGTGCAACAACACTTTGGATTTTTGAAACCCAACTGACAGCTGTTCCACCTACAGTAAGTACATATACTGTAGTGCTCCTCCTGTTATCTCTGTCACTTGCCATATCTACATCAACATATCCCTGTAGAGCAATGTTTGAACCACCAAAGCATAATGCTTGATTTTTGGTACCTCTCAAATATCCGAGAATCCATTTTACTGCCATCCAATGTTCTTTTCCTAGATTATTCATGTACGTGCTTACAACTCCAACTGCATGTGCAATATTAGGCCTTGTGCAGACCATTGCATACATTAAGCTTCCAATTGCTGATGCATATGGAACTTTAGACATATAATCCATGTCTTCTTGGGTCTTTGGGCACATCTCCTTACTAAGTTTGAAATGGCTAGCAAAAGGTGTACTAACTGGTTTTGCATTGTGCATATTAAATCTTTTCAACACTTTTTGTATGTACTCATTCTGAGACAGTGTTAATTTTTTATTTTTCCTATCTCTGGTTATTCTCATACCAAGGATCTATTTTGCAGCTCCCAAATCCTTCATTGCAAATGAATTTTCCAATTTTTGTTTGAGCACATTCATTTCCTGCATGTTAGACCCTGCAACAAGCATGCCATCTACATACAATAACAATATAATATAGCTGCCATCATTTTTGCTTTTTCAGATAAACACAATGATCAGAGTGACATCTACTATAACCTTGTTCAGACATAAACTTGTCAAATTTTAGATACCACTGCCTTGGAGCCTGTTTTAAGCCATACAAGCTCTTCTTTAACCTGCACACCAATTTTTCTTTCCCTTTGACCTCATATCCTTCTAGTTGCTGCATGTATATCTCTTCCTCCAAATCTCCATGGAGAAATGTTGTCTTTACATCCAACTATTCAAGATGTAAATCTTCCGCTGCTACAAGACTTAAGATAGTTCTGATTGAAGTCATCTTAACAACATGAGAAAATATTTCATCAAAATCAATACCTTTCTTCTGTGAAAACCCCTTCACCACAAGTCTAGCTTTGTACCTTTATTTTCCTCCATCTTCTTCCTTTAGCCTGTAAACCCATTTATTCTGCAATGTAGTTTTACCTGCAGGCAACCTGACTAAGTCCCAAGTCTGGTTATGCATTAAGGAGTCCATCTCTTCATCCATGGCTAGCTCCCACTTCTTCCTACTTTCAACCTGCATTGCTTCTTCATAACATTCGAGTTCACCAGAATCAGTCAACAATAAATAATATAATGAAGGAGAGTATTATTCATGGCGTCTACTTATCCTGGTAGATCTTCTAACACCACTTTCAGGTGTTTGAGGTGCCTGTTGCTATTGTGGTGGTTGTTGCTGCTGTGGTTGTTAATTATTATTATTTTCAAGCACCTTTAATTTTTCAGTTATCTCATCAAGAACCGTGTATTCCTTGCTTTCTTTTTCTTGTTTCTTTTCCTGCAACTAATTCCTATACAATACCTTTTCATTGAATATTACATCTCTGCTTTTAATGATTTTGTGATTTTCATAATCATATAAGCGATAACCAAAATCATTAACACCATATCCAATAAAGGTACATTTCTTTGATTTTGCCTCAAGCTTGGTTCTGTTTTCTTTATTTATATGGACAAAGGCCTCACAGCCAAAAGGCTTTAAAAAAGAGTAGTTTACCTTTTTACCTGTCCATGCTTCCTCTGGAATACCACCATCCAAGGAAATTGAAGGCCCTCTGTTAATTAGATAAACAAAAGTATCTACAACATCTACCCAAAATTGTAATGGCATTCCTGTATGCAATCTCATGCACCTTGCACGCTCCATGATTATTATATTCATCCTTTCTGACACACCATTTTCTTGTGGTGTTCTTGGAACTGTCTTCTCTCTACGAATTCCATGCTCTGAACAATACCTATCAAACTCTTTGCTGCAATATTCACCTCCATTGTATGATCTGAGACACTTCAACTTCTTTCCTGTATCAATCTCAACCAAAGCTTTCCATTTATTGAAGGTATCAAATACATTAGATTTATTCTGAATACATTAAATCCAAGTTTTTCTAGTTGCATCATCAATAAAAGTAACATAATAACGAGAGCCACCAACAGATGATACCTGAGCAGGTCCCCATACATCTGTATGCACAAGCTCTAATTTTTTTCTCTTCTTTTCTTTCCCAACTCTCAGAAATATGACTCTCTTCTATTTTCCATAAATTCAATTCTCACATAAATCCAAATCAACATTCTTCAAACCTGGAAAAAAATTTCTTGAGTGAAGAATCTTCATCCCCTGCTCACTCATGTGTCCCAGCCTATGATGCCATAATGCTGCATCTGCTCTTTTGGAAGTTAAAGCATTAACAGAGTTCAAAATACCATTGCATAAATACAATGTACCAACCTTTTCGCCTTTTTCTATTACCAGGGCTCCTTTGGTGACCTTCCAAGTTTTATCTGTGAAAGTTGTCACACAACCTTCACCGCCTAACTACCCTGTTGAAATCAGATTTTTCTTTAGATATGGAACATGCCTTACCTCCTTTAATATCCATTGGTTTCCATTCTGTTGTTTTACAAGAACTTTACCCATTCCAAAAATTTTACAGGGTTTATCATCACCCAAACGCACTTGTCCAAAATCTCCTTGAACATAGTCATGAAAATATTTATTATCAGGTGTGGCATGGAATGATGCCCCTAAATCTACCACCCAGAAATCAGTAACATTTTCGAAAGAAAGAATCAAAGAATATTGTAACACATCACATGTCACATTTTCTTCATGATTGTTTTCTTGCTGTGCATCTTTTTCTTTTCCCTTCCGAGATCTACAGTCTTTCTTTAGGTGTCCTTTCTTTCTTCATTTCCAGCACACTATCCCCGATCTGGACTTGGATCTATTTTTCCTTGATTTACTACGATATCCCGAGCTCTTTCCTCTTTTCATTCTCCTTCCCCTATACTCTGCACTCAAAGCATTACTTGATGTCTCACCGGAGCTTTTCCGTCGCATTTCCTCACTAAGGATAGTACCGACAACATCATCAAACTTTAAAGTGCTAGATCCAGAGACATAGTTACTAATGGCCATAACTAAACCATTCCAGCTTTCTGGAAATGAGCACAGAAATAAAAGAGCCCTAAATTCATCATAAAAGTTTACCCCTACAGAACTTAACTGACTGGCAACTATATTAAAATCATTTAAATGGTCTGCAATAGATCCACCTTCCGACATCTTCATATTAAATAATCGTTTCATAAGAAATACCTTGTTTGAGGCCGAGGGTTTTTCATATAGTTTCTCCAACGTCTGCATCAAACCCTATATTATTGTTTCCTTCGAAATATTGAAGGCGACTGACGCCGCAAGGCACAACCGTACTGTTCCGAGTGCCTTTCTATCGAGAATGTTCCATTCTGTGTCTGTCATGGCCGCCGACTTCTTTGTTTTTCCACTCAATGGTAGGTACAGATCTTTCTGATACAGATAATCTTCCATCTGCATCTTCCACAACGGGAAGTTTTGGCCGTTAAATTTCTCAACCCTAAACTTACCATCTTCCGCCATTGCTCCCACTTGAACCAGGAACCCTTCTTTCCTGCGAGTTTATCAGCCAAATATAACTTCGGCTCTGATACCAGTTGTTACAAAATTATATATTACAGAGCAATGCAACACATAAAATATGCGGAAAATACAATCACACAAAACACATAAAACCAGAGAGACACAGATATACGTGGTTCACCCAGTTTGGGTTATGTCCACCCCGAACAACTAGTCCTTTCTTTCTATTATCCAGCAAAATGAAGAGACAAAACCTACAGCAGATCAGTTGTAATTTCTTATGTTCTCTCTCATAGTCTCCCTATCTATTTCCCGCTCATAGAATACACATGTAATACACAGCCGCAATACAATACCCTCATACAAAGAGAGGGGTTGCCTTCTAGGGAAAAAAACCCTAAACTAAACATAACTTCTACCATCAGATCATCCGCCTGATGAATGGCCCATATTGACTAGAAATTACTATACTTTTACAAGGCAATTTTACATCTATTTTTAGCTTCAGGGGCGCTGCCCCTAAAATCCCCTGACAGGGGGGGGCTCCATAAAGTCATTGCCACCCCCCCTGGACCCCCCATGACATCGATTAATTACGGGCATCGTTACCACCCCATTTAAGGTACAGGGGTCCAATGCTGTGATACAAAGTAAACAAGATAATCAGGCTCCACACCCAAACATTGACTAGAGGCTAGACCAAAATGTGATGAGGAACTTGCTATTGCAATATGATATGATAGACCGTGGGATCCCAAAGTGCACAGACACTTGTTCAAAGAAGAGTTTAGCAGTGACTTCTGTTGTGATATTCTTCTTGCAGGCCGCCATAATGGCCATCTTCGAGAAGCTATTGACAACCACGAAAACACAGTCGTTTCCATGCTTAGTAGAAGGAAGGCCTGACATGTAATCCATGGAGATGGATTCCCAAGGTCGACTAGGGGTAGGTAGTGAATTATAGAGGCCTTGCTTCTTAATGGTCGGTTTGGAAATGGCGCTATTTTCTCAACCCCTAAATTCCCAACGACTCGACTGTAGTGTGCTTCACATATCATCTTCACACGCTCGCTTGAAGGAACATAAAGGTAGCTTATCTCTGAGAAGATATGTGGTGGTTGCAGGCCACTGAACTAAGTCAAAATAATGCTATAGGGTCTATCTATTATTCAGAAACAATGGAAAACCCTAAACATCCAAAACCCTAACCCTAGGAGATGAAGCGCCAAAACTATGGGCTCCGTTTGGGTAAATTGGTGTTTCAACTTCTCGGGGATGTAACTTTGGCATACGATCTTCGTTTGACGTGCACCATACATTGTTATAAAGATCTATCCAATGGCTAAAAATTTTGATGCCAAAAATTTAAGCTAGGTTGCTCTCGATTTTCCCAAAAAACGTCGTTTAGGGCCTCAAAACGGCTCCGGAAGTTCAGGACCCGAAAAACTATAAAAAATATTAAGTTGTGCTGAAACTGAAAAATTGAAAGAGACAATGGTGGGGCCCCAAGTGGAATAGGTGGGTAGCCACCAATATCTAGCTGGATCATTCCTCCCTCCTTAGGAAGCAATGGTCCCTATTACGTTGAGTTCCTCCATGAGATGAGGAAAATTCTACTAAACTTGGTCCCTAGTGAACCACTTGCCTTGGTGCAGGAGTTGGCCATATTTGACAACCCGATACAGTTGGATCTTCTGTTGGCAAGTATTCTTGATTTTCATGTCCATGATACAATCTGTGGTAGCCTGTTCCATGTAGTCTGGGTTTAACTCTGTTGTTGTGAGTTGTTCTGCAATGTCAGAGTTGTCCAGTAGAGGTGGGAAGTAGGGAAGAAGGTAGTCCACATTGAATACTAGGTGCAGACCAAGGAATGGTGGAATATTGAGCTCGAAGGCATTGTTCCATACCGCCTTGGTGATGGTGTATGTCCCATATTGGAGCGGGCGAAACTTGCAGTGGGGTCCAATCAGGCGCTCCTTCTGCAAATGTAGCCACAGTTTGTCGGCGACATGGAATTTGTGTGGTACCCAATGTTGATCATGTTGTTGCTTGTACTTAGCATTGGCTCTATTCAATATGTCATGAAATTGTTGGTGGATGTGCTAAATGAGCTCGATGAATCTGTTTTCTTTGTCAGATTTAGACTGGACATGAGCCGAATCGGCCTGAGTAGACGCAAATGGCATGGCTATGTCAATGGGACATATTGGATGGAATTCCAAGCCCACCTGAAAGGGCTTGTGGCCGGTTGAGTTGTGGAGAGCCCGATTATAATTGTGTTGCACATAGGGGAGGCTCTCATCCCATGTGTGTGGATGCTTTGAATTGTACATGTGCAGAATGTGTATAATCATCCTGTTGATGATCTATGTTTGGCCATCCATTTGGGAATGGAAAATTGTGGACTTGGTGAGCTTGGTTTCCAACACTGACCAGAGGCTAGACCAAAATGTGCCAAGGAACCTGTTGTCGCGTTATGATATGATAGACTGTGGGATCCAAAAGTGCACCCACACTCATTCAAAGAAGAGTTTAGCAGTGGCTTCTGCTGTGATATTCTTCTTGCAGACCGCCATAATGGCCATCTTTGAGAATCTGTCGATGACCACGAAAACACAGTCGTTTCCATGCTTAGTAGAATGAAGGTCTGACATGTAATCCATGGATATGGATTCCCAAGGTCGACTAGGGGTAGATAGTGAAGTATAGAGGCCTTGATTCTTGATGGTCGGTTTGGCAATGGTGCAAGCAGTGTAGGATCTGATGTACTTCCCAAAATCCTTTCGAAGGTTCAGCCAATAGAAATATTTCCGCAATACTGCCACCTTTGTCTCAACCCCGAAATGCCCAGCGACCTGACTGTAGTGTGCTTCCCATATCATCTTCGCACGCTCACTTGAAGGAACACAAAAGTAGCTTATATCTGAGAAGAGATGTGGTGGCTATAGGCCACTGAACTAAGTTACAATGAAGCTCGAGGGTCTATTTATTAGTTAGAAACAATGGAAAACCCTAAACATCCAAAACCCTAACCCTAGGAGATGAAGTGCCAAAAATATGGGTCCCGTTTGGGTAAATTGGTGTTTAAACTTCCCAGGGACGTAACTTTGGCATACAGTCTTCGTTTTACATGCACCATACCTCGTTAGAAATATCTATTTGAGGATGAAAATTTTTTTTGCAAGAAAGAAAAGGTTAGTCACTCTTGGTTTTCCCAAAAAACATCGTTTAGGGCCTCAAAACAACTCCGGAAGTTCAGGACTCGAAAAACTATCAAAAATAGTAAGTTGTGCCGAAACTAAAAAACTGAAAGGGACAATGGTGGGGGCCCAAGTGGAATAGGTGGGTGGCGACCAATATCCACCTAGATCATTCCTCCCCCCTTAGGAAGCAATGGTCCCCATTGCGTTGAGTTCCTCCATGAGATGAGGAAAATTTTGCTGAACTTGGTCCCTGGTGAACCACTTGCCTTGGTGTAGGAGTTGGCCAAATTTAACAACTCGATATAGCTAGATCTTCTTTTGGTGAGTGTGCTTGATTTTCATGTCCATGATATAATCCATGGTGGAATGTTCCATGTAGTTTTGGTTTAACTTTGTTGTTGTGAGTTGTTATGCAATGTCAGAGGTGTCCTGTAGAGGTGGGAAGTAGGGATGAAGGCGGTCCACATTGAATACTATGTGTAGACCAAGGAATGGTGGAATATTGAGCTCGAAGACATTGTTCCCTACTGCCTTGGTGATGGTGTACGTTCCATATCAGAGCGGGCGAAGATTGCGGTGGGGTCCAATGAGGTGCTCCTTCTGCAAATGTAGCCACACATTGTTGCCCACCTGGAAGTTGTGTGGTACCCAATTTTGATCATGTCTTTGCTTGTACTTAGCATTGGATTTGTTCAATATGTCATGAATTTGTTGGCGGATGTGCTAAATGCGCTCGATGAATCTCTTTTCTTTGTTAGATTTAGACTGGACATGAGCCAAATCGGCCTGAGTAGACGCAAATGGCATGGCTACATCAATGGGACATAGTCGCTGGAATCCCAAGCCCACCTAAATGGGGTTGTGGCCGGTTGAGCTGTGGGGAGCCCGATTATAACTTTGTTTCACATAGGGGAGGCTCTCATCCCATGTCCATGGATGCTTTGAATTGTACATGTGCAGAATGTGTACAATCATCTTGTTGACGACCTCTGTCTGGCCATCCGTTTGGGGATGGAAAGTTGTGGACTTGGTGAGCTTGGTGTCCAACATTCACCAGAGGCTGGACCAAAATGTGCCGAGGAAATTTTTGTCACAATCTGATATGATAGACTGTAGGATCCCAAAGTGCACCCACACTCGTTCAAAGAAGAGTTTAGCAATGGCTTCTGTTGTGATATTCTTCTTGCAGGCCGCCATAATGGCCATCTTCGAGAATCTATCGATGACCACGAAAACACAGTCATTTCCATGCTGAGTAGAAGGAAGGCTTGACATGTAATCCATGAAGATGGATTCCCAAGGTCAACTAGGGTTAGGTAGCAAAGTGTAGAGGCCTTGCTTCTTGATGGTCGGTTTGGCAATGGCGCAAGCAGTGCAGGATCTGATGTACTTCCTGGCATCCTGTCGAAGGTTCGACCAATAGAAATAGTTCTGCAGTACTGCAACTATTTTCTCGACCCTGAAATGCCCAATGACCCAAATGTAGTGTGCTTCCCATATCGTCTTCGCACGCTCGCTTGAAGGAACACAAAGGTAGCTTATCTCTGAGAAGAGATGTGGCGGCTACAGGCCACTGAACTAAGTTACAATGAGGCTCGAGGGTCTATTTATTATTTAGAAACAATGGACAACCCTAAACATCCAAAACCCCTTACCCTAGGAGATGAAGCACCAAAAATATGGGCCCCGTTTGGGTAAATTGGTGTTTCAACTTCTCGGGGACGTAACTTTGGCATACGATCTCCGTTTGACGTGCACCATACCTCATTAGAAAGGAAAGTTTTTTCGCTCTAGGTTTTCCTAAAAAATGTCGTTTAGGGCCTCAAAATGGCTCTAGAAGTTCAGGACTCGAAAAACTATAAAAAATAGTAAGTTGTGCCAAAACTAAAAAACTGAAAGAGATAATGGTGGGGCCCCAAGTGGAATAGGTGGGTGGCCACCAATATCCACCTAGATCATTCCTCCCCCCTTAGGAAGCAATGGTCCCCATTGCGTTGAGTTCGTCCATGAGATGGGGAAACTTCTGCTGAAATTGGTCCCTGGTGAACCATTTGACTTGGTGCAAGAGTTGCCCAGATTTGACAACCCAATACAGTTGGATCTTCTATTGGCTAGTGTTATTGATTTTTATGTACATGATACAATCTGTGGTGGCATATTCCATGTAGTCTGGGTTTAACTCTATTGTTGTGATTTGTTCTGCAATGTCAGAGGTGTCCAGTAGAGGTGGGAAGAAGGGACAAAGGTGGTTCACATTGAATACTGGGTGCATACCAAGGAATGGTGGAATATTGAGCTTGAAGGCATTGTTCCCTACCACCTTGGTGATGGTGTACATCACGTATCAGAGTGGGCAAAGCTTGTGATGGGGTCCAATGAGGCGCTCCTTCTGCAAATGTAGCCACACTTTTTCGCCCACCTAGAAGTTGTGTGGTACCCAATGTTGATCATGTTGTTGCTTATACTTAGCATTGGCTCTATCCAATATGTCATGAAAATTTTGGCGAATGTGCTAAATGCGCTCGATGAATCTATTTTCTTTGTCAGATTTAGACTGGACATGAGCCGAATCGGCCTGAGTAGACACAAATGGCATGGCTACATCAATGGGACATAGTGGCTGAAATCCCAAGCCCACCTGAATGGGGTTGTGGCCGGTTGAGTTGTGAAGAGCCCAATTATAACTGTGTTACACATAGGGGAGGCTCAATCCCATGTGCGTGGATGCTTTTAATTGTACATGTGCAGAATGTGTAAAATCATCTTGTTGACGACCTTTGTCTGGCCATCCATTTGCGGATGGAAAGTTATGGACTTGGTGAGATTGGTGTCCAATATTGACCTTAGTTTGGACCAAAATGTGCCAAGGAACCTGCTATCACATTCTGATATGATAGACTGTGGGATCCCAAAGTGCACCCACACTCATTCAAAGAAGAGTTTAGCAGTCGCTTCTGTTTTGATATTCTTCTTGTAGGCCGCCATAATGGCCATCTTCGCGAATCTGACGATGACCACGAAAACACAGTCGTTACCATGCTTAGTAGAAGGAAGGCCTGACATGTAATCCATGGAGATGGATTCCCAAGGTCGACTAGGGGTAGGTAGCGAAGTATAGAGGCCTTGCTTCTTGATGGTCGGTTTGGCAATGGCGCAAGTAGTGTTGGATCTGATGTACTTCCCAACATCTTGTCAAAGTTTCGGCCAATAGAAATACTTCTGTAGTACTGCCACTATTTTCTCGACCCCGTAATACCCAGTGACCCGACTGTAGTGTGCTTCCCATATCATCTTCGCACGCTCGCTTGAAGGAACGCAAAGGTAGCTTATCTCTGAGAAGAGATGTGGCGGCTACAGGGCACTGAACTAAGTTATAATGAGGCTCAAGGGTCTATTTATTATTTAGAAACAATGGAAAACCCTAAACATCCAAAACCATAAACCTAGGAGATGAAGCGCCAAAACTATGGGCCCCGTTTGGGTAAATTGGTGTTTCCACTTCTCGTGGATGTAGATTTGGCATACGATCTTCGTTTGACGTGCAACATACCTCGTTAGAAAGATCTATCTGAGGACTACAAATTTTGATGCTAGAAATAAAAACTCAATCACTCTTGGTTTTCCCAAAAAACGTCATTTAGGGCCTCAAAATGGCTCCAGAAGTTTAGGACCCGAAAAACTATCAAAAATAGTAAGTTGTGCCGAAACTGAAAAATTGAAAGAGACAATGGTGGGGCCCCAAGTGGAATAGGTGGGTGGCCACCAATATCCACCTGGATCATTCCTCCCCCCTTAGGAGGCAATGGTCCCCATTGCGTTGAGTTCCTCCATGAGATGAGGAAACTTCTGCTGAGCCTGGTCCCTTGTGAACCACTTGCCTTGGTGCAAGATTTGGCCAGATTTGACAACCCGATACAGTTGGATCTTCTGTTGGCGAGTGTTCTTGATTTTCATGTCCATGATACAATCTGTGGTGGCCTGTTCCATGTATTATGGGTTTAATTCTATTGTTGTGAGTTGTTCTGCAATGTCAGAGGTGTCCAGTAGAGGTGGGGAGTAGGAACGAAGGTGGTCCACATTTAATATTGGGTGCAGACCAAGGAATGGTAGAATACTGAGCTCGAAGGCATTTTTCCCTACCGCCTTGTTGATGGTGTACGTCAGATATCAGAGCGGATGAAGCTTGCGGTGGGGTCCAATGAGGTGCTCCTTCTGCAAATGTAGCCACACTTTGTCGCCCACCTGGAATTTGTGTGGTACCCAATGTTGATCATGTCATTGCTTGTACTTAGCATTGGCTCTATCCAATATGACATGAAATTTTTGGCAGATGTGCTAAATTTGCTTGATGATTATGTTTGCTTTGTCATCTTTAGATTGGACATGAGCTAAATTGACCTGAGTAGATGCAAATGGCATGGCTACGTCAATGGGACATAGTGGCTGGAATCCCAAGCCCACCTAAAAGGGGTCGTGGCCGGTTGAGCTGTGGAGAGCCCGATTATAACTTTGTTGCACATAGGGGAGGCTCTCATCCCATCTGCAAGGATGCATTGAATTGTACATGAGCAGAATGTATACAATCATCTTGTTGACGACCTCTTTCTGGCCATCCATTTGGGGATGGAAAGTTGTGGAATTGGTGAGCTTGGTGTCCAACATTGGAGCTTGGTGTCCAACATTGACTAGAGGCTGGACCAAAACGTGTCGAGGAACCTGTTGTCACGAAATGATATGATAGACTGTGGGATCAAAGTGCACCCACACTCGTTCAAGGAACATTTTAGCAGTGGCTTCTGCTGTGATATTCTTCTTGCAGGCTGCCATAATGGCCATCTTTGAGAATCTGTTAACAACGATGAAAACACAGTCGTTTCCATGCTTAGTAGAAGGAAGGCCTGACATGTAATCCATGGATATGGATTCCCAAGGTCGAATAGGGGTAGGTAGCAGAGTATAGAGGCCTTGCTTCTTGATGGTCGGTTTGGCAATGGTGCAAGTAGTGCAGGATCTGATGTACTTTTTGACATCCTGTCAAATGTTTGGCCAATAGAAATACTTCTATAGTACTCCCACTATTTTCTCGAACTCGAAATGCCCAGCGACCTGACTATAGTGTGCTTCCCATATCATCTTCGCATGCTCGATTGAAGGAACACAAAGGTAGCTTATCTCTGAGAATATATGTGGCGGCTACAGGCCACTGAACTAAGTTAAAATGAGGCTTGAGGATCTATTTATTATTTAGAAATAATGGAAAACCATAAACATCCAAAACCCTAACCCTAGAAGATGAAGCGCCAGAACTATCGGCCCCTTTTGGGTAAATTTGTATTTCAACTTCCCGGGGACGTAACTTTGGCATGCGATCTTCGTTTGACGTGCACCATACCTCGTTAGAAAGATATATGCAAGGAATACAAATTTTGATGCAAATAAGAAAAGCATGTTCGATCTTGGTTTTCCTAAAAAATGTCGTTTAGGGCCTCAAAACAGCTCCCGAAGTTCAGGACCCAAAAAAATATCAAAAACAGTAAGTTGTGCCGAAACTAAAAAACTGAAAGAGACAATGGTGGGGCCCCAAGTGGAATAGGTGGGTGGCCACCAATATCCACCTGGATCATTCCTCCCCCCTTAGGAAGCAATGGTCCCCATTGCATTGAGTTCCTCCATGAGATGAGGAAACTTCTGCTGAAATTGGTCCCTGGTGAACCACTTGTCTTGGTGCAGGAGTTGGCTAGATTTGACAACCCGATACAGTTGGATCTTCTGTTGGAAAGTGTTCTTGATTTTCATGTCCATGATACAATATGTGGTGGCATGTTCCATGCCATATTTGACAACCTGATATAGTTGGATCTTCTATTGGCGAGTGTTCTTGATTTGCGTGTCCATGATACAATCTGCAGTGGCCTGTTCCATGTAGTCTAGGTTTAACTCTGTTGTTGTGAGTTGTTCTGCAATGTCAGAGGTGTCCATTAGCGGTGGGAAGAAGGAATGAAGGCGGTCCACATTGAATACTGGGTGCATACGAAGGAATGGTGGAATATTGAGCTCAAAGGCATTGTTCCCTACTGCCTTGGTGATGGTGTATGTCACATATCGGAGCGATCGAAGCTTGCGGTGGGGTCTAATGAGGTGCTCCTTCTGCAAATTTAGCCACACTTTGTCGCACACCTGGAAGTTGTGTGGTACCAAATGTTGATCATGTTGTTGCTTGTACTTAGCATTGGCTCTATCCAATATGTCATGATCTTTTTGGCGGATGTGCTAAATGCGCTCGATGAATCTATTTGCTTTGTCAGCTTTAGACTGGACATGAGACAAATTGGCCTGAGTAGATGCAAATGACATGGCTACGTCAATGGGACATAGTGGCTGGAATCCCAAGCCCACCTAAAAGGGCTTGTGGCCGATTGAGCTATGGACAGCCTGATTATAACTGTGTTGCACATAGGGGAGGCTGTTGAGATTGCAAAAATATGATGAGCTTAGTGAAAAGAGTCGCCTTCACTAAGTGGACCCACAGGCTATTTTTGGCGCAAAGTCTATTTTTAGACTATGTCTATTTTTAGACATGTCGATCATATTCTATGAGTTGCAGGATGCTATTTGTGGATGGTTGGTCAAGTTGGAAAAATAGATGGAATTATATTTTTAGACATATTGGGCGGAATATATTTTTAGATTGCCAGTCTAAAAATAGATTTGTCAAATATTATTAGCTCTTAATAATATTTGGACTATAAACATTATCTTATTCTCTTGGAGCACTTCAGTTAAGTGCACAGATGTGGCATAGCAGCTGACAGAAGGAATTAAGCTATTCTTGAGGGTTAAGTGGAGCTATTGCATGGAGACTTTAGTTAGAACTCATGTGATAGTGTTTGGTGGAGTTATTGAGGTAGTTGGTGGAGTTGTGTTCAGTTTAACTCAGTTAGACATAGTTGAGCTAGTTTTATCCAGTCTAACTGATTGATACACTAGTGAGAGTGGTGTGAATTAATTAATAATTAATTCACTAAATATTAAATCATTAATCAACTGAAGAATACATCAGTTAAATACAGTGCATGGACAATTTCAGTGGAGACCAGTGGAGAGGTAGGTGAAAGAGTAGGTTGACTATCAGTTGTGACTATAGTGTTGCATGATTTGCAACACACAGTGATTGGAGATGCCAATGAGGATTGCATGAGAAAGGTTGGACCAATTCAAGTTCATTCAGAGCCAATATTTAGTAGGGATTGCGCAGTAGAGGCAGGCTAGCAGGTGGAAAATATTGGTGCATGGATTTGCTAGATCGGACCTGATTAATGTGTAGTGATTGTATTGTACTGAGAGGTTGATATGATTAGCTTTGTATGAGGATTGTTACATGATATCTATGAAATATATTATATACAGATAGTTGGGGTTTTTAGCTTCAGGCTTTCCTGTTAAAACACTGTGTTCATATGTGTGAATTTTTATGGTTTCAATGTGTGCATGCAATTGATTTAATTTCTGCAAGTAATGATCAATAGTAGAAGATATTCTGTATTATGCATGAAGTCAAATAGTGTGTGATCAGGATAATCTTGGATGTATAACACATTAGTCATATAATTTCTACATGGTATCGGAGCGATATTGATCATTGGAGCAATTGAAAAGCATTGAAGTGGTTGAGTTTTGTGTTGGTGGAATTCGAATTTGCAGTAGTGTTTTCTTAGTGTTGAATTTGAGATTTATTTCAACGGATTGCGATTGGAGTATGCCCTTGAGGGCAGCTCGAATTATATTGCATGGAAGGATAGGATGGAGGTGGTTTTGGAGGATAATGAGTTGAAGGAGTTCATAGATGTAGAAATTCCAAAACCTGCTTCTAGCGATGTTGCCGCACTTGACCCATGGCAAAAGAAAATAGAAAAATGTTGAAGGATTCTATTGGAAGGTGTGAAGGATCACATAGTGTCCAAAATTCATGGTAAAGCTTCTCCATTCTTGATGTGGAAAGCTTTGACAGACTTTTTCCAAAGCAAGAGCGACCAGAGGAAGTTGGCACTCAAGGATAAGCTCAGGAAGATAAAAATGGAGAAAGGCGACAGTATACCCAAGTACCTCACGAAGTTTTTCTAGAGTAGGGATGAGCTGGGAAGTGTGGGGGTTACTGTACATGAAGAGGAATTTGTGAGCTTGGCTCTCCTTTGGCTTTCGAAGAGTTAGCATTCCTATGAGGACTCTGTAAATAGTCGGGAGAAACTGTCGGGATGGGAGCGACTTTGGTCGGATTTTGTGCAGGAGGAGATAAGGCAGAGTACCAGGGATGGATCTTCATCGAAGAATGAGGATGAAGAAAATTGTGCTTTGGTTGCCAAAGCAAGGAAGGGGAAGAGCAAGAAGAATACTTATCAATCCGTTGCGAAAGGCAAGAAGAAGGAAATGTCCAAGGTGAAGTTCTTTCACTATCACCAACACGGAAATTATGCCACTAATTGTCCACAGAAGAAGAAAAATAAGTAGGTTGATGGATCTACAACTGGAGAGGCCTTAGCCTCGCAGTTTGAGCTACATTTTTCACTGATCACATGCTTGGTCTCAAGTATGATGGGTTCACTATGGTTTCTTGACAGTGGTGCTTCTTTCCATATGACCAGAGACAAAGATTTGTTTACTGATCTGGATGAGAAGGATCTTGGAGTGCACATCGAGATGGGCGATGATGGTAGATATAGTGCGACTGGTATCGGGACCATTTCCTTTAAGAGGGAGTCTAGAAAACCTTTCATCTTTAAGGATTTCATGCATGTTCCAAGACTGAAGAAGAATCTTATCTCTGTGGCGATGTTGGAAGACAAGGGATATGATGTTGTCTTTAGTGAGGGAAAGGCTTTCCTGCGCAGTCAGGAAACTGGTGAAACTCGGAGGATAGGGGTTCAAGTTAAGAACCTTTATCAGTTGCAGGTAGATGGTTGCACAGAAATGGAAGGCAAGGCAGAAGGAGTGGTGAGCCAGGATGAGGGCGAGCTATGGCACAAGAGATTGGGCCATCTTCACCATGGTGCTTTGAAAATTTTGTAGTAGATTTATACCGGGCTTCCCAAAGGTACACTTGCGCAGTCAGATCAGTGCAAGGGAAGTACTTTGGGAAAATTTGTGAAAGCCACCTTTCATGAGAAGGATAGTCGTGCCACGATGATCCTTGAGAGAATTCACACAGACGTGTGTGGACCTTTCTCAGTAGATTCGACAGCAAAGTACAGGTATTATGTGATATTTGTTGATTATTTTTCTCGTAAGTGCTTTATCTTCTTCATGCAAAAGAAGAGTGAGACATACTCAAAGTTCTGTGAGTTCAAGGCACTGGTTGAGAAAGAATCGGGGAAGCAGGTGAAGGCTCTTAGGAGCGATAATGGTGGTGAATTCATCTCTGGTGAATTCAAAGACTTTTGCAGCGCAGAAGGAATTCAAAGAGAGCTCATAGTGCCTCATAACCCACAGTAGAATGAGGTCGCGGAACGAAAGAACAGAACGATCGTGGGTGCTGCACGGGAAATGTTGCATGATCATGCCTTCCCATACACTTGTGGGTTGAGGCATGAGTACACCCAAAGAGGCATTTTCTGGTAAGAAGCCTGATATTTCTCATTTGAAGATTTTTGGCTCACCTGTTTACATTCATGTGACGAAGGATGCCAGGAAGAAGCTGGAGCCAACCGCAGAGGTTGGGATATTTTTGGGGTACACAGAAACACCCCACAACTATCATGTGTATTTTCCAGACAGTCGGAATATTTTTGTGCGACGGGATATCAAATTTCATGAGGAGAAATCCATGAAGTGTTCACTTGAGAGGGAGCCACACTTGCATGCAGATGAGGAGCTATTAGTTCCTAAGGATGAGCCTTAGGATGTGGATCAGCCACAAGAGGAGGTTCATGGAGTGTGTTGTACCTTAAGAAACAATTCCTTGGCTGTGAAAAGGAATCCGTGCTTAAGACATTCATATAATTATGTCATAGAAATATTCATCCTTGTTTAATCACTTCCAGATTTTAATCATTAAACCTTCAAAATTAAATGCTATAAATGTCCCACAATGCTATTATCCGCTGATATAGAATGAAATGATCAGAAGAAGAATGAAAGGAAAAAGGCCAAAATGATATGTTGTTGTACAGAATCTATCATCTCAAACTTTAGAAGAATTATAAGAAAGAAACAGTTAAAATGAAGGAGCGCCTATTAAGGGTTTTAACTCTTATTTACAAATGTAAAAAAAGACCTGCTGCTTCAATACTTCATTTTATTCAAAGACAGGAAATACATTATGTAAACTAGAAGACACATCAATATCAACGAATGCTAGAAGCTTGCTTTTCATTCATTAATCACTTGAAATCTCAATACAAAGATCACTGTTTGGAGGTCCAAAAACCGGAACCCTTGCTCCTCTTCTTACCTCTGATTTTATGTCTGCCATCTAATCTAACCTCCTAACTACTATGATCATTTTTAAAACTAATTCTTGGAAATTTTGAAATAAATTAAATTTACAAAATGCTTGTTTTAATATTATATATATAATATATAATATAAAACAAAAAGTAGGATCTTACTCTTTTGCAAGTAAAAAGAAAGAATGGTACATTTTGGGTCCCACCATTACACCCATATGTATTAACGACAAAATCACCCATGGTTTTTGAAAACCAATAACTTCCTACGGAAGCACTTATAGTGGTTTCTTGACAAAAGGCTAAGTGATGCCGTAATGTATCGTAACCGTATATTTTGTAAATAATGGTTTAAACCAAAGCATTCTACGGGGCCACTATCTCTCATAAGTTCTATTTAGTTTGTGATGCCGCAAGACCATTGGATCTGAGCCAGATGATCCAAGTTGTTGATTCAACTTTGATGTTATATGTGGTTGCTTCCCTACGCAATTGTGAGACTGCTTCAAATTGAGAAGACTCTGCTTGATCCGTAGTCAAAATATATATATAAAAGAAGTAAAAGCTCAGTCACGTTATTTTAGAATCATACTACTCTGGTTCAATCAGTAAACGAACCCAATAGAGCTTGGTAAATATGGTCTTTGAGTGGATAAAATCTCAGCATACGATTCTGCAAATTGTTCTTGCAATGTTTGACCAAACCTTAAAGTGATCAAGGAGAAAGCCAAGCTAAAGTCGATGAGCAGTTATGTATTCCACTGGATCTGTTCCTTATGGATCCAAAATCTCTTATGTGGAAAAAATTTTCAAACACAAATCAAATTTCAGTAGAATGAGTCAAATCCAATTTTAAAAGACGTTTCTGGAAAAAAAGACATTTGAAGAATCGTTGAAATCTCTTAAAAATATTAGGATTTCTGGGAAATTTCCTAGTGGAAATCAATTGAGAATATTCCGCAAAAAACCCACGTCGCGGTTTTTTAAAATTTTCCTCCGTTTGCTCGCAATTTGAAAATGAAAATCATGACCTGGAAGGGTCTGCGTTTTTGTGTAAGTAATTTTTCGCCCTTCAAACGCTTGCCTGATATCTTACACAATTTGACAGATGAATTCATTACCATCTGTTCAATCCTGAAATTCATAAGCTCTTTTGGATAATCCCTTTTCACTCGACAAATAATTTCACCAATGTGTTCAGATGCATCTTGTAAATTTGCAACACGAACCACTCCTTGGAGCACAATATCCGTTTCAAAATCACGCTTGTGGTAAACAACCCCAGGACAGTCAATTCACAAAGTGCATTTTGCAAGAGTGACGCATTGGCATATTTTTGTCTCACCTAGCATAAGTGCTACTTTGCACACATTTTGGTTCACAAAGTATTGATTACGAATGATTTCCCAACATTAAGATATCCAATGAAGCCAACCGATATCGCTTGCTCTTCATACGTGCAAACTGCCTAAGAACTGAAAGAAGTGAACTTTTTCCAAATGAATTTGCAATACCTGCGTGGAAAGCATGAGTAAGATACTCCCGTAAGAGCGCATGAAGCCACCATTTTGTAGCTTGAGCAGTAACAAGGTTACACCTATTCAGTAAAAAGGATGAGATGTTTTATGTTTGCAATTTTCTTTCAAACATATTTTCCAACATATCTTCCGCAAAAGATGGCATAAGTAGCCAAGTAGAAAATCAGCTCTACCAATCTTTGATTCTTCTATTAAACCTTATTTAGAACATAAAGCCAATATACAGTGACGAAAGTCGGATTTCAATTTAGGATCATTAGGACCAGAGGCATCTAAAATGAAAGGGACAGGCACAATCTCAACGCTTTCTGTAGTAGCTTCTGAAGCTAATGTTTTGCTTTGAATTGATCCAACAATAGGGAGTTCGTCTAAAATAGCTGCTTATTAGCAATGCTACTATTTTATGATATGATTCTTTTAAAACCTAAGCTTGCCATGTAAGCTATTATATCAAAAATCTTAAGCCATAAGACTCTTCCAAACTCTTAATGTAAAGAGGTAATACCATCTCAACAACTTCAGGCCTTTATAGCATAAGTGTTATGTCAGCTAACAATTGTATCACATTCAACTGGACTATAGAGACGTCCTACTTCTTTTTTCCCCATTTTAATCTGCTGATACATTTAGCAATATATTTTGAGCTTGTGATTAACAACTTGAACATGTTCCAGTTCATCTTATTTTTCTAGTAATAATTTGTCAACAACCTTGAATTGCTAAGAAAATCTCTCGAGTTTGGTTGAGAGATATTATGCTACAACATCTGGCTCCAATTGGGGACAACACTTTGGTAGCAAAGTGCTGAGAACTTGTAGATTAGTAGCCTTTATTGGGCATGGAGCAAAGCGAGCTTGTATACCGGTAGCCTTTATTGGGCATGGAGTCGAGTCAAACTATATTTTATCTCAATCCAAAATCTCTGAAACTTTCAAAACTTCTCTGAAACCTCTTTCTTCTAGGATCTTTATTTTTAAACTGAAAATTCTAAACTAGAAATACTGCAACTAGGAATGCTCAACTCCTGAGATTATTTATGTACAAATCATATATATATAAGCATGGTTGAACTTAATCAAGTGAAGTCAACCTTCTAATGGAACCAATCCAGCATCTACTTGTTAGATTTAATACCTTCGTACTGCTGAAATTTAAAAATCAAAACAGGAATGTACCATGAAAATTTTTCATATACAAAACTTTGTACATACCCTTGCATAAAAGCTTGTTGCTGACCAAAGAAATTTGCCATATATTCAGCAACTGGATCATAGAACTCATGAAATAAAATTTCGGCCACCTTCTTTTTTTGAACATTTTGCTGATGTAGACTTCTTTGAACATGGCAATTTCCTTCATTGTTTGACTTTTCAATTAGGAGTTGTGTGTTAGGAACTTGACTGCCATTTTCTGTAGGCAGGCATTTACGCTGAAAATAAAAATCCAAGGTTTGCTCTCCATAATGCTAATGTTCTTCATATAACATCAATTCTTGACGAAAATTTTCCTCCTCTTGCAAACATGTTTGAGAAACTGCACTATTTTCCTCGCTATTCACAAAATTATTGCAATGATCTTCCATGCTTTCATAGTGTTGTTCAGTTGTTGCAACAAAGTTTTGACTAGAATCTTCAGAATGATTAGATTCTTGTCTTTCAACAATACAGGAACATTTTGACACTTTTTGGAAATCCTTATTCACCTCTGAATTTACATTCTCTTGTAAAGAAATTCCAATGTTTTCTTCACAGGCCCTCTTGTCTTCGACAAAACTTGTTCTTTCTACATCACAGGAAAAATTTTCTACAAGCCCACACACTATCTTCGATTTCTTGTGCATAAAGAAACATCAGCATTAGAGTGCGAGGCTTTCTTTCCTTGAGATAAAAAGCCAAGACAATAGAAAGAGCCTTCAAATAGTAAACCATAGCTGCTGCTTCTGGAGGTCGAATTTCTTTTGGCATGCTGAAATAAATTTTTTGAAACCTCCTATTAAACTCAGAAATTGATTCATTGCTTTGCCTCCAGATAGAATATAATTCCAAGAGGTGCTTTTCATATGACTTATTCTCGCCCCAATATGTAAGAAATATATCTTGAAGATCTTGCCAGGAATTAATTGAACTTGCTTCCAAACACTAGAACCATTGCTGAGCATCCTGCTTTAAATAATGACAAAACATCCTTAAAGCTACGTCTTCATAAATAATTTGAAATTTTTCCAGAAAGTACTCAAATTCCAAGATATGTAGTTTAGCTGAAATGTCCTGCTCCTTCCCAGAGAAACTTGGCAAGGACTTGAATCCTTTTGAAGGATATTTATGGAGAATGGCGGGAAGCTTCAGGGGTTTAAAGATTTCTTTGTTTTTGAACTGAAAAACAGTCAATTTCTTGTGAGGCAAAATATTATCATCCAAAGATGATGAATCATCACCTTTATGCCCAGACTGTGACTGATTATCTTTCGGGATTGTAATACAAAAATCATCCCTCCTTTCATATTTAGGAGATACACTTGTGTCAAGATCTATAATACAAGCAAAAGAAAAATCATCTTTTTCCAATAATGAATTTACATTTTGGGCCTTATAATCTTCCGAGAAAAAAAAGAAGGAAACAATCCTTTTAATATAAAAGGGAAAATAGACCACTAAACTGACAGTAAAAAATAGAACCTCCTTTAAAAAACGGAAATTCTGATACATGTTTTTCCATGATACTTTCTCATCTTCTTGCTAGAAAAATTATTCATCTAATGAAACCTTCATCAGTGGAGTCTCCAGGTGAATAAAAAACAACCAAACTTCAGATCTGAATCTTGTTCACCATCAAGAGTAAGGGATTATGAAACCTTCTGCTGCAAGGTATTTGACCTCACGTTTGGATTTTTGAAAATGAGAATTCTGTAAAAATTAAACACAGCTGAGTACTTCCTCCTCACTGAAAAACCAGAGGAAATAGAAAGAAAACCCAGAGAAATGAACTTCGCTTCTTCGATCCCCAGTAACAGCTCCAATTTATGTTGTACCTTAAGAAAAAATTCCTTGGCTGTGAAAAGGAATTCGTGCTTAAGACATTCATATAATTATGTCATAGAAATATTGATCCTTGTTTAATCACTTCCATATTTTAATCATTAAACCTTCAAAATCAAATGCTATAAATGTCCCACAATGCTATTATCCGCTGATATAGAATGAAATGATCAGAAGAAGAATGAAAGGAAAAAGCCCAAAATGATATGTTGTTGTACAGAATCTATCATCTCAAACTTTAGAAGAATTATAAGAAAGAAATAGTTAAAATGAAGGAGCGCCTATTGAGGGTTTTAACTCTTATTTACACACGTAAAAAGAGACCTGTTTCTTCAATACTTCATTTTATTCAAATACAGGAAATACATTATGTAAACTAGAAGACACATCAATATCAACGAATGCTAGAAGCTTGCTTTTCATTCATTAATCACTTGAAATCTCAATACAAAGATCACTGTCTGGAGGTCCAAAAACCGGAACCCTTGCTCCTCTTCTTACCTCTGATTTTATGTCTGCCATCTAATCTAACCTCCTAACTACTATGATCAGTTTTAAAACTGATTCTTGGAAAATTTGAAATAAATTAAATTTACAAAATGCTTGTTTTAATATTATATATATAATATATAATATAAAACCAAAAGTAGGATCTTACTCTTTTTCTAGTAAAAAGAAAGAATGGTACATTTTGGGTCCCACCATTACACCCATATGTATTAACGACAAAATCACCCATGGTTTTTGAAAACCAATAACTGCCTACAGAAGTACTTATAGCGGTTTCTTGAGAAAAGGCTAAGTGATGCCGTAATGTATCGTAACCGTATATTTTGTAAATAATGGTTTAAACCAAAGTATTCTGCAGGGGCAATATCTCTCATAAGTTCTGTTTATTTTGTGATGCCACAAGACCATTGGATCTGAGACGGATGATCCAAGTCGTTGATTCAACTTTGATGTTATATGTGGTTGCTTACCTACGCAATTGTGAGACTGCTTCAAATTGAGAAGACTCTACTTCATCCATAGTCAAAAAATATATATAAAAGAAGTAAAAGATCAGTCACGTTATTTCAGAATCATACTACTCTGGTTCAATCAGTAAACGAACCCAATAGAGCTTGGTAATATGGTCTTTGAGTGGATAAAATCTTAGCATACAATTCTGCAAATTTTTCTTGCAATGTTTGACCAAACCTTAAAGCGATCAAGGAGAAAGCCAAGCTAAAGTCGATGAGCAGTTATGTATTCCACTGGATCTGTTCCTTATGGATCCACAATCTCTTATGTGGACAAAATTGTCAAACACAAATCGAATTTCAGTAGAATGAGTCAAATCCAATTTTAAAAGACGTTTCTGGAAAAAAAGACATTTGAAGAGTCGTTGAAATCTCTTAAAAATATTTGGATTTCTGGGAAATTTCCTAGCGAAAGTCAATTGGGCATATTCCGCAAAAAACCCACGTCGCGGTTTTTTGAAATTATCCTCCGTTTTCTCGTAATTTTAAAATGAAAATCATGACCTGGAAGGGTCTGCGTTTTTGTGTAAGTAATTTTTCGCCCTTCAAACGCTTGCCCGATATCTTACACAATTTGACAGATGAATTCATTGCCATCTGTTCAATCCTACAATTTATAAGCTCTTTTGAAATAATCCCTTTTCACTCGACAACTAATTTCACCAATGTGTTCAGATGCATCCTGTAAATTTGCAACACGAACCACTCCTTGGAGCACAATATCTGTTTCAGAATCACGCTTGTGGTAAAAAACCCCAGGACAGTCAATTCAGAAAGTGCATTTTGCAAGAGTGACGCATTGGCATATTTTTGTCTCACCTGGCATAAGTGCTAATTTGCACACATTTTGGTTCACAAAGTATTGATTACAGATGATTTCCCAAGATTAAGATATCCAATGAAGCCAACCAATATCGCTTGCTCTTCATACGTGCAAACTACCTAAGAAATGAAAGAAGTGAACTTTTTCCAAATAAATTTGCAATACCTGCGTGGAAAGCATGAGTAAGATACTCTCGTAAGAGCGCATGAAGCCACCATTTTGTAGCTCGAGCAGTAACAAGGTTACACCTGTTCAGTAAAAAGGATGAGATGTTTTATGTTTGCAATTTTCTTTCAAACATATTTTCCAACATATCTTCCGCAACAGATGGCATAAGTAGCCAAGTAGCAAATCAACTCTACCAATCTTTGATTCTGCTATTAAACCTTATTTAGAACATAAAGCCAATAGACGGTGATGATAGTCGGACTTCAATTTGGCATCATTAGGACCAGAGGCATCTAAAATGAAAGGGACAGGCACAATCTCAACGCTTTCTGTAGTAGCTTCTAGAGCTAATGTTTTGCTTTGAATTGATCCAACAATAGGGAGTTCGTCTAAAATAGCTGCTTATTAGCAACGCTACTGTTTTATGATATGATTCTTTTAAAACCTAAGCTTGCCATGTGAGCTATTATATCAAAAAGCTTAAGCCATAAGACTCTTCCAAACTCTTAATGTAAAGAGGTAAAACCATCTCCACAACTTCAGGCCTTTATAGCAGAAGTGTTATGTCAGCTAACAATTGTATCACATTCAACTGGACTATAGAGACGTCCTACTTCTCTTTTCCCCATTTTAATTTGCTGATACATTTAGCAATATATTTTGAGCTTGTGATTAACAACTTGAACATGTTCCAGTTCATCTTAATTTTCTAGTAATAATTCGTCAACAACCTTGAATTTCTAAGAAAATCTCTCAAGTTTGGTTGAGAGATATTATGCTACAACATAGTGGAAGAAACCACTCATGCAGTGCCAAAAATTAGAGGGCGGAAGCGTACTACAGAAGTTGAGCGACTGAATCTTGATGCAAAGAATATTGTAGGAGCACCTACATCACAGCATAGACAGAGACAGTCACCTGACCGATATACTGGATACATGGCTTTGATGAGCAAGTGTATCGTGATAGAACCATACTCTTTCGAGGATGCTGTAGAGGACCCTGCATGGGTAGATGCCATGGTGGAAGAGTATGATTCGATTGTCAGAAACAGTGCATGGGAGATTGTCCCAAGGCCGAAAGGGAAATCAATGGTAGGTTCGAGATGCATCTACAAAGTGAAGCAAGCTGCTGACGGGAGCATCGAGAAGTACAAGGCAATATTTTTTGCCCAGGGCTTCTCACAGATTGAGGGGATCGACTATGAGGAAATCTTTGCACCTGTCGCAAGGTATTCTTCCATACAGAGCATCCTAGCTCTCTCAGCGCAGATGGTTGGCACATTCATCAGATGGATGTGAAGACTGCGTTCCTCAATGGGGTCATTGAGGAGGAGGTGTACATAGAGTAGCCCGAAGTTTTCGAGATCTTCAGCAGCAAGTCGCATGTGTGCAGGCTCAAAAGAGCGTTGTATGGGTTGAAACAAGCACCTCGTGCTTGGTACACACGGATAGACAATTATTTCACCAGTCTTGGATTCACCAAGAGTGAGGCGGATCCGAACCTATACCAGATTGTGGTGGAGGGTAAGTTCCTGATCATTGTAATTTATGTATATGATTTGATTCTGACGGGTGATGAACAGTTGATACTCTCATGCAAGGCTGATCTTGCAAAAGAGTTTGAGATGAAGGACTTGGGCCTCCTTCATTATTTCCTAGGATTGGAAATTTGGCAGCGCAGTGATGGATTGTTTGTGTCTCAAGGCAAGTATGCCCGGGAGATACTGGAGAAGTTCAACATGCATGGCCGCAAGCCTATAGACACTCCTCTTCCTGGTGGTTGGAGGAAAAAGGATGCTACATCGGCAGAGGTACTGGATGCCACTGTTTACCGATAGTTGGTTGGTTCGCTCATGTATCTAGTCAATACACAACTGAAAATATGCTATGCTGTTAACCAGCTTTCACAAGCTATGGTTAAGCCTACCAAGCTCTTTTGGAAGGCGGAGAAGCATGTATTGACATATCTCAGAGGCACATTAGGATATGGATTATGGTACAGACAGTCGGATGAGGTGAAGTTGCATGGCTTCACGGATGCAGATTGGGTAGGGAGCCCAATGGACAGAAAGAGAACATCTGGAGGGATATTCAGTATCGGGTCTACAGTAGTTTTCTTGGTACAGTAAGAAACAGAGATCCGTGGCACTCAGTTCAGTGGAGGCCGAGTACATGGCAGCAAGTTTGGCTGCTTGCGAGGCTATATGGATGAGGAAGATCCTGGTCGGGTTGTTCAGTTCACACTTAGATCCTACTGTGATATATTGTGATAATCAGAGTTGCATCAAACTCTTGGTTAATCCAGTATTTCATGATGGATATACACACATTGACATCCCGTATCATCATATCAAAGATTATGTGCAGCGGAAGATCATGTTACTTTCTTACATTCCTATGGAGGATCAGGATGTTGATATCTTGACAAAGGCGCTCACCAGGAGCAAATTCGAATACCATAGAGGCAGGATCGGGGTGGAAAATAATCCCTATCTTGTTGAGAGGGAGTGTTGATATTGCAACAAGATGATGAGCTTAGTGAAAAGAGTCACCTTCACTAAGTGGGCCCGCAGGCTATTTTTGGTGCAAAGCCTATTTTTAGACTATGTCTATTTTTAGACATGTCGATCATATTCTATGAGTTGCAGGATGCTATTTGTGGATGGTTTTTCAAGTTGGAAAAATATATGGACTTCTATTTTTAGACATATTGGGCAGAATCTATTTTTAGATTGCTAGTCTAAAAATACATTTGTCGAATATTATTAGCTCTTAATAATATTTGGACTATAAACATTATCTTATTCTCTTGGAGCACTTCAGTTAAGTGAAAATATGTGGCACAATAGCTGACAGAAGGAATTATGCTATTCCTGAGGGTTAAGTGGAGATATTCCATGGAGACTTCAGTTAGAACTCATGTGACAGAGTTTGGTGGAGTTATTGAGGTAGTTGGTGGAGTTGTGTTCAGTTTAACTCAGTTAGACATAGTTGAGCTAGTTGTATCTAGTCTAAATGATTGATACACTAGCGAGAGTGGTGTGAATTAATTAATAATTAATTCACTAAATATTAACTCATTAATCAACTGAAGAATACATCAGTTAACTACAGTGCATGGACAGTTTCAGCGGAGACCAGTGGAGAGGTAGGTGAAAGAGCAGGTTGACTATCAGTTGTGACTATAGTGTTGCATGATTTGCAACACACAGTGATTAGAGATTCCAATGAGGATTGCATGAGAAAGGCTTGACCAATTCGAGTTCATTCAGAGCAAATATTCAGCAGGGATTGCGCAGTAGAGGCAGGCTCGCAGGTGGCAAAGATTGGTGCATGGATTTGCTAGATCGGACCTGATTAGTGTGTAGCGATTGTATTGTACTAAGAGTTTGATATGATCAGCTTTGTATGAGGATTTTTACATGATCTATATGAGATATATTGTATACAGATAGTTGGGGTTTTTAGCTTCATGATTTCCCATTAAAACACTGTGTTCATATGTGTGAATTTTTATGGTTTCAATGTGTGCATGCAATTGATTTAATTTCTGCAAGTAACGATCAATAGTAGAAGAGATTCTGTATTATGCATGAAGTCAAATAGTGTGTGATTAGGAGAATCTTGGATGTATAATGCATTATTTATATAATTTCTATAGAGGCTCTCATCCCATGTGTGTGGATGCTTTGAAATGTACATGTGCAGAATGTGTACAATCATCCTATTGACGACCTCTGTCTGGACATCCATTTGGGGATGGAAATTTGTGGACTTGGTGAGCTTGGTGTCCAACATTGACCAGAGGCTGGACCAAAATGTGTCGAGGAACCTGCTGTCACGATCTGATATGATTGACTGTGGAATCTGAAAGTGCACCCATGCTCGTTCAAAGAAGAGTTTAGCAGTGGATTTTGTTGTGATATTCTTCTTGCAGACCGACATAATGGCCATCTTCAAGAATCTGTCGATGACCACGAAAACACAGTGGTTTCCATGCTTAGTAGAAGGAAGGCTTGACATGTAATCCATGGAGATGGATTCCCAAGGTTGACTAGGGGTAGGTAGCAGAGTATAGAGGCCTCGCTTCTTGATGGTCGGTTTGGCAATGGTGTAAGCAGTGCAGGATCTGATGTACTTCCCGAAATCTTGTCGAAGGTTCGACCAATAGAAATACTTCTGTAGTACTGCCACTATTTTCTCGACCTTGAAATGCCTAGTGACCCGACTGTAGTGTGCTTCCCATATCATCTTTGCACGCTAGCTTGAAGGAACACAAAGGTAGATTATCTCTGAGAAGATATGTGGTGGCTACAAGCCATTGAACTAAGTTACAATGAGACTCAAGGGTATATTTATTATTTGGAAAAAATGGAAAACCCTAAACATCCAAAACCCTAACCCGAGGAGATGAAGCACCAAAACTATGGGTCCCGTTTGGGTAAATTGGTGTTTCAACTTCCCAGGGACGTAACTTTGGCATACGATATCCGTTTGATGTGCACCATACCTCGTTATAAAGATCTATCCGAGGACTACAAATTTTTCTAAAAAAAAAGAAAGGCCCAGTTGCTCTCGTTTTTCCCAAAAAACGTTGTTTAATGCCTCAAAATTGCTCTGGAAGTTCAGGACCCGAAAAACTATAAAAAATAGTAAGTTGTGCCGAAACTAAAAAAATGAAAGAGACCATGGTGGGGCCCCAAGTGGAATAGGTGGGTGGCGACCAATATCCACCTGGATCATTCCTCCCCCCTTAGGAAGCAATGGTCCCCATTGTGTTGAGTTCCCCCATGAGATGAGGAAAATTCTGCTGAACTTGGTCCCTGGTGAACCACTTGCCTTGGTGCAGGAGTTGGCCAGATTTGACAGCCCGATACAGTTGGATATTCTGTTGGAGAGTGTTCTTGATTTTCATGTCCATGATACAATCTGTGGTGGCCTGTACCATGTAGTTTGGGTTTAACTCTGTTGTTGTGAGTTTTTTTGCAATGTCAGAGGTGTCCAGTAGAGGTGGGAAGTAGGGACAAAGGTGGTCCACATTGAATATTGGGTGTAGACCAAGGAATGGTGGAATATTGAGCTCGAAAGCATTGTTCCCTACCACCTTGGTGATGGTGTACGTCCCATATCGGAGCGGGCAAAGCTTGCGATGGGGTCCAATGAGGCGCTCCTTCTGCAAATTTAACCACACTTTATCGCACACCTGGAAGTTGTGTGGTACCCAATGTTGATCATGTTGTCGCTTTTACTTAGCATTGGCTCTGTCCAATATGTCATGAACTTGTTGGTGGATGTGCTAAATGCACTTGATGAATCTATTTTCTTTGTTAGCTTTAGACTGGACATGAGCCGAATCAGCCTGAGTAGACGCAAATGGCATGGCTACATCAATGGGAAATAATGGCTAGAATCCCAAGCCCACCTGAAAGGGGTTGTGTCCGGTTGAGCTATGGAGAGCCCGATTATAACTGTGTTGCACATAGGGGAGGCTCTCATCCCATGTGTGTGGATACTTTGAATTATACATGCGCAGAATGTGTACAATCATCCTATTTACGACCTTTGTCTCGCCATCCGTTTGGGGATGGAAAGTTGTGGACTTGGTGAGCTTGGTGTCCAACATTGACCAGAGGCTGGACCAAAATGTACCGAGGAACCTGCTATCGCGATCTGATATGATAGACTGTGGGATCCCAAAGTGCACCCACACTCGTTCAAAGAAGAGTTTAGCAGTGGCTTCTGCTGTTATATTCTTCTTGCAGGCTGCCATAATGGCCATCTTCGAGAATCTATCGACGAACATGAAAACACAGTCATTTCCATGCTTAATAGTAGGAATTCCTGACATGTAATCCATGGAGATGGATTCCCAAGGTCGACTAAGGGTAGGTAGCAGAGTATAGAGGCCTTGCTTCTTGATGGTCGGTTTGGTAATGGCGTGTGCAGTGCAGGATCTAATGTACTTCCTGAAATCCGGTCGAAGGTTCGACCAGTAGAAATACTTCTGTAGTACTGCCACTTTTTTCTCGACCCCGAAATGCCTAGCGACTTGACTGTGGTGTGCTTCCCATATCATCTTCGCACGCTCGCTTGAAGGAAAACAAAGGTAGATTATCTCTGAGAAGAGATGTGGTGGCTACAGGCCACTGAACTAAGTTACAATGAGCCTCGAGGGTCTATTTATTATTTAGAAACAACAGAAAACCCTAAACATCCAAAACCCTAACCCTAGGAGATGACGCGCCAAAACTATGGGCCCCGTTTGGGTAAATTGGTGTTTCAACTTCTCGGGGACGTAACTTTGGAATACAATCTCTGTTTGACGTGCACCACACCTCATTAGAAATATATATTTGAGGTAAACAAATTTTGATGCAATGAAGGAAATCTCGGTCGCTCTCATTTTTCCCAAAAAACATTATTTAGGGCCTCAAAACGGCTCTGGAAGTTCAGGACCCGAAAAACTATCAAAAATAGTAAGTTGTGCCGAAACTGAAAAACTGAAAGAGACAATGGTGGGACCCCAAGTGGAATAGGTGGGTGGCCACTAATATCCACCTGGATCATTCCTCCCCCCTTAGGAAGCAATGGTCCCCATTGCGTTGAGTTCCTTGATGAGATGAGGAAACTTCTGCTAAACTTGGTCCCTGGTGAACCACTTGCCTTGGTGCAGGAGTTGGCTAGATTTGACAACCCGATATAGTTGGATCTTCTGTTGGAAAGTTTTCTTGATTTTCATGTCCATGATACAATATGTGGTGGCTTGTTCCATGCAGTCTGGGTTTAAATTTTTTGTTGTGAGTTTTTCTGCAATGTCAGATGTGTCCAGCAGAGGTGGCAAGTAGGGACAAAGGTGGTCCACATTGAATACTGGGTGTAGACCAAGTAATGGTGGAATATTGAGCTCGAAGGAATTGTTCCCTACCACCTTGGTGATGGTGTACGCCCCATATTAGAGCGGGCGAAGCTTGCGATGGGGTCTAATGAGGCGATCCTTCTGCAAATGTAGCCACACTTTGTTGCCCACCTAGAAATTGTGTGGTAGCCAATGTTGATAATCTCGTTGCTTGTGCTTAGCATTGGCTCTATCTGATATGTCATGAACTTGTTGGCGGATGTGCTAAATGCGCTCAATGAATCTGTTTACTTTGTCAGATTTAGACTGGACATGAGCTGAATCGGCCTGAGTAGACTCAAATGGCATGGCTACGTCAATGGGACATAGTGACTAGAATCCCAAGCCCACCTGAAAGGGGTTGTGGCCGGTTGAGCTGTGGAGAACCCGATTATAACTGTGTTGCACATAGTGGAGGCTCTCATCCCATGTGTGTTGATTCTTTGAATTGTACATGCGTAGAATGTGTACAATCATCCTGTTGACGACCACTATCTGGCCATCCGATTGGGGGTGGAAAGTTGTGGACTTTGTGAGCTTGGTGTCCAACATTGACCAGAGGCTGGACCAAAATGTGGCGGCTATAGGTCACTGAACTAATTTACAATGAGGCTCGAGGGTGTATTTATTATTTAGAAACAATAGAAAACCCTAAACATCCAAAACCCTAACCCTAGGAGATGAAGCGCCAAAACTATGGGCTCCATTTGGGTAAATTGGTGTTTCTGTTGAACCTTTAGTTAAACTGAGAGGGGGGGTGAATCAGTTTAACACATTATTTAACTTTTAAAACTTTTCATTAAACTTATTTACACTTTCATTTCATATCTAATTTAATATGTGAGTAATCTTCGAATGTAAGCAGCAAGTATAATATAACAGTAGACTTAATATGAGAGCAGAAGGTATTAAGAAGATGATACAAATCAGATCAACACATAAATATCATGCACAGAGACATCAGATATAAGTGGAAACCCATAAAGGGAGAAAACCACATCTTATTATTGTTGTGATGCAAAGGCAAGCTCCAACTCCCTCTCACCACTGTTTTTCTGCAGGCACCAACCCATAGGAGGCTCCTACCTATATTCTGCAAGCTACAACTTGCAAGGAAGCACCAACTCCCTTCAGTTTTCTGCAGGCACCAACCTACAGGAGGCTTCAACCTCAGTCAGCTACTACTAACAGCTATCAAGTTGCAACTTGATAGGGAAGCTCCAACTTTCTGAATTTATCAAACTGAATGTTTGCTGATTTACTTCAGATATCAGCTCTGTTCTGTGGCTTCTCTTTCTGCTCTTCTTCTCTTAATCTTCTCTGCTTTATTCTTCTATATTCTGCATTCTCTATATTTGCTCTCTCTCTCTCTCTCTGAGCTTATCAAAATTGATATTATATATAGAAATTCTCACATGACTGTTTGTATTTCACAAGGAATTTGAAGTGAACAGTCATGACTCTTTGGCTTATGTCTTCTTATTCCTTTTTCCAACTCATTTTTTGAATTACTACAATATGTACAAATTTTCATGCTACAGTGGGATTTTGTCTTTTCCTTAGGATACTTGCCTTTGCATCACAAACAATAAAAGTTAATTACAACATTTACTTCACATTTTTAATTACATATTTCAATTTCACTCAGCTCCTTTTCTGGATTTTGGCTTTATTGGATTTGTCTTTTCCTGCTGCTGTTAAGAACCTGTTCTGCATACTCTTTGTTCACTGACATCTGCATATTCCATCTGTTCACTGCACTTTTTGAATCCCTTTGTTGTACATTTCTTCAACTCTGCAATCTTTGTTTTCCTCTATCAGGCCTCATACTTCCTCTTTCTGGGTGCATATAAAATGAATACAGCAAATTTGTACTCAATCCAGATGTCGATCTGGGCAATTTCAATACTTTCCTATTCTACGCTGGCACATTTAAATAAACAAGTCCGAGTATTTTTAATATCTCAATTCAGGGAATTGAGATATTAATTCAAATTTCCTCTATAGTTATAACATGACAATCCATCTCCGTGTAACTAACACTAAGCGTATATGTGTTAAGTTACTATTTCGTTGCGTTATGAAATCCAATGTATTAACCCACTATTATACTCGCCAATGCATATAAATATTCATTTCCGATTGATGCCAATTATACTCAAAATCAGAGTAATCATAAGTCCGTGCCAACTGCTTGTATTCAAATATTATGGTCACCACCAATTGTAACATATCACAACCAGGGATTAACTTCAGAATTAGCGTAGAGTTGATTCTTGTTCCCAGACCTTAGGATTACAAACATAATACACGACATACTACCATATTAATTGACCATCCGAACTTCCACGCGTATATAATTCCGACCGTATACAAAAGCCTTCGGACCTTGGTTAATATCAATAATCACCATGTATTAGGGTTCGGGCCCCACCTATATAACCGATAGCCAATCAAATGCACGCACTGTACCTTCGCTAACCTCCGTGCATCTCGGTTATCATCTGCACATCTGCATCAAGTGGTCACCGTCTGATGGCCCTTCCCCAAATCAACGACTCTCCTCGATTTCGCTCGGCGTCCTGGTACGGGCTTTAACGAGCGAAGGCGCACTTTAACAAGCGGTTTTGTAATGGGTCCATAGGCCACGTGTCGATTCCTGTATGGAATCGCTCGCAACTCCTCGAATACTGCCTTCCGTATAAAAGTGGTGCGAAGAATACCACCATCCAGTGCCAAACCGCCATCACTGTTCATATGGGTCATGGTTCCGCTTCATTCCATGCAAGGTTCCGTCGTATAGTTCAATACACCGTTTTAACGTTAATTTCTTCGCATTAACACTAACTCCGGGCAAAATCAAACATGCACTTGTTCCGTCTTATTTCCACAAGGTTTCGTCTGAATCTCCATGCGAATTTGATTATTCCTTTGGTTTTTTTTCTCCATTGGTGGTATGGATAACTTCACTGTATTATCGCTCCAGTGGGGGATATGATTCTCAGACTTCGCTCCATTCAATTATATATACATATATTTTTTCGACTATGGTTCCGTTATACTCTGACGCAGAGTTCCACAATTCATAACCCTTGTGGCTATGTGTACAGTGCTCATCCCCATAGAGCCTATTCACGCTGGTTCGCAGAGCTCATTACAATCTAGGTATGTACAATTTAAAAACACCACATCGACTAGAAGTCGAGTTCTTCAACTAAATACAGAGCATTTGAATATAAAGTCTGGAAATTAGTTTATATTATGTGTAATGCCCGGCTATATAAAAAATTCTCTGCCTCTGCCGCTTCTGTCACTCTGCCTCTGTTTCTACTACTGTGATAACAGCTCTGTCTCCGTATTTTCTTCCTCTGCCTCTGCCTTTCTCCTTAACACATTCATTTCCTCTTTGCTGCCTCCATTGTCTATCTTTGTCTCCTTGTAACTGTTCCTGTCTCTGCATCTGCTACCTCCTTTGCCATCAATGACAACATTTCCAACAGTCTCCCCCTTTGGCATTGATGGCAATACATTTTCTCTGTTTGCCTGCTCTTTCTCCTGTTACTTGCTGTTCTTGTTTGCCTACTCTTCCTCTTGTTGTTTTCTCTTCCTCCCCCTTTGACATCAATGGAAAAGGGTTGCTTTTTGCATTTCCTCTCTCTGAGTTATGTTTAGCCCCTCTTCTGTTGAATTTGTTCCATGCTGCTTCAGAGTGATGTATAAGACTTGTTAAGAGAACACTTTGAGGATTATTGAATTTGAATATACACTGTAAATTGATACAGTTCAAACGCATATACTTCTTTCACTTGTATAGAGATAAAAGTGAGAATAATGATACTTCATAGAATGAGATGTATGATTGGATTCAACAACTAAAATGTTGAGAGGCTTCAAAAGGTAATCACGATTCGGATTCTTAATATAATGTTTCAGAACATGATACTAATACTTTTGCTCTGTAATTGACCTTTTCATGCTTGAATAATGCAGATAACTCTAGGATAATAACTTGGTGTTCTTTTGCCTTAATCCTTTTATCTTGAGGACCTGACTCATGCTTTCCTTGCTGGCTTTTCTCCCCCTGGAATGATGTTTTCATTTTTGTTCTCCCCCTGAAATTGTGCTTTCTCTTTATATTAGAGAGTAGCATCTGCAGATACTACCCCTAGTTTATTTCTCAAATATTGAAATGGTTCTCTAGCAAGAGGTTTGGTAAATATATCAGTTTTTTGTTCTTTCGTTGGTACATGTTCCAGCTTTACTATCTTCTGAGCCACTTGTTCTCAGAGGAAATGATACTTGATTGGAATATGTTTAATTTTTGAGTGAAGTACAGGATTTTTAGATATACTTATAGCACTTGTATTATCACATTTGATTGAGATAGGTTCATAAATGCTTACCTTCATGTCTTGAAGAGTTTGCTTCATCCACATGAATTGTGTATAACATGTTGCTGCTGCTATATATTCTGCTTCAGCTGTAGACAGAGAGATGGATGTTTGTTTCTTACTTAACCATGCCACCAGACTTTCTCCTAGATAGAAAGCACCTCCACTTGTACTTTTCCTGTCATCAACACAACTGGCCCAATCTGCATCTGTGTATGTTGTTAAAGTGAAGCTTTTTCCTTTAGGATACCAAAGTCCATACTGTGCTGTTCCTTGTAGATATCTGAGTATTCTTTTTACTGCCAGAAGATGGTTTTGTTTAGGTGTTGCTTGATATATTTCCACTAGTCCTACTGCTAGCATGATGTCTGGTCTTGATGCTGTCAGATACAGCAGGCTTCCTATCATGGATCTGTAGAGTTTTTGATCTACATCTGTAGTCCCATCATCATCACACAGCTTGCATCCCGTGATCATGGGTGTTGTCACAGGTTTGCAATCTTCCATTTTTAATTTTTTCAGCATTTCTTTTAGGTATTTTTCTTGAGAGATGAAGGTGCCTGTGTTCTTTTGTTGAATTTGCAGTCCTAAGTAGAAACTGAGCTCTCCAATCATAGACATTTCAAACTCTGTTTTCATCTCATTAGCAAACCCTTTTGCTAGTTCATCTTTATTGCTTCCAAACATAATGTCATCAACATACACTACAACAATCAGGAGTTCATTTTCATGGGATTTTATGTATAGATTGTTGTCTACTCCACCTCTCTTAAAACCCTGTTTTTGCAAATATTTATCCAGTCTTGAGTACCAAGCACGAGGAGCCTCTTTCAGTCCATATAGGGCCTTATTCAGTCTACATACATAGTCTTCTTTGTCTGTCAATGAGAAGCCTTCTGGTTTTTCCATGTACACTTCTTCTTCTAGATCTCCATTAAGAAAATCAGACTTTACATCCATTTGATATACCTTGAAGTCTTGGTAGCATGAAAATGCCAGGAACATTCTGATAGCTTCCATTCTAGCTACAGGGGAAAATGTTTCTTCATAATCAAGTCCTTCAATTTGTGAGTATCCTTTGTAGACCAGCCTGGCTTTATTCCTGATTACTTGTCCTTGCTCATTCATTTTTTTTTTGAATACCCATTTTGAACCAACGATATTCTTCTCAATTGGTCTAGGAACTAGTTCCCAGGTATTGTTCTTCTCAATTTGGTCCAATTCTTCATTCATTGCTTTTACCCAATACTTGTCCTTGTTGGCTTCTTCAAACTTCTTTGGCTCTATTTGTGATAACATGGCTATGTATACTTCTGTCTGTTCAGTTAGCTGCCTTCTTGTTTGCACTCCTACACTCTTGTCTCCTATGATTTATCTTCTAGATGATTCTTTTGAGTGTATCTCGGGGGGGGGGGTTTCGGGTTCAGTCCAGTATCTTCTGATGTCTTGCTTGTTTCATCATCATCTTGGTCCTCTTCTTCATGATTTTCTGAATAGCTGCTGCAATCTATATCTCTTGTCTTGTTTGGGAGTTCTTCATAAAATATTACATCAATACTTTCTACAATTTTTCAAAGAGTCTTGTTGTAGCATCTATATCCTTTACTCTTGGATGCATATCCCAAGAATATTCCTGCATCTGCTCTTGCATCAAACTTCCCCATATTTTCATCATTATTCTTTATGTAGCACTTACTGCCAAAGAATCTAAAGTGTTTGATTGATGCAGGTTTACCATGCCATAATTCATAGGGAGTCTTGTCACTGCTTGGCCTTAAGTGAGCTTTATTAAGGATATGTACTATTGTGTGCACTGCTTCTGCCCAGAAGGTTTGAGCTATATTATTCTCTTGCATCATGGCTCTGGCAATTTGTTGAACAGATCTGTTTTTTCTTTCTGCTACTCCATTCCGTTGAGGTGTTCCTGCAATAGTGAATTGTTGTTTTATGCCATGTTCATTGCATAGGTCAGCAAAGTCATAATCTGTAAATTCTCCTCCTCTATCTGATATGATACATTTTAGTTTACATCCTATTTGATTTTCTACTAATGCTTTTAATATCTTAAATTTGTCCAGTGCTTCTGATTTGTTCTTGAGAAAAGCAACCCATGTCATTCTGGAGAAATCATCTATTATCAGCATGAAGTAGGATTCTCCACTTGGTGTCTTAGTTCTAGCAGGTCCACACAGATCCATGTGCACAAGCTGGAGTGGTCTTCTTGTTGATAGCTCATCTTTAGATTTAAAGGATGTGCGAGTCTGTTTCCCCAATTGACAAGATTTGCATATGGTATTTGAAGGTCTTTTTATTTCTGGCATATCTTTGACATCTTTCTTCTTGCTCAGTCTAATGATATGGTCGAAACTGAGATGTCCCAATCTCCTTTGCCATAACCTTGACTCCTCAAGTTTTCTAAGATGGCAGGCTTCATCTTCTTCTTTCACTATGTACACATTACTCTCTTTTCGAACACCTTTGAGCAGAGTCTTTCCTGTTGTGCTTGACCTGACTACACAATCTTGTGCTCTAAAAAGAACCTCACAGCCTTTGTCACACATCTGACTGACACTCAGTAAATTTTCTTTCAGTCCATCCACAAGTAGTACATCTTGGGCCTTTCCTCTGCCATTTTCTATGCTGACTGAGCCTTTTCCCTTGATCTTTCTTGATTTATCATTGCCAAAAGTAACATTGCCAAATTTCTTTTCATCAAGAGTTATAAACTTGCTTCTGTCTCCAGTCATGTGTTTAGAGTAGCCATTGTCCAAATACCACTGGATTTTCAGATCTTGAGCAGTTAGAGCCAGGTCACACTTATTCTCCTTCTTTTTCCACTGGAGGCATCCTTCTGTTTGATATCTTTTGTAAAGTGATGAATTGCATCCTTTTAGAGGACATTTGGAAGGCATATGTCTGGCTTGATTTCACATGAAGCATTTGATCATAGTTTTTTCAGAATTGTGAGTATGAACAAAATTTCTTTGATTCATAAATCTCCTTGAAGTGTTGAAAATCAATCTTTTTCCATAATTTCTACACTCAATGATTTTATGGCCAAATTCTTTACAATAAAAACAGTAACCATAGAAGCAACTTGCATACCTGATGTGAGGTTGTTTTCTCCAGTTGTTTATTTGAGACAGTCTCTTTGCTGTTTGCATCTTTAGCTAGTTAGAATTACTCCTCCTTGCATGACAGTAGGCAGCAATGTGTCCCAGCTTGTGGCGGACATAGCAGGTGGCATTCTTCATAGGAGGGAAGAATCTCCTTTGATGGCTTGCAAATTTGACAAACTCAGGAGTATATGAACCTTTTTCTATTGTCTGAGTATTTCTTTCATTCTTTGTTATTCAAGGATTCTTCTGGGTTCTGTCTCCCTCCTTACATGCTTCTTCTTTTGTAGGAATTATTTGAGGTGCTTCATCCTTCTTTGCTTTTACAAAAATAATTTTTATGTTTTCCTTTTCTTTTCTTTTACTTGATTCTCCTTCATAGCCTATTCCAGTTTTTATCAAGGGAGATCTTTGAGCATCCAAAATTTCATCCAACTTACCAAAGCTTGTTGTTTGAGACGAGTTTATATACACTTTCTTTTGAGCAGTTTCTAATTTCTTCCTTAGACATACAACTTCTTCTTCCAGCTTCTCTTGTTCTCGAGTTTTATCCTTGATTTTGTGGAGTAACTGTTACACCATTTTTTGGTCATCTAACCTACTATCATTAGATGGACCCAAGTACACCACGTAAGACCAATTTTACCCGAAGTAAAATTGCTTTCACAATGTAAAATGACTTAATAAAACACATTTATTAGGTTGTTTATGGTCTAAACAGGAAACCCCAAAAGGAAATATTAAACAAACCTATATTTGTTTGATTTTCCTGGTCATGTTTAACCAAAAACAAGGAAATTAATTAGATAAATCTTTATTTATCCTATTATTTTCTAGGAATAATTATTTAAATCTTATTTAAATAATATTCCTTGTTAAATATGACTAAATCACCAATAAATAATTAAATAAATCATTATTTATTTGATTATCCTTCAACCACTTCCTTAAAATGATAAATAAATCATTTATTTATTTATTATTCACAAATAAAGGAATTTGACCCAAGTCAAATACCTTTTCCCTCCAACAAATATAATAAAATAGTCCATAAATGGTGGATCTAGATTTGGTTAATGTTATTTTAATCATGCACCAAGATCTAGAATGACCCAATATTTTGTTATAAATAGGAGGGTTTTTCCTACCATTCTTCACCTTTTGTTGCCTATTAGATCACTCTGGATCTAAACTCTTGGTCTGACTTTGAGCCATTATCATTGTCATATTTTCCATTATTTGTTGTGTGAGCTTCCTTTGAGTTCTATCTTTGTCTGGGTTTTCTACACCAACAGGAGAGAGAAATGCTAGATCTGAAGTGCTGAGGACTTCCAAGAACCCATCCCATTGAGGAGAATTGGAAACATCTTCTTTTTTTCCTCCCAAGTGCCCTTAATACAAAAATTCTTTCAAAAATTGTTCTTGTCTTGTCTATTGGATATATGGAGCAAACCCTTCTTTTTACTGCTTAATGTCTTTCTATGTATAGATCTGGTTTTTTGCAGCTCTTGTCTTACTCAACTAACTGCAGATCTGAAGATATTGGCAGCCACGTTTGATGTTAGGGCTATTAGTTATGCGTAGCTAAAGTGGTCTTTTTTCGTACACATCGACAAAGGATTCATACTAACAATTGGCGACTCCACACGGGTTTTCAATTACGACCGCTGTCGTTTTTCATATTCCTGCATATCCAGCTACTTCAAATCCTAGGGTTTCTCTTCAGATTTTTATTTTTCCTATTTTTATGGTGCCTTTCACCTTTAAAACTCTCTAAAACCCTCAAAACATTAAAATTTTTAACTTCCGTGTGTTTCTGGCCCTATTGCGCAGGTGACAGACATCAGCCGCAGCTGAGACGACATTTTTTTTTCTGAAATCTGCTGCCGAGAGTGCCGAAAGTGAAGGTTGCACTTTTTGGCCCAAAAAATGTGTCCTGGAGCTTCAGGTCGTAGAAAACAGCCCAGAAACTGCGACCTGAGCGAAAAACAGGTCAAAAACTATGACCTGGACTTTTTTCTGGAATTTTTCTGAAATTTTTCTGGTTTTTTCTGAAGCTTCTGTCAGGGTTTTCCAGCCTCTGTCTCCGCCCGTTTAGACCTATTATTTCTCTGTTTTACTCAAATAAGTGGGAATCTAGCCCCCTAGGGCTTCAGTACCCTCCACTTTTTGTGGAAGAGTTTTAGTTGCTGTAAGTGTCTAATTTTTCAGAGTTTTCAGCCATCCCTTTTTCAGATCTGATACCTCCTTTTCATATCCCTTTTAATCAGCTCTTCTCCCTTTCAAATCACCTCCTGAAGTTTTGTTTGGTTCTACCTTTAGGGCCTCCTCCTTGACCCTTCTGCGTTTTGCTGATTTCCCCCTTTTTTCCAGCCACCTTGCCTCTGCCTCTTGGTTGTGATTCTGCACCTCTTTTCAGCAGGTTTCTCCTTTAGATCCCTGTCCCTTCCGACCCTAGATCTATTGGCCTCTTTGTAGTGTGTTTTGATTAGATTTTTTCCCTATGTTAGACTAGTTTTGAGAGACCCGCCTTTTTGGGTTAGATTGATGCATTGTTAGCTGTTAATTTTCTGTTATTTCAGCATTATATACTGTTCTCTGCAGATTTATTTTCAATTACGCAACACACTTTTTCTCTTGCTCTCAAAACGAAAAGGGTTTAAAAATTAAAATTAACACACGCCACCACAATCACTAGTGAAAAGAAACTGGTTTACACCCAAGACGAAAATTTAAAATCGGTCTCTCTTCATCTCTCTTCGCCCTTGTTTAAATGTTGTACTCTTTTGATTAACGCACCTCCTGACCTTGTTGGTGGTCTTCTTCCTTGTCTGTGTTTGTGTCTCATCCATTGTGCCCAAAGCGCACCACCGGGGAGACTTCTTCAACGTACCCCTCGATTTCGATCGGTAAGCCTACTACGCTCCGCCGTCATCGATTTGGTCCTCCACAAGGTCGCATAAACTCTCCTTAGGTTCATTGGGTTCTCCTTTTACTTCTGGTTCTCTCCCTGTCACCTTCACTATGTCTGGTCCAGGGCCTAATGCTAGCGGTAATCCCGGCCCTAATGCCGGGACTGCTACTAGCGGAACCGCCATAGGAACTACCTCGGCTGCGCCCTTACTCCCCTTCATGGTAGGCCTCGGCCTCCCTGATTTGGACCGGTTGACAAACGACCCTATACACCATGACGCTAGTTGGCCTGCTATGCCGACAAAGCTGCCTTCTGACATCCCCAAGTTTGAAGGCCTTGCTGGAGAAGATCCTTCAAATCATGTTCGATCTTTCCACATGTGGTGTTCATCTACCTCCATTACCGATGACTCTGTCCGTCTTCGGTTGTTCCAACGAACGCTTACAGGCGCGGCTTCTAAGTGGTATGTTGATCAGCCCACTTCCTCTCATACCACCTTTGCAACTCTTGCCTGGGCTTTTTTATCTTACTTCCAGCTTCCCCTTCGTTATGACACTGGTATCGAACTTTTGACTTCTTTCTGTCAATCATCTGCGACCCGCCTATCCGATCATGTCCAGGAATGGTGGAGAAGAAAGAGCCTATGTTAATCCCCTACCTTCGAAGACCGTGTCTACATGGACTGGTTCCTTAGATCTCTCTTGCCTCCTATTGGGAAAGATGTCGCATTGCATTTTCCCCAAACCGAAGAAGCCACCCTCCAACTGGTGTTAAAATATGACTTGATCTACGCTCAGACAGGTTATGTTTATACCGTTCTACCTGATCTCCCCAGACCCAGTCGTGTCAATACACCGGGGGCACCTCATGTCGCCGATAGTATCGTTGGAGCTCTCTCTCATCCATATGCCCAACCTCCCATGGGTTATGGTTTTCCTGGGGGAGGGGGTAGCACCTCCCGCACTTGTTCCCCTCCCGGTAGCATGTATCTAGGATACAACATGCCTCCTCTTTTGGCCCAACCTCCTGTTCACCATACTGTTACCCAACCCCCTTATTATTCATATCCGCAGTTTGGTGCTCCAACTCCTCCAGCATCAGCAACTCCGCCTCCCTTACCTTCTCAACCCCTGCAACAGTAGTCACCACCCCCTCAAGCGCAGGTGGATGCACAGCAGGGATTCGTGGCTACCCAACCACCTGACGGACAGGTGGCCACTCAACCTTCCCCTTCTGGTTCCTCCAATTACCATATCCTCATGATGAACTCTGATCCACCTCTAACCATCGACCTTAACCTTCAAACTCGGTCCCATCAGTACCCCAAGCCTCCCGCTCCGTCTGTCCCCGAGTCACCTTCTTCAGGGTCTACAGAGCCTCTTTCGACATCCAATGGTCCCTTGCATATCCCTCTGCCAAAAGTTGAGGTTCATAACAAGATTCCTAAGGGACCATTACACCGAAACGCTGCTTTTGGTCGAGCTGCTCATTCATATAGCATCGTAGATGATTTGGCACAATCTCCTGCTGTCATTTCAACACTGGAACTCCTCCAGTCATGCCCTTCTCAAAAGAAGGCTCTACTATCTGCCATGGGTGCTGTAGATCCTGCTAATGACCAATTGATTGTTTTTTATGCCCATCAATCAGAGCATCCTCCTCTTCCTGCTTCCTTAGCCTTCCAAATCCCAGTCAAAATCTGGAACGCTAACGTTTCTCGGTGTATAATTGATGAGGGGGCATCCACCTGTGTGATGTCCGCTTCAGTTTGGAAGCAACTCAGATCTCCTGAATTAGCCCCTTCCACGATCACCCTTCGAGTGTGGGATGGCCACGCCTCCCTGCCCATTGGCCTCTTCCGTAATTGTCCTATCACTCTTGCGGGCAAGACTGTTTGCGTTGACATCGAAGTCATTGACGCCCCTCTAGATTACAACATTCTCTTGGGGCAGAGCTACACCTATGCTATGTCTATTGTCCCATCCGTGGTTTTCCACAAGATGTCTTTCCCTCATAATGGAAAGATAGTCACCATTGACCAGTTGACATATCATGAGCCAAAATCTCAGAACTCACCTGAGACGATCATCTCTTCTGTAGCCAACAAGTAAACCATCGATTCCTTGACTAGTGTCTCTCCTGGCGTCTACAAAGACTCCTCTTTGCTCGGAACCTTCCCTGGTCTTCCTCCTCCTCCTATCTCTGACCCCAGCTCATCGAATGTTTGCATGATGCAATCGTCTCGGGCTGCTCTCAAGCAACCTGCTTCGGCTAGTCAGCAACCGCGCTCTCCGCAACCTGCTCCTAGCCCTTCACCTGCAGTTGGTAGTCATGAGCCTCTTTTTCCTCCTGGAACGGTTCCTCCAAGCCTTAGCCATTTAGGAGCCCTCCCACCTGGCCATTACCCCTCTGGTTAGATACCGTTCCTAGCTCCCCCACCAGGAGTGTCCACGGTACCTGTCATGGCCACCCTCTCTCTTCCTAACTTGACCCTTGGGATTCCCATCTAGTACCTTGATCCTCCAGCCCCAACCTTGCCTGGTCAACCCAAACCTTATCTTGCTTTGACCTCGGTTCAACCGGTCCCCAAGACATCTCCCGCTGCAACAGTGCCTCAGTCACCTCAACAGGAACCACCTCCTGTTGCGACTGCTTCGGGTAAGAAGGGCAAAGCTCGCAAGGGGGCATCAAAGGACAAGGCTGCCCCGAAAAACCCTGTCCCTCCTCGGCCTCCAAAGCATACCATCCAGTGTGTTTTGTATGATGTTTTCAGTCACGCCACCCATACCTATCCTGAATTGCTTCATCTCAAGCCCATGGTTAATGTCGCGTTCCCTGAGTCCACGGTCCCGGAAGCCTCTATTCCTTCCGCGACCGCGATCAAGAACCCCAAGACTATTCACACCAACCACCCCTGTGCTTTGTGTGATCTCCATGGCCATTACAACCATCTTTGTCCCCGCCTCGACGACTTCTGCACCTCTCTAGCCGTGGTCCACCAATTCAAGGCCAAGCGCAATGAGTCCACCTCTCCCCTATTTGCACGTTTTTCTTCTGCAGAACTACTAGACATGACTGCTCCCATTGACATTCCCCCTCCTGATGTCGAGATGAAGGAGCCTTCATCCACCATTTTCTACCTATCATCATCCATGAGACCCTCGGGGAACATTCCCTCTGAATCCTCCCCTGTTGTTTCGCTTGACCTTCCTTCAGCGATCACCCTGGGCTCAACATCGGTAGATCCTTTATCTGCTTACTTTTCCGTCACCCCTTGTGACGATGCACATGTGAACCTCTCTTCTCATGACGATGAGTCAGGTAGCTTCGCCGCGTCAGGTGGTCTTTCTTCCACCAGTCACCCCATCTTGTATCACGATGATGACATTATGGATGAAATCCCCACCCCTGACTTTATCCATTCCCCCTTACATCGAACCCATGCGTTCGAACCACATGCACCTTGTGGCCATTACATTGAAACCCAATATTTGGGTAAGGGGGCACCCATATTCGAGAGACCAGGAGAAGAAATTCTCCAAAACTCTCCTAGTGTATCTAGTCGTGTTGACTTTAGTACCATTATTCTTCCACATTTCGAAGAACCTCTAGAGTCCCATATCACTTCAGATCACTCTAGGGATGATACCCCTTATCATTCCCTCATCTTCCATCAGCAACCCAATCTCTTAGACATTGTTGTTGACCAACCTATGGGTTTTCTAAGAGAGCATCAGTTCATTATCTCCAAATCCTCTCTTTGGGATAGTGACACCAGGTATGCCAACTCGAAAAATTAAAGTCCATTTGATTCCTCTATGCAGTACCAAAAGAGATTGTTAATCCTCCATTCCCTTTCTCAAACTGCATAACCATAACGAAAACAAATAGCACACCACATCATTAAAATGTGTTTAGATTCCCATTTTTATAAATACATTTTGGCATGACCACACCATGCTTGGGGGCACCTATGCCCTTCAACCATAACCCTCCTCAAAATCGAATTTCTTCACTTGCAACACTCATACTAGGGGCACCATTTGGCCTCCATACTTATCCATGCTCGTGTTGATGTTCGTCGTGAGTTACCATCTTGTACTCATGTTTTTATGGTCCCCCATTGGACCTTTACTGTGTGCCAGCACCATCGAGTCGCCCTTGTTTAGAGCATCCAAGTTGAGTCATCATTGCATTCATGGAGTCTATCCTGAGTCCCTTTGTACCTCGCTATAGTCCTCCATCCTTCATTGCTTGGTCTCTCTCTTGTGTCGCATATTATGACCTTCAGTCCCACTGTCCCCTATCCCTTATGATATTGTGTCTGTCGCTACCATTTCATTCATGTCCTTTATGCTCTAGCAAGGGAAGTCGTCCATTTTCTACTTAGTCCCCTCCATTCCATCATCATCATTGGTATTAGTCTGTCAGTCGCTCTACTATTTTCTCTCGTGCCTTTGTTGAGGATCCCTCATTGCCTCACCTATGGCGGACCTCCTTCTATCGACATCAACTCGTTCATTCCAGAAGACAGGTCTAGAGGGCGGTGTACCTTGGTTCCAACTTCCACTCTTGTTCGGTGCCTCAGATCAGGCAAAGGGATTTCTCATTACCCTTTGACTCGATTGTTTCTCAGCTCCAGCTCCTTTCAGCATGATCGAGATCCATATGCTCGATGGTCTAGTGATGCCGCAGCAGCTATTGGTGATGCTCGTGTTTGTGTGAGATGTCTCAACCCTCATGAGGGGGTGGCCCTGCAGGTAGCCCCCCACATGCCCGAATGACCTCTTCATTGCAGCCTTTGATGCAACTCCATATATTTGATGATGTCGGCCTTAGCCGCTTGCAGCGCCTCTTTGATTTTCATGTATCAGTCAGATTTTGTGAGCCCTTCCCCGCTTGTAGGGGGCATTTGGGTTGTACTTGTATCTCATGTACTCAGATATTATTGTATAAGTCCTGGCTGTTATCCCAGGCACAACATGTATATGGGATCCCTCATTGTATTTCTATCTGGCTCATGTTTATGCCATCTGTACTTTATGGTTCGGTCCCTTGTTTACTGGACACACTATTCTTTTGTACTTTGTCTCGGCGGGCATAGGTATGCCTCCCCCGCCGCCTTTAGCACAGGTACCCTCTCATAAAAAGAGACTTGTTGCACTTGCGAGTCTCGTCTCCTCAGGGTCTAGTTCTTCAGCACACTATCTACCTTGCATTTCTCTCTCTGACTTCCCTTTTGTTGTCTAGTGATTGAGTTCTTACAACGTACTTCGATCATACGATTTTCTCCTGACACTCGCATGCTGGGGGGCAATGTGTTACACCATTTTTGGTCATCTAACCTATTATCATTAGATGGACCCAAGTACACCATGTAAGACCAATTTTACCCTAAGTAAAATTGCTTTCACTATGTAAAATAACTTAATAAAACACATTTATTAGGTTGTTTATGGTCTAAACAGGAAACCCCAAAAGGAAATATTAAACAAACCTATATTTGTTTGATTTTCCCGGTCATGTTTAACCCAAAACAAAGAAATTAATTAGATAAATCTTTATTTATATTATTATTTTCTAGGAATAATTATTTAAATCTTATTTAAATAATATTCCTTGTTAAATATGACTAAATCACCCATAAATAATTAAATAAATCATTATTTATTTGATTATCTTTCAACTACTTCCTTAAAATGATAAATAAATCATTTATTTATTTATTATTCACAAATAAAGGGATTTGACCCAAGTCAAATACTTTTTCCCTCCAACAAATATAACAAAATATTCCATAAAAGGTGGATCTAGATTTGGTTAACATTATTTTAATCATGCACCAAGATCTAGAATGACCCAATATTTTGTTATAAATAGGAGGGTTTTTCTATTAGTTCATCACGCCTTTATGCCAATATCACCGATTTATACATCAATGTTATTCTGCTAATATTATCGTGTGAGTCCTCTCAGTTCCATTCTGTGCCCGGTTTCGTTATTAATAAAAGAGAAAGAGATTAGTCAGAGTGGCTGAGACTCACCATGAACCATCGACAGAGAGAATGAAATATCTGCTGTTCCTCGTAAAAATTTTTAATAATAATTCAAAAATGTTGATCTGTGCCATTGGATATGAAAACCTTGTACTACAATACTCATATAAAGATCTGGTTTATGTTTTCGTTCCTATCACTATCATGAGATTGGAAGATATTGGCAGCCACTTTTGATGTTAGGGCTATTAGTTATGCGTAGCTAAAGTGGTCTTTTTTCCTACACATCGACAAAGGATTCATACTAACAGTAACATGTCTTCTATCTTCTTGGCTTCTTCAAGCTTTAGCTTCAGTTGCATGGGGACTTTTGAATTTTGTTCTTCTTTCACATATTTGAGGAGAATCTCTTTTTGTTTTCTGCATTTTAGTTTGAGTCTGTCAATCTCCTCCAGGGCACTTCTTAGCTCCCCCTCAAGGTAAACTTCACCTTCTTCTTCATCTTCTAGCAAGAGTCCTTCAAGTTCTTCTATGGCCATCAGTAAAAATTCAGAGGTTCCTTCTTCTCCTGAGGATTCATCTAAGTCTTCAGATGTACTGCTGTCTTGCTGAGCATAGAAGGATTTTCTGCTGAATTTATTTCCTTTCTGCCAGTTCTTTGATGTATTTTTCTCTGATTCTTGAGCCTGATTCCTTACTTTCTTGTGAGGACACTTAGCAGCATAATGTCCAACTCTTCCATAGTTAAAGCATTTGAAGGGTAGTTTACTTTTGTATCTACCTGAGCCTCTATCTAGTTTCTTGACAAATTTAGCCTCTTCTTCATCAGAGCAAGAGCATATGTCTTCCGTTTCTTCTTTCTTCTTTTCTGTTTTAAAAGTTGCCTCCCTCGTACTTGGATTCTTCTGTGGGAGCCTCATTTCATATGCTGTTAGATTTCTAAGTAGCTAGTTCATGGTCAAGGTCTCCCAATCAGCTGTTTCTTCTATTGCAGACACCTTGGGATTAAATATGGATGGAAGTGATCTTAGAATCTTTTGCACAATTATACTTTCTGGCATGGTTTCTCCAAGAGCTTTCATATTGTTAACAATTTCTGCAACTTTTAAGAAGAAGCTACCAATATCTTCATCATCATTCATTTTTAAATTTTCAAACTGGGCTCTATATACTTGAAGTTTGGCAGTCTTTACCTTTTTATTTCCCTCATGGATATTCTCTAGAGTGTCCCACATATCTTTGGCAGTCTTACTGTGCATTATTTTGATAAACTCAGCTTCACATAGTCCATTTAAGATTGCATTCATTACTTTTTCATTAGCTACAAAGCTTTGTTTAGCTTCTTTCTCTGAATTAGTTGACTTTGTGACATATCCAAATTCCACATCATCCCAAACTTCTAGTCCTAAAGACATTATATATGCTTTCATTCTGATTTTCTAGAAGGCATAATTAGCACCAGTGAAAAAAGGTGCTTTATTGGTTGAGCTTCCTTCTTGACTAGCCATCTTGAGGGCCTAGGATCTCCTTTCAGTTGTTAGACTGATACAAAAGGAACTTGCTCTGATACCAATTGTTGAACCTTTAGTTAACTGAGAGGGGGGGTGAATCACTTTAACACGTTCTTTAACTTTTAAAACCTTTCATTAAACTTATTTACACTTTCATTTCATATCTAATTTAATATGTGAGTAATCTTTGAATGTAAGCAGCAAGTATAATATAACAGTAGACTTAATATGAGAGCAGCAGGTATTAAGCAGATGATATAAATCAAATCAAAACATAAATATCATGCACAGAGACATCAGATATAAGTGGAAACCCATAAAGGGAGAAAACCACATCTTATTATTGTTGTGATGCAAAGGCAAGCTCCAACTCCCTCTCACCACTTTTTTTCTGCAGGCACCAACCTACAGGAGGCTCCAACCTCAATTCTGCAAGCTACAACTTGCAAGGAAGCACCAACTCCCTTCAATTTTCTGCAGGCACCAACCTACAGGAGGCTCCAACCTTAGTCAGCTACAACTGATAGCTATCAAGCTGCAACTTGATAGGGAAGCTCCAACTTCCTCAATTTATCAAATTGAATGTTTGTTGATTTACTTCACATATCAGCTCTGTTCTGTAGCTTCTCTTTCTCCTCTTCTTCTCTTAATCTTCTCTGCTTTATTCTTCTATACTCTGCATTCTCTATATTTGCTCTCTCTCACACTCTTGAGCTTATTAAATTGATATTATATATAGAAATTCTCACATGAATGTTTGTATTTCACAAGGAATTTGGAGTGAACAGTCATGACTCTTTGGCTTCTGTCTTCTTATTCCTTTTTCCAACTCATTTTTAGAATTACTACAATATGTACAAATTTCCATGCTACAGTGGGATTTTGTCTTTTCCTTAGGATACTTGCCTTTGCATCACAAACAATAAAAGTTAATTACAACATTTACATTCACATTTTTAATTACATATTTCAATTTCACTCAGCTCCTTTTCTGGATTTTGGCTTTATTGGATTTGTCTTTTTCCTGCTGCTGTTAAGAACCAGTTTTGCATACTCCTTGTTCACTGACATCTGCATATTCCATCTGTTCACTGCACTTTTTGAATCCCTTTGTTGTACATTTCTTCAACTCTGCAATCTTTGTTTTCCTCTGTCAGGCCTCATACTTCCTCTTTCTGTGTGCAAAAAAAAATGAATACATCAAATTTGTACTCAATCCAAATGTCGATCTGGGCAATTTCAATACTTTTCTTATTCTACGCTGGCACATTTAATAAACAAGTCTGAGTATTTTTAATATCTCAATTCAGGGAATTGAGATATTAATTCAACATTCTTCTATAGTTATAACCTGACATTCCATCTCCGTGTAACTAACACTAAGTGTATATGTGTTAAGTTACTGTTTCGCTGCGTTATGAAATCCAATGTATTAACCCACTATTATACTCGCCACTGCATATAAATATTCATTTCCGATTGATGCCAATTATACTCAAAATCAGAGTAATCATAAGTCTGTGCCAACTGCTTGTATTCAAATATTATGGTCACCACCAATTGTAACATATCACAACCAGGGATTAACTTCAGAATTAGCGCAGAGTTGATTCCTGTTCCCAGACCTTAGGATTACAACCATAATACGCGACATACTACCATATTAATTGACCATCCAAACTTCCACGCGTATATAATTCCGACCGTATACAAAAACCCTTCGGACCTTGGTTAATATCCAATAATCACCATGCATTAGGGTTTGGGCCCCACCTATATAGCGATAGCCAATAAAATGCACGCACTATACCTTCGCTAACCTCTCGCGCAGATCTCTGCTATCATCCGCACATCCGCACTGCGCGGTCACCGTCCGATGGCCCTTCCCCAAATCAACGGGCGCTCTCGATTTCGCTCGCGCCCCGGGTACGGGCTTTAACGAGCGAAGGCGCACTTAACAAGCTTTTGCTTTGTATGGGTCCATAGGGCCACGTGCTCGATTCCCTCGTATGGAATCGCTCGCAACCTCGAATACCGCCTTCCGTATAAAAGTGGTGCGAAGAATACCACCATCCAAGGCCAAACTCGTCGTCACTATTCATATGGGTCATGGTTCCACTTCATTCCACGCGCTAGTTTCGTCGTATAGTTCAATACACCGTTTTAACGTTAATTTTCCGCATTAACACTAACTCCCGGAAAAATCAAACATGCGCTTGTTCCGTCTTTTATTTTTGGCTTTCCGCCTCGAATCTCCACGTGAATTCTGATTATTCTTCTGTTTGTTTTTCCGTTGGTGGTATGGATAAATTCATTGTATTATCGCTCCAAAGACATGATCTCAAACACTTCGCCTCATTCAATTTATATACATATATTTTTTCGACTATGGTTCCGTTATACTCGACGCAGTTCCACCATTCATAACCCTCGGCTATGTGTACAAGTGTTTATCCCCGCGCAGTCTATTCACGCTAGTTCGCAGCTCATTACATCTAGGTATGCACAATTTAAAAACACCACATCGATCGTAAGTTTTAGTTCTTCAACTAAATATAGTGAGCATTTTATATAAAGTCCGGAAATTAATTTATATTATGTAACGCCCAAACTGTGATGAAAAAATTCTCTCGCCCTTCTCACTTCGTCATCACTGCTTTCTACCGCTGATAATGTGCTCGTTCTCCGCATTTGCTTCCTTTGCCTCGCCTTTCTCCTTAACACATTCATTTCCTCTTTGTTGCCTCATTGTCTATCTTTGTCTCCTCAGAATCGTTTCGTCTCTGCATATGCTACCTCCTTTGCCATCAATGACAACATTTCAACAGCTTCAACTTCCAGGGATGTAGACTCGCATACAATCTCCATTTGACGTGCACCATAGTCTTGGTTGCTCTTGGTTTTCCCAAAAAACATTGTTTAGGGCCTCAAAACGGCTCCCGTAAGTTCAGACCCGAAAAACTGTCAAAAAATAGTAAGTTGTGCCGAAACTAAAAACTAAAAGAGACAATGGTGGGGCCCCTAAGTGGAATAGGTGGGTGGCCACCAATATTGACTTGGATCATACACACCATTCAATCTGCATGACAAGAGTAAGGAATCTAAAATGAAGATGAAGATGAAGGATGCAATGAGCAAGGGAATCGACTAACAAAGCTATCACTACATCATATTCGTCTCGGTTATTGGTGGCAGTATCCAATGCATATGCCATTGGAGAGGACTAAGGAATGCAAGGGGGTACAAATGGCCCAAGCTAACGAGGCTAGATTCCCGGAGAAGTGACTTTCAACATCGCTCGGCATAGCCGATATATGGTGTGGATAATGGATCCATCTAAAAGGAGCCACAAATAAAAAAATGAGATGATAATTCAAGCTACCTAAATGAATGAAAAAAATAAAATGCACATATCAATGGGAGATGCTGCGAGTAAAATTTCTTGAGGTAGAGTGAATTGCGAGGGTTTGGAAGGAGTTGGCCTTCGAAATCCTCTAGAAGGTATGCCCTCTTTTCCAAATCCTTACTGATGATGTAAGGCCCTATCCATACTGAGTCAAACTTCCCATGACCAAGGACATCATGAGAATTGTCATACACTAGAAAAATATTAGCTTCGTGAAAGGTATGATGGTGGACTTTTCGGTCATATTTAGATTTTGTGTGCTTCTTCGTCGCTTTCGATGGCTTGCAATGCAACAAGATGATCTTCCAAAGCATGCCTCAAGCATGATAGGTATTTGTTCTAAATTTTGGGTGTCAGGGAGAAGTTTGACGGCTAGGTGAAGGGAGGGGATTTCACACTCGATTGATAATATTGCCTCCTCGCCAAAACCAAGGTGGAAAGGAGTAAACCTGGTGGTGTTTTTAAAAGAAGTTTTATAGGCCCACAAATCAGGGAAGAGCATAAGGTTCCAGTTGGTTTTTGCTTGTTCACTGTCTGTTGAAGCATATTTCTAATTATTGTATTGATCGCTTCAACTTGTCCATTACCTTTGGGATAATAAGACGATGAATATTGGTGCTCAAAGCTCAATAGAGAGGATAGCTCATGCCATGTATCATCTTTGAAATTTCGACCATGGTGAGAGACCAATTGTTTCAGAACCCCGAACGAAGCAATAACATAGTTAAAGAAAAAGAGAGTTGTGGTAGTCACCGTGTTATTGAACGTTGGCATGGCCTCCGCCCATTTGGTGAAATAGTCAACCGCCACAATCATATACTTGTGGTTACCCATAGATGGAGGTCAACACTCCATGAAGTCAAAGGCCCATTTACAAAAGGAACCCACTAATATGATAGGATGGAGGGGATCAGGTGGAGCTCATGCCTTTGGGGAAAAAATTTTGGCAAGTGGAACAAGTGTTTGGACGCATTCAATGCAATCACCAAAGAGAGAAGACCAAAAATACCCAACGTGCATGAATTTCTCGTGCAGTGGCACTAGAGAGGTTGCCACCACAAGCACCGCTATGGGAGGAATTAAGGACTTTCTCAACTTTAACATGCATGAGACAATGACGAAGGACATAATCAACACCGCGACGATAAAATTCGTCACCAATGAGAAGATAGCAGGGTGCTTGGTGTCGTATAAGTCATTGAGCATCATGATCAAAATGGGAAGAAAATTTTTGGGTTTGCAGATAAGTAAGGATGTCGCCATACCAAGGATTATCTAAAATAATGGTAAATAAGTGCTCATCCGGTAAATCATCATTAACCTACGATCACGCGTACCGAAAGAGGGCAATTCAAAAATGAGTTCTGCAAGGGCTAAACCTTTCTTACTCTTGGGTGTGACAAATTCAAGATCGAAATCCTAAAGGATAATGATCTAATGGGCACAATTCCCATTGATGGTCCATCGACTAAATAGGAAAGCCATGGGGTTGGAATTGGTCATGACCTTTGTGGACACGTAAGGATATAATGACAATTTTGTTTACCAAGAACACAACGACTATCACCAACTTCTCTTCATGCGAGTAGGAAACATGGGGTCCCACAACTTTCTTACTGACATAATAGATATCATTCTCATTTCCGGTGTCATCTTTCTCAATAAGAACCCCAACTACCGAATTGGTGGACCCTGAGATGTACAGGATGAAATCCATCTCAAAGTTAGGGGGAATAATCAAGGGAGTGGAAGTGAGAGCATGTTTCAGGGCATAAAAATACTATTGAGAATAGTCATAACAAACAAATGGAATATTAGATCTAAGGAGTCTTAGAAACCCATGCACAGTGGTGGCATAGTTAGGGACAAACTGATGAATGAAGTTGGCTTGGGCCTTGAAGGAATTTTAACTGGTGCAAGGTACGAGGAATGAAAATCTTAAGAATGGCTTTAACTTTTAGGGGATCAAGCTTTATACCATATTTGGACACAATGAAGCCCAAGAGATGGTCGATGAGAACACAAAAAGAAAACTTCAGTGGTTTGAGATGGATTTTATACTTGTGACATTAAAGAAAGATAATATGAAAATCATGAATATCTTGTGCCCGATGCCTAGAATGAGCAGTGAGGTCATCAAGGTAGGCAAGGATGTTGAGATTCAACAAGATGATGAGCTTAGTGAAAAGAGTCACCTTCACTAAGTGGGCCTGCAGGCTATTTTTGGCGCAAGTCTATTTTTAGACTATGTCTATTTTTAGACATGTTGATCATATTTTAGAAGTTGTAGGATGCTATTTGTGGATGGTTGATCAAGTTGGAAAAAGAGATGAAATTATGTTTTTAGAATATTGGGCGAAGTATATTTATAGATCGTCAATATAAAAATAGATGCATGTCGATTATTATTAGCTCTTAATAATAATCAGACTCTAAACAACAACTTATTCTCTTGGAGCACTTCAGTTCAAAGCATAGATGTGGCACAAAGAGATTTCAGATAAGGAATTACGCTATTCCCTGAGGGTTTCATCGGAGCTAATGCATGAAGGACCTCAGGGCTTAGATCTCAAGTGAGCAGAGTGATGACACAAGCTTGGAAGAAGTAGTTATGGGAGTTGTATTCAGTTTAACTCAGATAGACTCAGTTTGAGCTAGTTGTATCTAGTCTAACTTATTGATACACTAGTGAGAGTGGAGTGAATTAATTAGTTAATTAATTCATAAATAATAACTCATTAATCAATTGAACAATACATCGCTTAACTACAAGGATGCATGGGCCAAATGGAGACCAAATGGAGAGATAGGTGAAAGGGCAAGATAGACTATCTGTTGTGACTATAGTGATGCATTGATTGCATCCAACACTCGATGGAGATGCCAATGAGGATTGCACAATAAAGGATGGAGTAATTTGAATTCATTTAGAGCTATTCTTCAGTAGAGATTGTGCAAGTGGAGGCAGATGCTCGCAGTGGCAAAGATCGGTGCATAGATTTGCAAGATTAGGGCCTCGATTAGTGTATGACAATTGTACTCGTATCGAGAGCTTGTGATAAGCTTTGTATGCTTGTATGAGATTGTCATATGATCTGCATGTTACATAATATAGTTGGATTTTTTCAGCTTCGAGTTTTCCCACTAAAAACTGTGTTATGTGCGATTGAATATTTTTGTTTATGCTTCACATGTGTGTGCAATTAAATTTTTCCGCAAAAGATTAACAAGTGGAATAGATTCAAAGTATCTTGCATAAAGTTAAATAGTGTGAGATCAGGTGGATCTTGGACATATGCATGCTTAGTGCATATAATTTCTACATGGTATCGTAGAATTTTTTATTGAAGATTGAAATTGTGAAGTGAGTTTGTGCTTTAGTGGACAATTCGAATTTGCTACAGAAAGATTCTTGGTGCAGAAATTGAGTATACATTGAAATGTCTTTCAATGGGTTGAGATTGGAGTATGCCTTTGATGGGAGCTCGAATTACATAGCCCGGAAGGACTGGGATGGAGGCAGTGCTGGAGGATAATGGGTCAAGGAGTTCATCGATAGTGATGTTCCTAAGTCGGGATCTAGCGATGTTGCATTACTTGATGCATGGCAAAAAAGAAGACTGCAAAGACGAGGAGGATTCCGTTGGAAGGTGTGAAGGACCATATTGTGTCCAGACTTCACTAGGGAAAGCCACTCCATTCTTAATGTGGAAGGCTTTGATAGACTTGTTCCAAAGCGTAGTGACCGTAAGAAGTTGGCGCTTAAAGATAAGCTCGTAAAAAATAAAAATGGAGAAAGGTGACAAGTATTCCAAAATACCTCACGAAGTTTGTCCACTGCAAGGATGAGCTGGGAAGTGTGGGGGGTTATCTATTGATGAAGAAGACTTGGTGAGCTTGGCTCTCCTTGGTCTTCCGAAGAGTTGGTATAGCTACGAAGACTCGTCAATGGATAGAGAAACTGCCAGATGGGAGCAACTTTGGTCGGATCTTGCGCAGAGGAGATAAGGCGGGGTACCAGGGCATGCATCTTCATTGAAGAATGAAGATGAAGAAAATTGTGCTTTGGCTGCCAAAGCAAGGAAAGGGAAGGGGAATAAAAAATCCTTCTAAAATCTGGGTGCGAAAGGCAAGAAGCAAGACTTGTCCAAAGTGAAGTGTTTTCATTGTCACGAGCATGGACATTTCACCACTAACTATCCACGAAGAAGAAGAATGAGCAGGTCACTGGATCCAAGCATGAGAGGCCTTAGCCTCGCAATTTGAGCTGGATTTTTCCTTGATCGCATTCTTGGTTTCAAGATTCATGGGATCGGTGTGGTATCTTGACAAAGGGTGCGTCTTTCCATATGACAGAGACAAAGAGTTGTTTAGTGACTTGGAGGAGAAGGACCTCCAAATGCATATAGAGATGGGCGACGATGGTCGATACAATGCGACCGGCATTGGGACCATTACCTTTGAGAGGGAGTCCGATAATCCATTCTTGTTGAAGAATTTCATGCATGTTCTAGGTCTCGAAGAAGAACTTGGTCTCAGTCGCAATGCTGGGAGACAAGGGTTATGATGTTGTTTTTCAAAGTGAGGGAAAAGCCTTCCTTCGACATCAAAAAAATGGGTCAAACCAAGAAGATAGGGGTTCGAATTAAGAATCTATAAAAGTCTGGAGGTAGATGGCTACGCATCGCAATGGTGGGCAAAGTGTGAAGAAGTGGTGAGTCGGGATGAGGGCGAGTTATGGCACAAGATATTGGGCCATCTTCACCATGGCGCTTTGAAAATTTTGCAGAAAAATTTCTACTCGGACTTCCCAAGGGTATTCTTGCGCAATCAGATTAGTGCAAAGGATGTATAATGGGTAAGTTTGTGAAGACCACCTTTTCATGAGAAGGAGAACCCGATGCTTCAGTGGATCCCTGGAGAGAATTCACAGTACATGTGTGGACCATTCCGAGTTGCTTCAACAACGAAACATAGGTATTATGTGATATTTTGTTTGATGACTTTTTTTCGTAGATGCTGGATCTTCTTCATGCAAAAGAAGAGTGAAACATTCTCAAAGTTCTGTGAGTTCAAGGCATTGGTGGAGAAGGAGTCGTGAACCGGTGAAAGCTCTATGGAACGATAATGGTGGTGAATACATCTCTCGTGAATTCAAAGACTTTTGTAGCAAAGAAGGAATTCGAAGAGAACTCATAGTACCTCATAACCCACAATAGAATGGGGTCGCGGAGAGAAAGAATAGAACGATCGTGGGTGTTGCACGAGCGATGTTGCATGACCAGTGGCCTACCGGTGCACTTGTGGGTGAAAGCATGCAACACTCGTGGTTTATGTGAAAAATCGTTGTCCTCATAGAGTACTTGGCATGAGTACACCCGAGGAAGCTTTTACCGGGTAAGAAGCTCGATATTTCTCATTTGAAGATTTTTGGCTCACCCTGTTTACATTCATGTGACGAAGGATGCAAGGAAGGAGATGGAGTCGACTACGGAAGTTGGGATATTTGTGGGGTACACAGAAACACCCCATAACTATCATGTGTATTTTCCAAACAGTTGAATGACTCGTTATGCGACAAGATATAAAAATTCAATGAGGTGAAAGCCATGAAGTTATCGCTTGAGAGGGAGCTACACTTGCATGTGGAGGAGGAACTTCTTTGTTCCCAAAGATGAGCCTCTAGATGTGGATCAGCCATAGGAAGAGATTCATGGAGTGGAGGAGTCCACTCATGCGAATCAAACATCGTACAAGGCAAAGAAGCGTACCACGTAAGCCGAGAGACCGAAGGTGGATGCGGCACAAAATGTAGGAGTTCCTACATCACAACGTAGATAGAGATAGTCACTGACCGATATACTAGATACATGGCTCTTATGAGCAAGTGTATTGTGACAGAGCCATATTCTTCGAAGAAGCAGTGCAGGAGCCCACATGGGTAGATGCCATGGTGGAGGAGTATGACTCCATTGTCGAAATAGTGCTTGGGAGATTGTTCCAAGGCTGGTGGGAAAAATCAGTTGTAGGATCAAGATGGATCTACAAGGTAAATCAAGCCGTCGATGGGAGCTTAGATAAGTATAAGGCAAGATTTGTTTGCCCGTGGCTTCTCGCGGATTGAGGGGATTGACTATGAAGAATATTTTGCACCCTGTCGCACGGTATTCTTCCATACGCGACCATCCTTTGCTCTCTCAAAGATAGATGGGTTGGTACATTCATCGGATGGATGTGAAGACCATGTTCCTTAATGGGATCATTGAGGAAGAGGTGTACATTGAGAAGCCCGAAGGATTTGAGATTCTTTAGCAACAAGTCGCATGTGTGCGGTGCTCAAAAGAGCGTTGTATGGGTCGAAACAAGCACCCTGTGCTTGGTACACTCAGATCGACATCTATTTCACTAGACTTGGCTTCTACCAAGAGTGAGGCGTATGCAAACCCTCGTACTCGTATTGTGGTTGAGGGTAAGCTTTTGATCATTGTACTTTATGTTGATGATTTGATACTAAAAAGTGATGATCGATTGATACACTCATGCAAGGATGATCTTGCAAAGGAGTTTGAGATGAAGGATTTAGGCCTCCTTCATTATTTCCTTGAATTGGAAATATGGCAGGGGAAGGTGAACTGTTTGTGTCTCAAGGCAAAGTATGCTTGGGAGATACCGGAGAAGTTTCACATGCAAGGCTGCAAGCTCTATCGACACTCCTCCTCCAGGAAATTGGAAGAAATAGGATGCTACATCGGTAGAGGTAGTGGATGCCACTGTTTATCGACGGGTTGGAGGGTTCACTCATGTATTTAGTCAATACAAGACTAGAAATATGCGATGCGGTGAACCAGCTTTCACAAGCGATGGTTAAGCCTACCAAGCTCTTTTGGAAGGCAGAAAGCATGTCCCCGAGATATATCGAGGGCACATCCGAGTATGGTTTATGGTACGTGACATACGGATGAAGTGAAGTTGCATGGCTTCACGGATGCGTATTGAGCGTGAAGCCCAACGGACAAAAAGAGCACATCGAGAGGGATTTTCAAGTATCGGATCCATTAGGAATCAGTAATTTTAGCAGATTGGTGAGACTAAAAGCTGTGAAGCAACATTGTTTCAACCAACTTTGGGATTCTAGGATCTAGCCCTCCCGAATCCGGAGAGGGATCTCTCCAATAAGTGCAAATATGGATTTGTCTTTGAAGTTTGGGGTTATGATATTAGGCTAGTTATGAAGGCCAAGGGTTTGTTTATTTTTTTGGATGGTTGAGCATGATTACTTGTTTGAGGTGGAAAGTCCCAAATGCAAAAGAGTTTCAAAGGTGAGAAGTTGCAAGCAATCGAGTAAGCTTGGGCCCAAAAAGATAGATAATTGCGTGTTTTAGTCCATTGGGCTATGGAGTCATAATAGGGTTTAATTGGAATAGCAAGAGGCAAGAGTGGTCCATGGGGTAAAGTCATCTATGTCTAAGGATCTCTTTTTAAGTTTGATTTATGGAATGAAATGATACAATAAGAAGGAGAGATAAACATATGCGAACAAGAGTAGCTTCAGATCCGATAAGTACTTTTAAACTAGTCAACCTTTGACATAGACTCAAGAAAAACATAAAAGTAAACTAGGATCCGTAAGTACTTTTAAACTAGCCGACCTTTGATACACTTTTAATAGAAAACATTTTAAAACAAAGGGAAACCTAGAGGCAAACTTTTGGAGTAGAAACTAGCGGGCCAGGGCTCACCACAAACCCTCTCCTAGCTCTGCTTTTACTTAGTTACTTTCAAGACAAACACAAAGATAACACAGAATGGCCTAAGATCCGGTAAGTACTTTTAAACTAGCTGACTTTTAACACATTCCAAGGGAAACATCCAGATAGTTGTGGGGACAAAACTGGGACCAGGGCTCACCATATCTTCCTCGCTCATCTTCACAAAACATATACTGAAAATAACATTTAAGAATAACTTTCAGCTAAGACAATAAGATGAGGGAACGCCAACATTCCTATGCTTGAGCCGAATTAAATCATTCCTAAATAACACAGTTTAGAGGAAAACATCCAGATAAATATTTTAAGTCGGAGAAGGTTACCGATGTACGGTAGGTCCCTAACTCTATGCATGTTGTTCTTTATAAGAGAAATTGGAACACGATGAAAACAGAAACAAAATGACAAGTCACAATAAGAAAAAACATCACCGTCAACATAGACCGAGGATCCCATAAATCAGCTTGTATTGATGCTCCAAACCAGTTACAGACTTTTAAGACCAATGCTTTAGTTTAGCAACCATCTACACATCTCACCCTAACCTATCTATCACCAAGCAAAAGCTCCAAGAGCAGATGAACACTATTTACAATCAGGGAATTTAAGCTCAAGTGTATATCAAAGTTCGCAACCAACAGTTTCTCATCTTCTATAGAGGTATTTATAGAAGGATGAGGAGGTGAGATCCAACAAAAGATCTCTCAGGACAATTAATACAGAATTAATGGCTTATTGGCCTTTGAGGGGCTTAATGAAGAAACTTACATACATATCCTCTGTATTAAATGGTTTACATAATGATTAAGCCTGGTGAGAGCTTTTGTTGACCTTTGAGGCTCTGTGTGGCGTCGAAGTAACTCTACAGATGTCTGTCATTTATTTCCTTGGCAGAGTTTCCTCTTTGGCTGTGTTTTGAGACAAATATCTGATCCCGATCAATAAATTCGGCCTTTGATTGAATACTTTGAGGCACAGGTGGCGTCGTGGTAGCTAGAGGGATCAATTTGCCTTAATTGTGGCGATGGAAGCGCTTCATTGATAAAAAAACTTAAGATCTTCTCTAAACTGTGTTTTAAATCGGGGATTAGGCTTTTGATAATTTTTCTTAGCCGTGATCCCCACAAAATCTGTCTTTAATCCTCTATTCCGATAAATTTTGGTCTTCGTCACTACGATACTCTCTGATCGTGCCCGATTTCATGGTTTTTTCCGATATACGGGGTGCGCGTAGGGGCGATAGGGCATCAATGTCCCGAAGAAACACTGATGAAACATGTTTTTAACATCCTCGCGATGATTTTCTTTGACGAATCGAAGGTAGGAAGATCGTCATCCTCCGCCCTCGAATTTTCTTCGAAAATGGCGAGAAAACCATTTAAACCCCCGCAAAATACAAAAAAACTATTATAAAATCCTGCATATATAGGTTTACTCGCTTCAGAAGGCACGTGGAGGAAGCATGGCCATTGGATGGCATCATCCAACGATCGAGATTGATCGGAGAAGGCGGAAGAAGGATTAAATCGTAGTCGTCGATCGCACGAGATATCGACGGTCGAGAGCAAAGGGGAAAGTCAAAACGAGAATCGTTGATCGGGCGACGGGAATCAAGGCGATGGAATATGGACCGTCGATCCGCAGATCGGATCGACGGTGGAGATTAACTGGATGGCGCGCCGTAGCCCGGTTAACGATCGGGCATCTTCGGTGAGCGATAGCCGTTAGATGGCCCGCCCCAGATCGGATGGTGGACGAAAATATCGTCTGGGCTGTCCACGTCCAAGCGATAATGCGCGATGGGCAAGCGGTTTTGAAAAAGTACACGGGACGCGTGTCATGCGATGTATGGAATTGCTGGGCGATCGGGGAAAAACAACTTTCGCCCAAAGGCGGTGCGATGGATACCGCCGGTTTTGGGCAATCAACTTATGGACGGCGGGGACCATAGGGAGACGGACTCGCACCGTCGATCCGTAGATCAGATCGACGGTGGAGGTTAATTTGAAATTCGGACCGGCAGGATAAGTTATAACATAATTAAAAACCTAAGAATCAAAATAACCAAAGGTTTTAATACTTCGAGTAGAGAAATATTTAAAGGCTTGGCGCCCGACTACGGGGCCTTAGGGCGCATGGGAGGATGATATGACCGGGGGCTAGAAAGGAGGAGCTAATCGCATCGAAGTTTTTTAGAACCATGGCAAAATACTTGCGCCTTTGGAATTTAGTGATGCGATAAGCGTTGTGAGGGGTTTTAGCACTGTTTCTAGGGGTGCGAGCTTGCGGGGGAAGTGGTTGAGACCTGGCCCAAAGGGGCTTAAACCCTTATGCACAAACATGTGTTTTTATGGATTTCCAATGCTTTCAAAGGGATTCGAGGGTATCGGTAAGGCTTAAAAGAGTGAGTCTCAAACCTTATAAAAATGGGTTTTCATGAATGGAAGAAGAGAACTCATGAAAAATAGAGGAATTTTATGGAGAAATAGGGAAGAAAATGAAGGTTAGTTTTGGAAGAAGGGGAAAAGGGAAATGGTGCTTGCAGCAGTGTTCTGGCTAGGAGATCAGCAGGATTTATGAGTTCTGAAGGGAAAAAATAGTGAAGTTTTGGATAGAGGATAGGCATGAGGCCTTCAAGAGTCTTCAAGAGCCAACAATTTTTAGCAATGAAATTTGTTCCTTGAAGGCTCAAAAAGTCTTAGCCACCTTTTGATATAACAAATTTTATAGGTGGCTAACAGTGGCTCCACTTGGGGATGGTGCCTTCTTGAAGGCATCAAGAACTTCAAACTTGCATTCTCTGGGGAGGTTGACCCTGTGCCTAATCCATTGGGCTGCCCTTCCTTTGTTGGGATGGTCTTCTCTCGAAAATATATTAGCAGACCATGAAAACAATGGACCTTCATCAATACAAACTTTCTACCTACCCAATCCTACCGATCTAACATTTTTTCTTCATTAGAGTGCACTTGGATTGGGAAAACTCTTTTCACAACATTTTATTCTTTTAAAAGCATAAAACTAATCTAATTCTACTCCTTATTTCTCTCCGAACTCGGATTAAACAGTTTGAGTTCGGATGCTTCTCTACCTATTCTACCATCTGTTGGGATTAAACTCGTCCAACAAATTTTTATTCTCTAAATTTCTAAAAACATAAATTTAAAAAACAAAGTCAAGTCAAGATTAAACTGTTTGACTTGTCTATGATCTATGGCATAAAAAACAAGCCGCACATAGACATTTATTTTACATGAAAAATTAAATCAAAATGGAAGGCTTAAGATCAGAAAAATTGAAAACTCTTCCTTCATCTTTTTAACAACTCTTGTTACGACTTTTGTTTGAGTTGTTCCTACTTTGTTTTCTCGGTTCAGATTTTGAGCTAATTAGAACTAGATTTACATCTTTTTGACTCGAGAAAATGAAACAGATTTGAGTCATCTCTTTATGGAAAACTTAGGTTCAGATTTTGAAAATGTTTGAACCTCTAATTTCTATCCTAAACTATCTACTGATAAGCCAAGATTAAATAGTTTTGGAAAATTAAATTCACTATCCTATCAACGAGAAAATTTAAAACTAATTAGTCAAGATTAGGTTGTTTGACTAACTAGAAGTGTGTTTTGTAGAGTGGCATTTAAGCTTGCACACTTTCGAGAATTTGTTTCTCTTTTTTTGGTATGGGGCTATACCTTTCTTGTTTTCATAATCTGCCCTCTTTCGTTTCTTTTCGTTGTTTTTTGTATTTTTTTATTTTTTATAACTTGAATGCAATGGTGGATGAAATATTTACAATGGAAAAAGATAAAAAGGCTTTCAGAACATAACATGGATCAAGTGAAGTAATGCTTAAGCATCTCCCGCCATTGACAGGGACCCCCAAACAGATTTCACTCCATTCAACTCCCCACAAGAAAAAATGCATTGTTGCCAAGTACTGAGTGAATAGAGTAAGGGCCATGCCATAAGTTGTCAAATTTTCCATGCTTGCCCTTCTCTTCCCTTCTTGAATCCCCACTTCAAAACTTTGTCCCCAATCTTGAAATTGTCGGCCTTTGTTCTTCTGTCGAAAAAGCTTTTTTAATGTTGTCCTGCTTTACTGCAATGCTTTGCTATACACTTCCTCTCGGTTTTGCTCGAAGATGAATGGTCTGGTTCACTCTTCGATCATGTCATTTTCTTCGGTTTGTGACTCTTGAATCAACTTCATCAACGGTACACCAAGGCTGTTTGGAAAAATTGCATCAGTACCGTACACAAGCTGGAAATGTGACATACCAATAGATTTCTTCAAAGTCAATCTGCCAACCCAAAGTGCATGAACCAACATTGTGTGCCAATACTTCTTAATTTCCTCCAGCAGTTTCTTGAAATATGTTCACTAAGATTTTGTTTAAGGATTCTGCAAGTCCATTACCTTGAGGGTAATAGGCCGTGGAATGCCCCAATGTTATGTGATATCTATGACAGAACTCAACCATTTTCTTTGATCCAAATGCTGCTCCATTATCAGTGATAATCTTGGTAGGACAGCACTGAATCTGGAGAGAATGTTAGTCTCCATAAATTTTATAATAAGCTGAATCATTGGCTCTGTCTACAAGGTATGGCTTCTATCCACTTAGTGAAATAGTCCCGTGGCAGTGAGAATCCATCTATGCTTGGGAAGAAGATGGGGGGATGGATTTCTCCTATAAAGTCAAGTCCCCACTATTGAAAAGGGGCCTCGACGAGTGATTGGATGCAGAGGTAGGGGTAACAGTTTCCTTTTTGCCTTCAAAAAGTTGACACTTATGACGAGCTATGATCATTTTGTGCACATCATGGAAAAAGAGTAGGCCAATAGAAACCAGCCCCTCAAAATTTTGTTGGTTGTTGTCTTCCAAGTACAAATGACCTCCACACTCTCCTTCATGGAACTGGTGCTTAACCTTCTCTGCATCAAACTCGGGAAAAAATTTAAGCAATAGAACACTTGCATTTTTCCAATAAAGACATCTATCTATAATGCAATAGTTTACAACTTTCAATTTGAGGAATCTTGCCTTTTTTTTTGTCAAACTAGGAGGTGTATTCAAATTAAAAAAAACGTAAGAAATATCAGCATACCAAGAGGAATTCATAAAATGGTTTTCAACAATAGGATTTGAGAGTTCCTCTTGATCATCCAAAGTATTAATCATATTAATATCAAGAACTTCAAAATTGGATTCAGCCATCAATCTAGCTAGACCTTGGCCTTTGATGAGTTTAGTGGGTTTTATCTCTAAATCATATTCAAGAATAATAGCGATCCACTTACCTCTCTTACCATCCGGGTCCCGTGTTAGAATGTCTTTAACAACCGAGCTTGGGACAAAGGCAAATGATGTGTGAGTGAAGAATGTATACTCTGAAAGTCTTTCAAAGCTTTAACCAAAGCAAAAATCTTGCTTTTCCATAATGTTATACTTCAAAGGGGCATCCCTCAATGCCTTGCTAAAGAATGCAATAGGTCTGCTCTTGTCCTTGTGGATTTTTTTTGTAGAAGGACAACAGACTATGGTATGTTTCTGATGCAAATGAAAAAAATATAAAAATCCTTTGAAAAATCGGGACTTATGAGAACCGGTGTTTTGGTTAAAGCTTGTTTCACTGAGTTCAAAGGATTTCTTTGCTTCCAAGGTCCATTTTACCCCTTGCTCCTTCTTTAACATGTTGGTGATATTCCCGAGGAGCTCAACCAAGTTGGGGATGAGCCTTCTTAAAAAGTTAATATTTCCGATGAAAGACTACAACTCTTTAATGTTTCGAGGATGAGAGATTTGCAATATGGCCTCAATCCTCTTGGGATCTATCTTTATACCCTCCTCGGAAATAATGTGCCCAAGAAGTTTACCTTCTTGGAGACCAAATAGTGTCTTCTTAGGGTTTAAAGATATCCCAAACTTTTCTGCACTTCTTGAAAAAAATTTTTCTTAAATGTTCTAAGTGCTCTTCATCTGTTTTTGAAAACACGATGACATCATCCGGATAGATAATGATGAAGAAGCCTAGTTCCTCCGAGAACGCTATGTCCATGGCTCTTTGAAAAGTTGCTCCGAGCATTCATTAGACCAAAGGGCATTTTCACATACATGAAATTGCCCCATGGTGTAGTGAATGTTGTCTTTAATTGATCATCGAGGTGAACTAAGATCCGATTGTACCACTGAATAGCCATCCGACAAAGAAATTCTTCTAGACCCTACCACCCTTTGCGTGAATGTGATCCATTTTTGGTAAAGGGTAGTTGTCTTTTTAATGAAGCTTTGTTTAAGTCTCTAAAGTCTATACAAAGCCTGATTTCTCCCAGTTTTCTTCCTAACGTGACACTAGATTAGACACCCACTCGGAATATCTAATAGGGACAATAATACCAGCATCATACATTTTCATGATCTCCTTCGAAACCAATGGTAACTCGGATAGGGTTTATTCTCGTGAGTTTTTCGTTTGAATGGTTTTTGGTTTTCTTTGAGGGGAATTTTTGTGTTTAGTATTATTTCGAGTGTCATAGGACTTGAGATCTTCGTAACTCCATGCAAAAACATCGGAAAACTCTTTAAACAACTCAATGTATTTGAGTTTAATGTGAGTCGGTAAAGTCTTAGACAGTTTAATCATCATCGATTTAAGTTCATCGCCTATATTGCACTCTTCTACTTCAGCCTCTACGAGTTCCAGCTTTTGGCTTTTTGGCCACATCGTTAAGATCAAACAACTCTTCTAAAGGCGCTAGACCGCTTGGAAAACTTTCATCTTTAGAGTGCGAGTTTCTAACTCATCTGTTTCAAACTCATCATCCAATTTCTGTTTTGTTTTTTAGTTTGTTTTGACAAGAGAGTTAATATTAACAGGTTCGAGAGACGGTTCCTCTTCACCAAGGAAATTTTCTTCATCTGCGATCCGTATCATAATATGAGTCCGAAACTGTGTAGTTCAAATTCATTTCTGAATTGCATGAAGTCTTCTATTTTGTTTTATCATTGTCAAACACCTGCCAATAATTTTCATTATCGAGTACAATCTGGTCTAAATTTTATCTCGGTTGTGCAGTCTTTAGTTTCATATGGCGTCAAGCATGTCCTAGTTGCAAAGGCTAAATTGTGGGCTGCAATATTTCTTTTTTTCTTGGGACAAAAAAATAGTTTGGACTCCTCAAAAGGTTTTCAAAAAGGTCCATGACATCGTTTCGGTAGGCTCTAAGTCCGGGATGATTTGCGTTATATTCCCCATTGACTTGCCTAATGACTAAATACTGAATCCCCATACACATTAATTCTTGTGGCTCCCAAATTTTTTCAACAAACGTAAGCCTAGGAGAAGGGATTCATATTCTCGCTATGTTATTGGAACAACTGAAAAATTTAATGTACAGAAATACATTCTATGTGGTTGTTTTCAATGTTAGAAATCCGGACACTTGCACCGGTGTTAGTCTTAGTGCAGGATCCATCAAAGTACATACTCCACAGAGGACTACTCTTAGTTTCATCCTGGTTATTGTCCTCTCCAACTATGGTGCTTTCTAAATTTTCATGATTAGTGGCACTTAATTGAATTTGTTTTTGACTCTTCGAGGTTTTGTGTTAAGTGGAGGCATGTTTTCTTGAGTGTCAAGGTTTAAAAGCAAAGGGTGCAGGACTCTATAGTTCAAGACCCTTTGTTTAGTTTTCTAATGTTTAACGGTTCAACAAACTATTTTGACAGTTCTATGGTGTTTTCCTCTTCCTCCCTATCGACCATTAACTCGGCAAAGTTATTTTTTCATCTAATGTTTCATCATTAAAAAGGATAAATGAATCAAGGCTTTCCGTGTTTACAGAGTATAAAGGGGAGTTTTTGCGATCTGTCTTGACTTGTAAATATGTATTTGCATATGGGACTCCTCGTAGAGTCTTCTATTCTGATTGAAAAACAGGGGATAGTCGCATAGGTCATGTCGATTTGCATAGTCCCATGTAACTTAGCCCCCCATGATCTTGATAACAACATTCCATACTTGGGGGGAACATCAGCCACAACAATATCCATGACTAAGCATTTTGCTGGAATCTGGGCTAAGTTAACACAGAGGTCTTTGATTAATCCTAAACATTTTACTCTACTTGAGTCAAAGGAGTAAATATCTTTATAAGTTTTGGTGATTTCTAGACCAAGGCTCTACATTACAGCTTTTGGCATTAAATTATGAGAAGCCCCGGAATCATGCATAGTGTTGTGCAAAATTTTGTCGTGAACATTTAAACTTACATAAAAGGGAGGAACAGGTCCCTCTTGATATCTACCTTCAATCTTAGGACCAAAAATCAGCTCCGGTTGGTCATCATTAAGGTTGAATGTGTCCTCATTTTTCTTCAATGTTTAAAGCCTTCAAAATTTGGTTTCTATATACATGTTGGGCAGCTAACTCGATCAAGGGAACGAAGATTTTGATCGTTTGAAATTTCCCTGCTCCAGGGTTGAAAGGAATTTGACTCTTTAAAGTGCTTTGGTTTTCGGCCTTATTAGTTGTCATTTTATCGATAATATCAGCTTGTTGATTGGTTTTATTTACACTTGACAAAATTGTTTTCGAGGGAGTACTAGCCGAAGTGTTAGTACTGCTAATGTCTGCACTCTATTTTTTTCTTTGTTTTGAGTGTCTTTCTCTTTATCATTACCAGAATTTACAATCACTCATTTTATCCTTTTGTTTGAAAATTTTTAGGCTTGGTTGTAGTGCTTGTTTTTGTGAAGATTTTCCGGAGGTTTTGTTATTGGGAGTTTGTTGATTGGTTTTGCTTCTAAGGTCATATTCTCTTTGAGATTCTATGATGACATTTTCCATGTCTTGATAATAATTTTCATTATTATCTCTTCTATCATCGTAAGGGGTGTATAGACTTTGTTTTTTTATCATGATGAATCTCAAAATCATCGTCCTCTACCCCAAACATGTTGACATCATCTCCCTCTCGTTATCTCATTCGTTTCCTCAACCTCACTTACATAATTTTGATGAAAGGGAGGAATGATCTACTGATCATCTTCCCTAGGTCTATTTGGAGGTTGATTCCTTCTAACACTCGATTACGGTTCTGGTTTCTATTTTGAGGAGCAGTTTGGTTTTTGATTTTCTTGTGCTCTCTTAATTATGCTCATCTCTTTCATCATTTCTTCCATCATTCTCTCCATCTTTGAGTTGGAAGTAGAAGGTGTGGATTCTTCTCTAAAGGAAAACTCTCTTTTCGAGTTTTTCATTCTTGATCTTTTTTTCCATTAAGTTGACTTCCACGGAAAGAGCACCTCTTTGCATATCCTCAAGAGTTGCAAAAATCTCTTTCTCTCAGTCGATAGGTCACGTCGGAGTCGAACCCTTCGAGAAACTTGTTTAAAGCTGAGCCCTCGTGGAGGTTTTAGTTCTGGGGAAAGTGCATTATACACACTATTGAATCCGGTGCAATAATCTTGCACACTTTCCCCAACGTTTCTATGGAGGTTCTTGTAATCGAAAGGACTTGGAGAGGGTTTTTCTTTACTTCCCATTTGTTTAAGAATGATTGATGGAAGGCTTGAAGATCATTAATACTATGGGGGGGGCTAAAGTTTTGAACCATTTTCTTTCTTCTCCCCCTAAGCTCTGAGAAGATAACCTAAGTTTGACAGAATCATCATCAATTTCATTTCTATCAAAGTAGTCATCCATATTATCCCCATGTTGTGATGTAGTTGTAGTATTGCTAGCATCATATAATGGAATTTTGGACTGATAGTCCTATGGAAGATTGACTAATGGTGCAGGAAGGACTAAGGGAGCATACCATCGTTTGCCATGATATGTGGTAGGGGTGGATTTACAAGAGGTGGATTAACAAAAGGGAAAGTGGGCTGAAGTGGAGTGGTTTGAACAGTGGATGTAGGGTGGGCAGAAGTGGATGGACAGGAAAAGACTCGCCGAGCCGATCTTGGATGAGAGACACCTAGGTTGTGAAGGAAATGCAAATCAGGGAGGTGTTGTTTCTCTGCTACCAGGGATGTTCACTTGTTTCAGGGAGATGAAAGTGAAGACTCGTAATCTAACTGATCTAAATCACCAAGAGACCTAGTTCTAAAGGGATTTACTAAGTCAACTTGTGATTGTTGTAGAGTTGAAAGATTTTTCAGGGGACTGAATTAACTCTCAAGGGTGATCTGAAAACGAGTTGAAAATTTAATCTTAGGAGACTTCCTAAGGATACCTTCTGGGTTATCAACTACTTCGGGTGGATCGGGGTCGGGATGGGCTCTAGTGTGAATCTTTATAGGAGCCACTATGCTGTGTTTTTTAGACCCAAATAAACAGGGGAAAAAGTTCAACCAGGTATGACAATCTTTAAAAGGTTAATTAGTCTGTTTGAAATTCAATCCTACAGTCCTCTAACCGAGTTTGAATGATATCATAAGTAAGGGTTCTTCCCAGTGGAGTCTTAAGGTACGTTAAGGATTGTGGATTCGCCAAGTGGAAGTTTTTAGCTCTTTTCGAGAGGTAAAAGGTCTTTATGGTCCACCACCATGTTTATTGGATACCAATCTGAAATATTTTTGACGATTCCGAGTTATTTTTTCAATTTGTATGTTTTTTTAAGAATAACCTAACTCTGTTTCAAAACTTAGCTACGGTTATGAGACAAAGACAGTTTTACTCTTATGGCTAAGCCAAATTTGATCTTTCAAGGTTAGATAAAGTCTTAAGAGAATCCTAGGTTTTACCTAGCTTGTCACTCGATTCAAACAAGTTTTACCATGATTACCACTTCTTTGGTAGTGCTTGAAAATGTTTCTTTTAACTCACAAGGTTTTATAAAAATAAAAAAAATGATTACGGGTTTAGTTCCCCAGTGAGTCGCAGAAATGTTAGAAATCTATAATTTTAGCAGATTGGTGAGACTAAAACTGCTGAAGCAACATCGTTTCAACCAACTTTGGGATTCTAGGATCTAGCCCTCTCGAATCCGGAGAGGGATCTCTCCAATAAGTGCAAAGATGGATTTGTCTTTGAAGTTTGGGGTTATGATATTAGGCTAGTTATGAAGGCCAAGGGTTTGTTTGTTTTTTGGATGGTTGAGCATGATTACTTGTTTGAGGTGGAAAGTCCCAAATGCAAAGAGTTTCAAAGGTGAGAAGTTGCAAGCAATCGAGTAAGATTCGGCCAAAAAAGATAGATAATTGCAGGTTTTAGTCCATTGGGCTATGGAGTCATAATAGGGTTTAATTGGAACAGCAAGAGGCAAGAGTGGTCCATGGGGCAAGTCATCTATGTCTAAGGATCTCTTTTAAGTTTGATTTATGGAATGAAATGATACAATAAGAAGGAGAGATAAACAGATGCGTAACAAGAGCAACCCAAGATCTGATAAGTACTTTTAAACTAGTCAGCCTTTGACATAGACTCAAGAAAAACATAAAAGTAAACTAGGATCCGGTAAGTACTTTTAAACTAGCCGACCTTTGATACACTTTTAATAGAAAACATTTTAAAACAAAGGGAAACCTGAGGCAACTTTTGGAGTAGAAACTAGTGGGCCGGGCTCACCACAAACCCTCTCCTAGCTCTGCTTTACTTAGTTACTTTCAAGACAAACACAAAGATAACACAGAATGGCCTAAGATCCGGTAAAGTACTTTTAAACTAGCCAGATTTTAACACATTCCAAGGGAAACATCCAGATAGTTGTGGGGACAAAAGCGGGACCAGGGGCTCACCATATCTTCCTCAGTTCATCTTCACAAAACATATACTGAAAAATAACATTTAAGAATAACTTTCAGCTAAGACAATAAGACGAGGGAACACCAACATTCCTATGCTTGAGCCGAATTAAATCATTCCTAAATAACACGGTTTAGAGGAAAACATCCGGATAAATATTTTTCAGTCGAGAGAAGGTTATCGATGTACGGTAGGTCTTGACTCTATGCATGTTGTTCTTTATAAGAGAAATTGGAACACGGTGAAAAACAGAAACAAAATGACAAGTCACAATAAGAAAAAAACATCACCGTCAACATAGACCAGGGATCCCATAAATCATCTTGTATTGATGCTCCAAACCGATTACTGACTTTAAGACCAGTGCTTTAGTTTAGCAACCATCTACACATCTCAACCTAACCTATCTATCACCAGACAGAGCTCAAGAGCCAGTGAACACTATTTACGATCGAGAATTTAAGCTCAAGTGTATATCAAAGTTCTGCAACCAACAGTTTTCTCATCTTCTACAGAGGTATTTATAGAAGGATGAGGAGGTGAGATCCAACAAAAGATCTCTCGGGACAATTAATACGAATTAATGGCTTATTGGCCTTTGAGGGGCTTAATGAAGAAACTTACATACATATCCTCCGTATTAAATGGTTTACATAATGATTAAGCTCGGTGGGAGATTTTTGTTGACCTTTGAGGCTCCGTGTGGCGTCGAAGTAACTCTGCGGATGTCCGTCATTTATTTCCTTGGCGAGTTTCCTCTTTGGTTGTGTTTTGAGACAAATATCGATCCCGATCAATAAATTCGGCCTTTGATTGAATACTTTGAGGCACGAGTGGCGTTGTGGTAGCTAGAGGGATCAATTTTGCCTTAATTGTGGCTTTTGGAAGCGCTTTCGTTGATAAAAAAACTTAAGATCTTCTCTAAACTCGTGTTTTAAATCGGGGATTAGGCTTTTTGATAATTTTTTCTTAGCCGTGATCCCCACAAAATTTGTCTTTAATCCTCTATTACGATAAATTTTGGTCTTCGTCACTGATACTCTCTGATCGTGCCCGATTTCATGGTTTTTTCCGATATACAGGGTTGCGCGAGAGGGCGATAGGGCATCAATGCTCGAAGAAACATTGATGAAACATGTTTTTAACATCCTGCGATGATTTTCTTTGACGAATCGAAGGCGGGAAGATCGTCATCCTCCGCCCTCGAATTTTCTTCGGAAAATGGCAAGAAAACCATTTAAACCCCACAAAATACAAAAAAACTATTATAAAATCCCTGCATATATAGATTTATCGCTTTCGAAGGCCCGTGGAGGAAGCATGGCCATTGGATGGCATCATCCAACGATCGGGATTGATCGGAGAAGGTGGAAGAAAGATTAAATCGAGCCGTCGATCGCGCAGAGATCGACGATGGGGAGCAAAGGGGAAAGTCAAAATGGAGAATCGTTGACTGGGCGATGGAATCAGGGCGATGGAATATGGACCGTCGATCTGCAGATCGGATCGACGGCGGAGATTAACTGGATGGCGCGCCATAGCCTGGTTAATGATCGGGCATCTTCGGTGAGCGATAGTCGTTGGATGGCCTGCCCCAGATCGGACGGTGGATAACAATATCGCTGGGTGTCCACGTTCGAGTGATAATGCGCGATGGGCAAGCGGTTTTGAAAAATTACACGGGACGCGTGTCATGCGATGTATGGAATCGCCGGTGATCGGGGAAAAACAGCTTTCGCCCAAAGGCGGTGCGATGGATACCGCCGGTTTTAGGCAATAGGCTTATGGACGGCGGGGACCATAGGGAGACGGACTCTGCACCATCGATCCGCGGATCGGATCAACGGTGGAGGTTAATTTGAAATTCGACCGGGCGGATAAGTTATAACATAATTAAAAAACCTAAGAATCAAAATAACCAAAGGTTTTAATACTTCGAGCGAGAGAAATATTTAAAGGCTTGGTGCCCGATCGCGGGGCCTTAGGGCGCATGGGAGGATGATATGACCGGGGGCTAGAAAGGAGGAGCTAATCGCATCGGAGTTTTTTAGAACCATGGAAAAAAGACTTGCGTCTTTGGAATTTAGCGATGCGATAAGCGTTGTGAGGGGTTTAGCACCTATTTCTAGGGTGCGAGCTTGCGAGGGAAGTGTTTGAGACTGGCCCAAAGGGGCTTAAACCCTTATGCACAAACGTGTGTTTTTATGGATTTCCAATGCTTTCAAAGGGATTTGAGGGTCTCGGTAAGGCTTAAAAGAGTGAGTCTCAAACCTTATAAAAAATGGGTTTTCATGAATGGAAGAAGAGAACTCATGAAAAATAGAGGAATTTTATGGAGAAATAGGGAAGAAAATGAAGGTTAGTTTTGGAAGAAGGGGAAAAGGGAAATGGTGCTTGCAGCGAGTGTTTCTGGCTTGGAGATTAGCAGAGATTTACGAGTTTCGAAGGGAAAAAAATAGTGAAGTTTTGGACGAGAGGATAGGCATGAGGCCTTCAAGAGTCTTCAAAGAGCCAACAATTTTTAGCAATGAAATTTGTTCCTTGAAGGCTCAAAAAGTCTTAGCCACCTTTTGATATAATAAATTTTATAGGTGGCTAACGGGGATCTACGGCAGTTTCTTGGTACAAAGGAAACAAAGATCCGTGGCACTCGGTTCGACTGAAGCAGAATACATGGCAGCAAGTTTAGCTGCATGTGAGGCTATCTAGATGAGGAAGATTACTGGTTGGTTTGTTTGGTTCACATTTAGATCCCACGGTGATTCATTGTGATTATCGAGTTGCATTAAACTCTCGGTTAATCCTGTGTTTCATAATAGATCTAAACATATTGATATCCGAGTAGAGATTGTGTGCGACGGAAGATCATGTTGCTTCGAGTACATTCTCACGAAGGATCAAGATGCGAGATATTCGACGAAGGCGCTCACCAGGAGAAAATTAGAATACCATAGAGGCAAGATCGGGGTGAAGGATAATCCCTATCTTGTTGAGAGGGAATGTTGAGATTCAACAAGATGATGAGCTTAGTGAAAAGAGTTGCCTTCACTAAGTGGGCCCACATGCTATTTTTGGCGCAAGTCTATTTTTTAGACTATGTCTATTTTTAGACATGATGGTCATATTTCAAAAGTTACAGGGATGATATTTGTGGATGGTTGGTCAAGTTGGAAAAATAGATGAAATTATATTTTTTAGAATATTGGGCAAAGTCTATTTATTTATCGTCAATCTAAAAATAGATGCATGTTGATTATTATTAGCTCTTAATAGTAATCAAACTCTAAACAGCAACTTATTCTCTTGGAGCACTTCAGTTCAGTGCATAGATGTGGCACATCAGCTGACAGAAGGAATTACGCTATTCCCTGAGGGTTTATTGGAGCTAATGCATGAAGGACTCGAGTTATAACTCAAGTGGTAGAGTTATGACATAGTTGGAAGAAGTAGTTATGGAGTTGTATTCGGTTTAACTCGGTTAGACTCAGTTGAGCTAGTTGTATCTAGTCTAACCGATTGATACACTAGTGAGAGTGGAGTGAATTAATTAGTTAATTAATTCATAAATAATAACTCATTAATCAACCGAACAATACATCATTTAACTACAATGCATGGCGATTTCAGTGGAGACCAGTGGAGAGATAGGTGAAAGGGCAAGATAGACTATCTGTTGTGACTATAGTGATGCATTGATTGCATCCAACACTCGGTGGAGATTCCAATGAGGATTGTGCAGTTAAGGATGGAGTAATTCAAATTCATTCAGAGTTATTCTTCAGCAGAGATTGCGCAGTGGAGGCGAGGCTAGCGGTGGCAAAGATCGGTGCATGGATTTGCAAGATTAGGCTTTGATTAGTGTATGAAAATTGTACTTGTACTAAGAGCTTGTGATAAGCTTTGTATGCTTGTATGAGATTTTCATATGATCTCCATGTTACATAATATAGTTGGGGTTTTTCAGCTTCGAGCTTTCCCGGTTAAAAACTCGTATTATGTGCGATTGAATATTTTTGTTTATGCTTCACATGTGTGTGCAATTAAATTTTTTCCGCAAAAGATTAACAAGTGGAATAGATTTCAGTATCTTGCATAAAGTTAAATAGTGTGAGATTAGGTGGATCTTGGACATATGCATGCTTAGTGCATATAATTTCTACAAAGGATAATATGAGTCTCGTTATCGCTTGCCGCCTACACCTACCTACAGTTAGTGGGAAAAGCCTTCAACCCCACAGGGTGTGGTTGGTGGCAAGGAACTCGGAGAAGGGGCTGTCACCTATTCCCAAATCTCTCTGTTTAAGCTATCTCCTAGGTTAGCTAAGGGGGGGTGGTCCCTAAAGGAAAACTAAGTTAAAGATGTGAGATTTCTAGGAGAAGTGATTAGAAGGAATTACTTATCAAAGATGACTCGATTCCAATATGTAAACAAGCATATAATTATATGAGAAATATTCAATGACGTGTTCAAAATATGGACCATTGCTTTAAAGTAGATGATAAATTCTTGCCCAAAAATGAAATTCAAGATATAATGACAATAATCCCACAAAGGAAGTGTTAGACCAAGATCACAATATGCAATTAAATTTTCAACACCAAATAAGGGTATTTGCCAATGAAACGAGATATATCAATCATCCATAAGCATAATGATCATTAAAATGACAACATGCAATGAAGTTGTATGTAGAAGCAAATTTCCAAGTACCATAGAATTAAACTTGTTGCAAAATTTAAGGAATTAAAATTCTTGCATCTAAAGTGCTTCTTGAGATAATATTTGCATGTGAATCTTTAAACCATCAAGATAGCAAAAAATTTGGGAACTTTGCAAGTAAATGTGATGAGATAGTGCTCTTGGTTTATTTTATTAATTAGTTTTAAAGCAAGGTTACAATTGAGCTCTAATCCTCGAAACCTCACCCTCGCCCAAATATTTGGATCTCACGAGTGAGGAGTCCATAGAGGTAGAGGGTCCCTAAAACATCTATTCAACCAACTTAAGTTGGAGGTAAATTTTAGAAATGCAAGTCTAGTATGAAAAGTGAAATGCCTAAATGATATGAAAGTGAGTTTGCAAGTGCTATGTAAAAGATGGAGATGATTCAATTAAATATGCTTCATAGTTAGAACAATAACTCAAGTTGCCATAAATTGAAAGTGTTATGCTTCTTTACTTGTAGTATATTGTGAAACTTATCCAAATGAGAAATAGATCACAAAACATAAGTAAGTGATGGCAAAATGAGATTGAAAATTAAGAAATTAAAGGACTATGCGATTTATGTTACTTCCCAATTAGAGCATGCATATGTGATGTGAAAGAAAATGGAAATGTCAAAACCACTAAGTCAATCCATCTACAAATTCTCTCCTTTGAAATGGAGAGATAGGGATTCCAATGAGTAAAACCCATGCTCCCACAACAAAAACAGAAATTTTTTTATTAATTTTACAAGAATGAAATGACCATGAGGCCTTTTCTAAACCAAGGAAAGTCTTTACAAATAAAAATTGAGACCATAGACATTTTCTCGGTGAGAATTTCTAAGAACTCAAAATAAATTCAGACTTTACAATAGGAGAAGAGAAGCTAAGCCTCTTCTGTGCCCACAACCAAAGAAGAGAGAGTTATCTTCCTCATTTTAAATTCAGCCCAAAGGTCCTGCAACAACTTATTAGTAATTTCTTTTAGTTGTCCACTCAAGCTGTCACAAGAAAAAAATCGCAAGAGGGCTACAAAACCAATCAAATATTAGATAGATAAAATTACAAAATATTGCACAACAATTTACAAAGAGCTAAGCCAAAGAGTTCGAGTAAACTCTCCTCTTTGCTTAGTCATATTGAATCTCTTAGATAGCAAATGAAAGAAATGAAGTATAATGTTTTAAAGGATATTCAAATTTAGAAGTATTTGGCTTGTATACAAGCTATGTCTCAAAAACCCCTGCAAAACCACTTTGTAAGATAAGACTATGAAGGTTCAAAGAACAAATGAGAGCTCCTTTGAGAATGTATCAAGAGTGGGTTGGTTTCTCCAAAGACTTCCCCCAACACTTGATTCTTTGATCCCAATAAGATGTTCTCTCTACAAAACTTCAATCAAGAATTAGTTCCATATAGATCTAGCAATAAACAATGATAAGAAACTTTAGAGATTTATTTGAAACCAACTAGAGCATTCTATACCTAGAGCATACTCCTAAATCAAATGTCAATGTAAGATAGCTCTACATTAACAAATCTACAAGAGCATATGAAAACAAATTATATCAAAGCATGAGTAAAAGGAATTATACCAATGATCAACAATTCATCACACTCCAAACGGAGGAACACCTCATGAATGAAACCCCAAAGTCTTTATTGATATTTATGAAAGTGTACAAGGCAAAGACAGCTTCCGCAAGCACAATAGCTAGTAAAAAATGATTCCAATATGAGAGCCCATGGCTCCATTATATAGAAATTTGGGAGAAAATCCCAATGAAGAACCATATGCCAAGTGGTGAGAGGGAGGAGATCTCAAGGCAAATTCGAATTTGGTAAGTGGAGCTCCAATGCCAAGTGTAAAAATCGAATTCTGGAAAGTGGACATCATTTTCTTCTTCCCTTATGTGCCAAATTTGAATTTTATGATGGAATGACATGTGTATATGGTTGGTAACCCATGTGGGGACATTTTCCCACAAAAAATCTCCACCAAATATTCTCCCAAATCCTCCCAAATATGCACTAACTTCACAAATTCGAATTTCCAAGTAAGCAACTCTCATTTAATGCCGAAATTCAATTTTATTTGAGCACATTTCTTTTCCTTGATTTTAGGAGTCCATATCACCTTGGGAACTTCACTTTGACTCCTCCATAATTTTCCACCTCATTTAGCATGTGTGGATATTTATTTTTTCTCAATTTATTTAATTTTTTGGCTTAACTAATTGCTGATTTCCCACTAAACTTAGGAAAAGTGGGTTTTGAGGGTTCAAAACACATTTTTAACCCCTCAAAGTGTGTCATAGTAGAAATTTGAGCATGAGAGGTGTAATTTGATTACTCATACCCCATAAAAATTCTCTAAACAACACTTATTACAATTCAGTTACAATTTTTATTGCAATTTTCGACTTGCGGGAAATCTAAAAAATTAAAAAAATCACTACCTAGACCTAACCAAATTCCACGAAATTTTTTGTGTGATCTAGTATGGTAATATACATTGACTCTAGACACTAGGAGTCACCCAAGGCCTCACCATCAAGCCGTACTTTGGCTTTGGGGTAAAATTGAAGGAAAAAACTCAATTAACTATTAACTCCTAGTAGGGAGATGATAATTAACCAAGTAAAAAAAACCCTCCCAGAGTAATACTCACTTGTTGGCAAGGTCCCGGGCTACCTAGGCCTATTACGGACTCAATACTGACTCAAAACGCATCATTACTAGCATCACTTATTACAATTCCCCGTAGGGCGTGGAATCTGGGTACAAGAGAAAATGATAAGAAGTAGAAGTAGAGTTTAAAAAACTCTATTGAACTCGATGATATCCGATGATATACGATGGTACAAATGTCTCCCTGGTTCATCCTTGGGCATGGAGTCTTCTCATTATCATCGGGTGCCACTCTAGTGGTCAACGAAGCTAAATCACGAAAAACAATATGACATGGCCCGCTGGAAGGTGGCTCCGACATTCTTTAGGCTGAAAGGCATGACCCTATAAGAAAAATTTCCCCATGGACTAATGAAATCATTTTTAAACTGATCAACACAAGTGGATAACAATCGGTTATACCCGGAGAAGCCATCCATAAAGGATAGAACCTCATGCCCCGCACACTCATTGATGATTTGGTCAATAAACGATGTGGGGAAGTTGTCTTTAGGACAAGCTTTGTTAAGGGCACGAAATTCGGTGCGGACATGGATGGTGCTTTGTTTTTTTGGGAAAGGGAATCGAGTTAAAAACCCAAGTGGTGTATTCAATGGGATAGATAAAACCAACTTGCTTGAGCTTATCGATTTCGGCTTTGATAGCCTCTTTGTCTTGAAGGATTAATGGGTTTTGTTAGTCATCGATAATTTTTACTATCCGAAGATGAAAAAATATCGGTTCTAGATTTCTAAAAACAAGATTCCCTGAATATTGTGAGTTTTAAAAAATCTCACTGCCTTCATTATCCTTGTCACAAATTTTTTCATTATTCTATTATCTACGATCCATGATTAACCTGTGATTCCTAAAGGGCCCCCTCATGGGCTTATGCCACTCATCTAGTTTTTTTTTGTTTTTTTTTCCCACCTATCACCCCAGACACTTTGTTTTGCCTTTACCCCACTTTTTCACTTTCATCTAGGGTTAACAATCAACCTATTCTTTCCCATTTTCATCGAGTTCCTCAAAATTTGATGGTCTCAAGACTACCTCTATAAGCTCTATAGATCAATCAAGTACATCAATTTATATATATTCAAATACACCAATTGGTCAAAAAACTCTGTTTTTACACTATTAAAGTCCCAAGCCTAATTTTAGTCAAAAAGACGAAGTAAAAACCCTCCCACTAGATCATTAGGGTTCCCTACGTTATAGGGTCTTCATTGGTACTTTAAGCTCTGTTCTTATTATGCTAAGACCTGGTTCAAATGAAAAAATAAGGGCAACACATGATTGCCCAAGAAAGAGCAGAAAAATTTCCTAAGAAGGCCACTCTACCAATTTCAAGTTCTGCTAGGGATAAATGAGGAATTTTGACATTTTCTGCATGAGTGTTAAAGTGACCAAACAATAGAAAATTGGTAAGGTAATAGGCCCCGTTACAAAAATTAATACATTCACAACAAAAGGAGAGGAAAAAAATTTGTGTCCAAGAAAAATCAAGGTGGTTAAGCCTCGATTGGGCTAGTAGTGTGCCAAGCGAGGGATTTAGTGTAGAAAATCACATTGAGAAAGCATCCCAAAAACCTAGGGTTTGGTAAGATGGTCAAAGGAGGCAAAATGAAGATGTTAGACCCCCCATGATGACAACAAAAATGTCATCCGAGAGGTTGCCAAAGTGAAATTTCTCACTATGTCAAAGGACAAAGAATCCAAGAATATCAATGAGAGGAGGATCAAGCTCTCATTTCAGTCATTTACACTCGAGTGGTTAAAGGATATAAAAACATGGTATAAGCTCCAAGGTAAATATAAAACTTTTTGAAGATACCGCCACTGTGTAAATGTCTAAGGTTGTCAAAGTGAATTCAACATTTTCAAGGATCGAGGGGGAAAGTCACTTCGGGTGGTTTCATAATACCTCTAAAGTGAAAGTGTTCAAGGACATAGACCAACCAAATAAATTAAGCCTTGTCACTCAAACAAAATCCGCAGAACAAGGAGGTGAAGAATATCAATGGGCAAGTTTCAAATTATAAACCCCGGCACTCGCAAATCGAAGTGGCCAAAAGAGAAGGTAGCAAGCATGATTTAAGTTCTATAGTGCTTATCAAAGCAAGTTTATCATGCCCAAGGATTAGTGAGAAAGGTAAAGACAAGTCTCTCATGATCACCTGTCAACAAAGGAGTTAAAGGCATAAATAGGCCAAAAGGAAGTCAAAGTTCAACAAAATGGAGCAAATCTGCTTACAAATAGTGAAAGGAGGCTCGTAAAGATCAAGGGGTTAAACGAAGTTTTATAATAGAGGTTTCACATTAAAATGAAGAGGTTTTTTTGTATGGCCAAATTCACCAAAGTATGGGAATTATCTCCTCATGCCTCAAGGAACCGGAAGAAAGACCAACTTCATCACCTAGCCCCCCCGCAATGAAAGGGCCAAATAAAATATCAAGTAAAAGGTCAAAGGCTTGAAAATAAAAACATTAGAAAAGGGGTTTTGACATTTAAAAATCAAGTTTCTAAGCCTATAAAGGCCATTTACACCCTTCAACAACTTATTTTTCTTTTACAAAGGTCATCAAGAGCACCCAAAGTGAAAAATCGTGATTTTCTCGGCAAATTCGGGGCAAAGTTGCCCTCGTGCTACGCACCCGGAGCCCCTGTGCTATGCTCCCGGGAGGTTTTTTTCTGTGTAAATTATCTCTATGTTGTGCGCTCGTTATTGCACACTACGTGTTTGCTCTGTGCGGACCCGACACCCCCTTCGGACTCGACTTGCGGCCTTGCCTACGTTATGCATTCAACGGCTCACTCGATAGGCCCCCTGCCAATGACACGTTCATCAATGAAAGTGTTGTGCGTTTAGCCCATTCGGAAGACCCGACATGCCTCTGCACAAGTTCAAACACCGCATGTTTAACCGTTCAGCGACTTGACGAGCCCGTGCCGCTGTGCATTTTTCCTTCTGCTCACTCGACCGGCCTAGTGCCGCGCATTCGATGCTACACCCTCGACTGACCCGATGATGCATTCGATCAACCGACAAAGCATGTTCGGTGCTATGCGTTTGGCGAGGGGGGGCCTCTGCATCACTATAAGCCCTAAATCTACTCAAAATCCTCCTCAAACTCACATCCAAGGGTTTTCTCAACACCTATGAAGGGTAAGTACTTGACATAACCTCCTTTTCAAGGTTCTTATCATTTGATTAAAGGAATAAACCCTAGGATGATGAACTAAATAACATTAAAACCTTCCTCAACCGCAAAAACCAGAAAAAGAAACAATTAAGGCAGAGTGGTCTTCAATTTTGTCTCCCTTTACCTCTCACTCACAAAGTCATACACTCCACTCTCACTCATCTACTCCTCCATTTGCAAAAAACTTCCTTTCTCATCAAAATCTCATTTACCCTCTTCATATACTCTCACAAGCGGAATTAGGGTTTTGGCTTTCAAGGCAACGATAAAAAACAAAATGTCAAGGGAATGTAATAGTGACAGTGGTGAGGAAGGCCAAGGGCCTAGAAGATAACAACACAAGGGTGGAAGAGTAAATAGGTTTGAGCCATTGAACACCAAGGAGTTGATGTCCTCTCCTATGACAATTTCATATTTCCGGAATGTGGGTTGTTTTGACTTTTGTGAAAGAGTACAACGAGTACAAAGTTACCCCCGAGTCGACCAGGGATTTTTTATTCTTAACCTTCATGACAATCAAGTAAATTTAGCTGGGGTGAACTTTGAGCTATCTTGAAATACCATTTCTATGGCCACTCGGGATACCTAGTGTGGGAGAAAGGTGGTTCAAGCGAAAGCTAGTTTGGATCCGAGCCACTATGAACCTTTCCTAAAACCTAGATACCAAGCTGATCGCAAATCCATTTTTCCCTTTTCACATTTGTCTGGAGAGATATGCACCCTTGATGAGACTCATCATGAAATATTTTACATGTGAGGGGAGGTTTTCTAGGCTTTATTCATACCATAGAAGACTCGCTCATGCACTTCACTAGGGTAAATATGCTACATTTTCCCTATTATATCTATAGGAGTATTGATAAGATGTCTTATTGTAATATTCCTTTTTCGGAAATATCACAAGTCCGTGCTAGAGATGGACTTCGGGGGCATTTACCGGATATGTCACCTTCTAAGGAAGGGTGAGATACGGAGGCTTTATGGCCCTTTGCGGACTCTATCTACGGATATGTGAAATTTCCTAGTAGGAATGTCTAGTAACCCAAGCCTGGAAAACGCATTTTCCCGAAATGGAGGCAACAGGATTTGATCCCCTGGTCCGGGATCCTCTAAATATATTTTTCTAGAGCTGAAATCCTGAAGTGGACTCAAAACAAATCCTTCTAGGAGCTTGAGACAAGCCTCCTTCACATGTTATCTTCGAAAAAGGGCCCAATGAAGAGGGTTGCAACAATACTTTGCTCAACCAAGGAAAATGACAACGTTATTACAAGAGAGCTATGTCACATGAATATGAAATAAATCTGTAAATATATGTGTAGCAGAAAAATGTAGACAAACTCTCGAGGAATCTCTTACTTAAAACAAGCCAAAGAATATCAAGGAGACAATGTACATAAGAATGATGAAAACACTCGCTCACATATCTTATTTCTCCTAAGACCTGCAGGCCTATGGGAGGTACTACAACGATAAATATATTAACATGAAATATACAACAATTTAAGCTCAAATAAAGATGGGGGGAGCAAGGCTTCAACCCCCGGAAATACAATACAACAATCCCTTAAGAGGATTGGATGAAAACTAGACAAAATGGAAAATTTATCAAAATGTCGGAGTTTTCGGGAAAACTGCGACAACTAAATAGAATTGGAAATGGAAGGAGCTTTCTGAAGATGATGCCTTTGCTGAAATAAATCCTTTGTTTAATCCTCCAAATGAAAGGCCGATCCTTTCATGGAAGATCTCACCACCCACTAAAATACCGCAACCTTCACTGCAAATGCTCTCTATGAATTGCGCAGTCAAGGAAGAGGGATGCTCTTCTGCTGATGGGAATGATTGGCTTGATGCCAAGGATGATGGAATGAAGATAAAAAACTTCCTCATTGATCCCCCAAATTAATGGATACTCCTCTCCTCTAAAATACAATGCTGAAAGTTATGTTGAGAAACCCTCCCCTGTGTTGGAAAAAATACCGAGAGGGGGGGGGGTGAATCGAGTATTTAGTGCGAACAATCAAACTTTAACTTTTTTCCTTTCTAAAAACCCATACGCTACTTTATCGAAGGAAACTAGCGTATATACGCGGATATCCTTTATAGAACTCGTGTATGTCCAGAGATCTAATTATGTGTTTGAATCTTAACTCGGATCATTGCATTATTCATTCATCGGATGTTTCGAAATAGTAAACGAAAAAGTGCGACAGAATAGAATAATCATCACACATATGCAACACACATGAACACCAGGATTTTTAGGTGGAAACCCAATTCGGGAGAAAACCACCGCTGCCATCGTTTCAGCCTTCAAAATTTATTATTAAGAAAAACTTCTTACAATCATGTATCGAGTGCGGACTCAAACCAAGCATGCAGGGCACCCACCTACGGAAGGCTATAACCTTCTCTCGTTTACCGACCCTATCCCCTGAAAGGGAGCTACAACCCCCCTGCTCTCGTTTACCGACCCTCTCCCTGGAAGGGAGCTACGACCCCCCGAACTCATTTACCAACCTCTCCCCGGAAGGGAGCAACAACCCCCCTGATCGAAGGCTTTGACCCTCAGCACCACTCGCAGACCACGTTTCATCAATTTTCAAACTGGATCAAACAGCTTCAACACAACCCTTCACTTATCAACAATCATACCTTGCTCATTGCTTCAAACAGAACAGTGTGACCACTGTAACTAGAATATCAGATATAACCTAGACTTTAGAATAGATATGCAGAAACACATTCAACCTTCAGCAAACATTAGATCAGAAATCATACGCGCTTTTTAGAGGATGAACCCGCATATACTTCAGTGTATTTTCTAAGGAAAAACCCTAACTGTGCATACATGCTTTTCCTTCCACAGACCCGCGTATACATGCGCTTTTCATGAAACGAACCTGCTTATAGATCTATAAAAGATAAACTTTGCAATACAGACCAGATCTATAAAATTACCCAGATTTATTCAATCTCTTGAACAGGATTGCGCCAGGTCTTCTTCACTTCTTTTCGGATCATCCTTGACATTCACCATTTCTAGATCTAGAGATCTTGAGCCTTCATCATGTTCATAGGTGCATCATAGATTCAGATCTATCAATTAGGAACAGGGGTTCAACCATACGGATATACTTCGAGTGAAGTATTCATCAAAGCCCGGACACATGCACACCTTTTGCACAAAGATTTTCTTCTCCTTATATAGGGTTACCCTTCATCAATACCATGAGTCAAAACCACATTACTTTCGATGGTATTCTCGGACGGGGTCACATAGACGAATCATTACTCAATACAATGGGTCAATACCATGGTGATTACCCCCTGGTTTTACATATTTAGAGCGCTTTTTCCCATACGCGACTTGGCACGTTATTACCCGCGTGCATACGCTACTTAGTCTAGACAAATCCGCGTATTCCTTGAGACATACTCTTTTTATCATATTCGGGCACATACCTGACATTCCTTCCATCATTACCTTCGTACTCATTGTAGATACATCAGATATACATTATTTAACAAGTTCATCAAGACATATTCCATCAAGGAAAACTTCATCAAGTAGGTTGCCATCATCTTCATCAAGTGGGTTTCCATCAAGGACAACACTCAGCATCATATTGCCAACAATCTCCCCCTTTGGACTTGATGGCAACCACGATGGTGTTTGATCACCACAACATATAGATACATTAAGAATACAATGACTCCATGTCACTCTCCCCATTCTTTGACACCATTCTTTCCCTTTATTCAAACACCATGTCACTCTCCCCCCTTTGACATCAAGGGCAAAGGGCGGATCAAAACCAACACAAGGTTTTTTTTCTCCTCTTGAAGAAGGAAGCACTCTGCAGATCCGATGTACACCGAAGTGACCATGCTCCCCCCCGAGTTCATGCTCGAAACTTCAAGCATATTTTTTCAATGAAGTACATGACTCTATGACCTTCCTATCACCAAGGACTCATGCTTATATCAAATATCCAACCAAGTGGATTTACATATGAGACTCAAATACCCAACCAAGTGGATTTACACATTTCAACTCAACTACCCAACCAAGTGGGTTTACACATTTTGACTCAACTACCCAACCAAGTGGGTTTACAAATTTGAACCAGTCCTTACATGACTGAATATTACAAATTACATCATGGGTCTCAACATGACCTTTTCATCAAATTACAAGTATGACTTTTCACAACCAAAACCAAAAAGACCTCAAGAAAGAGATCAAGTTTCAGAACCATGCCAAAAATGCATTATTCTCTGCCAGGCTAATGCTCCCCCTGAAACTGTGCATCCTTTCCATATGACCAAAACTCCTCCTTAGCTTGAGTAACTCGAACACTTTCAACGACCAATCATCAAGGCATCTTCACCCAATATCGGAGAATGAAACAGAAATATAAGAGCCGAAACATCACCGGAGAAGCCATACAAACGATCGAAATGCCAAACAACACCATAGCTTGTCGTCGAAGAATGCCGACCCTGAACCTTTGTCAACAACCACCCATACGCGGTTTTTCGTGTATGAACTCGCGTATATACGCGATCGTCTTTTCAGAAACCCGCGTATCCAATTTAATCTTCCGAAATTAAGCGGATTTCGATCTTCCGAGAGGCAGAGACCATTCCCGCTTCGTCCGAGATATTTGAATGCTTCCCCGGGGTAGAGGTTTGGTAAATATATCAACAACTTGTTCTTTGGAGGGAACATACTCCAACTTCACCTTTTGTTCAAGCACTTGTTCACGTAAGAAGTGATACTTGATGGGAATGTGCTTGGTCTTGGAATGCATAACATGATTCTTTGAAATATCGATGGCACTTGTATTATCACACATAATGGAGATAGGAGTTGGAAATTTTATTTGAATGTCTTGTAAGGTTTTGCATCATCCGGAGAAGTTGAGTGCAACATGATGCAGCGAGCCCACATATTCTCGCTTCTTCGTAGATAAGGCAATAGAGCTTTTGCTTCTTGTCTGAACCAGGATACCAACCGGGGCCCCCATATAGAATGCACCACCACTTGTGCTTTTTCCGATCATCAACATTTCCACCTAATCTGCATCGGTGTAAGCATGAAGTGTAAGATCAGCATTCTTTGGATACCATAGTCCAAAGTCTTGAGTTCCTTGTAGATATTTGAATATTCTTTTGACGACTCGAAGATGAGACTCTTTTTGGATTGGCTTGGAATCGTCCAACAATCCCAACTCGCATGCATAATATCCGAGTCTAGTCCCAGTGAGATACTGAAGACTTCCTATCATAGATCCGTATTCGGGTTGATTCACCGTGGGAGAATCATCATGAGAACCGAGATTACATCCGGTTACCATTGGTGTACTTACAGAGTTTTCACTCTTCCATCCCATACTTCTTCGTAATTTGCTTAAGGTATTTTGCTTGAGACAAGAATATACCTTCCCGTAGTTTGATGCACTTGTAAGCCAAGAAAGAATGTTAGTTCCCCAAGTAAAGACATTTCAAATTCTTGCCGCATGATAGAAGCAAATTTCCGACTCATAGATTCTTCATTACTTCCAAAAATGATATCATCAACATATACAACCACAATCAATAGTTTATCATTTTCAATTTTTGTGTATAAGTTACTATCAACGAGACCCCTTTGAAAATCCTTGTTGATGAAGATATTTGTCAAGACGATAATACCATGCCCTTGGAGCTTGTTTGAGACCATATAGAGCCTTTTTAAGTCTACAAACAAGATTTTCATCATTTCCCAAAATGGATCCTTCGGTTGTTCTATATAAACTTCTTCTTCTAGATCACCATTGAGGAAAGCAGATTTGACATCCATTTGATAAACTTTGATTTGTTGAAAAACTTGAAAAAAGCAAGAAACATTCTTATGGCTTCAAGTCTAGCTACAAGAGCAAAAGTTTCTTCAAAGTCTATACCTTCTTGTTGAGTATACCCTTTGCAAACCAGTCTAGCTTGGTTTCTTATAACGTCCCCATTCTCATTTAGCTTGTTCTTGAATATCCATTTGGTTCCAATGACATTTTTTATCATGTGGTCTTGGTACCAATTCCCAAGTGTGGTTCTTTTCAATTTGATCAAGTTCTTCATTCATGGCCTGAATCCAACATTCATCTTTGCTAGCTTGATTGACATTGTGTGGTTCAATCGTGGATAGAAATGCCAAATAGCTAGGAGATCCCACAAGAGTCCTCCTTGTTTGTACACCCTGATTCCTTGTCTCCCAAAATTTGAGATTCGGGATGATTCTTTTGAACATATCCGGATGGAGCCTTTCCGGATAAATCATCTTCGGGTTCTTCATTGGATCCACTGTCTATATCATTTCTATTTGATGTAGAGGGACAAAAGTCACCATCATCTTCTTCTGTTGTTTGTCTTTCTTCTTTAGGGGACTCGCATGAGACTCATCAAATAAACAACATCAATACATTCAACAATATTTCGAAGCCTTTTATTGTAACATTTGTATGCCCCCGCTTGTAGATGAGTAACCAAGAAGTATTCCTTCATCTAATCTAGGTTCAAACTTGCCAAGCTTTTCATCATTATTTTTGATAAAGCATTTACTTCCAAAAAATCTAAAATGTTTCACGGAGGGAGAATTACCATACCGTAGTTCATATGGAGTTTTTGTCTCTATTTACCCGAACATGTGCCTTATTAAGAATATTTGCTGCTGTGTGAGTCGCTTCTCCCCAAAAAAATATCGAGTGTTCCGGAATCATCAAGCATAGCTCTAGACATTTGTTGAATTGTTCTATTCATTCTTTCTGCTACGCCATTTTGTTTTGGAGTGCTCGCTGCGTAAAACCCTGTCTTTTTTATGCCATGTTGTTCACAAAATTCAAAGAATTCATTTGAAGTATATTCTCCTCCTCGATCAAATCTAAGACACTTGATTTTTTAGATCTAATTCATTTTCAACCGACGCTTTGAAGATCCGAAATTTTTTCAAATGCTTCATCTTTGTGTTTGATCAACCCAATCCAACACATTCTAGAGAAATCATCAATGAATAAGATATAGTATTCTTCACCACGTGGTGGCTTTTTTCCTCATAGGTCCACATATGTCGGTATGAATGAGTTCAAGAGGCTTACTTGACGATCCTTCCTTGGCATTGAATTGCACTTTGGTTTTCTTACCGAATTGACAGGATTTGACTATAATACTTTCGAGTAGAGAAATATTGGGAAGACCACGAACGACATTAAGTTTGCTTGATTTGTTGATTTGAGAGAAGCTTAGATGCCCCAACCTTCTATGCCATAGCTAGTTTTCTCGAAGATTTACTCAAGTAACATTGTTCTTTGCAATTCTTCAATACATATAGGTTGCTTGGAGTTCTTTTTTCCTTTTATAATTGTTTTACCCGTATCAAGATCACGAACCACACATTCTTTTGAACTAAAGAAAACTTCAGTTCCTTGATCACACATTTGACTTACACTTAACATATTATGCCTTAATCCATCCACATACATGATATCATTAGCCTTCACCTTTTCTTTTAGAAACACTGACCCTTTTCCTTTAATTACAGCTAGGGAGTATCATTTCCAAAAGTAACTTTCTTTTTCCTTTTCTAGAGCACTATATGCACGAAGTTTGTGTTTATCACCCTGTCATGTGTCTCGAGCATCCACTATCAATGTACCATTGATTTTCTTCACCTTCCGCAAATAACGCTATGCCACAATTCTCAACCCGTGATTCCTTCTTTTTCCATATTTTGGTTTTTGAAGGAAGTTGCTCTTTTGGCTGAACTTTGCTCCTGCATTCAGATTCTTCATGCCCATAGTTATTGCAATAGGTACATTCAACTTCATTTAGAAAAGGATAAAATTTGTTATAGGTATTCTTCTTTGTTTCAATATCAAACCTTTTCTTTCTTGCTTCTCTTGCCATGATGGTTTTATATGCAACACATTGAGCAGCTTTATGGCCAAAATTGTGACATGAAAAACATTGTCCATTGAAGAAGAAATTTCTGCGATCATGAAATCTTCTACTTGAATTTACCCTGTTGATTGGGGCTTCTTTGAAAGATATTCTTGTTAGTGTTCCTTGCATTAAGATGATCATGCTTTACCCTGTAAAGATTCTTTATTTCCTTGTTGAGTAGCAGAATTTTGTAAACCAACTCGTAGTCGCTTTTAGATAATTTGGTGTCGAAGCTTGAGAAGATTCTCCAATATATCCAAGACCCTGTCTTTATAAGAGGAGAACGTTGTACCTTGATTATCTCATCTAAGGTTTCGGATCCTTTAGCAAATCTGAAATTCAGAGTCTTTGCTTTCTCAAATTCTTTTCTTACACTTACCACTTCACATTCTAATTTCTCATTGTGTTTCTTTGCCTCTTCAACCTACTTTTCCAGAGTCTCGATGGTTATTTTCCTTTCTTCCAAGAGAATTTTTCTTTGTTCTAAGCGTATTTTGAGTTGATTGTTCTCTTCAAGAAAATCATTGTCCTCTAGAGCATCCACAAAAGTATCATTTTCTTCTTTAGATTCAAAAGCCATGAGAAGTCTATGATCTTGTTCACATTCTTCCTCACTATCGGATACCCCCATCACCGTCATCATGAGTATAGTAACTTCTTCTAGTGCTAGACCGGTTCTTATTTCTAGCTACTTCCTTTCCTTTTGCAGGTGTTTCTTTGTGAGGACACTTAGCAAGCATAATGACCAACTCTTCCACAATTAAAACATTTGAAAGCAAGCTTACCTCTAAATCGTCCCTGTACCAAGTTGAAGTTTCTTTACAAAATTTGCCTCATCTTCTTCCGAAATATATCCCGATCCTTATGCTTCTTGAACTTCTTTCCCTTTTGTAGAAGCTCTAAAAACAACTTCTTTCACTTCGTATGGACCTCCTCTTCTCATTTCATATGCGGTCGGTATGCCATGAAGTTTCACCACGATAGGATTTTGAAGATCCCTGTTTTTCTTCAAGAGCAGAGACTTTTGACTCAAATTTTTCCGTTAGTGATCTCAAAATTTTCTCAACCAAAGTAATTTCGGTTATTGTTTCTCCCGTATTTTTTCATACGATTTACAACATCATCAAGACGTAAAAAGAAACCGGCAATACTCTCATCACTATGCATCTTTAAATTTTCATATTCAATTTCGAGAGTTTGGAGTTTTGCACTTTTTACCTTTGCATCACCTTCATAACTCGTAATGATTTTGTCCCATATTTATTTTGCTCGTATTCGACCGCATGACTTTGACAAATTATGATTCGTTAGACTTCCCTGTTATAGCATTGACCGCTTTTTGCATTTGATTCATAATTCTTCCTTTCAGCTTTAGGGTCCGTTGGTGTAGCAGTTTGGATATTGATATCCTTGTTCAACAATGGCCCATACATCTCGCTCCCATAGATCGAAGAAAGGATATCATCCTTATTTTCCCGTAAGATTAAATTTCTTCCATTGAAGAGCGGAGGCTTGATAGATGTTGTTCCTTCTTGATGGCTCATCTTGCTTGATCTTCCTTCTAGCGGTTAAGCTTTTTTCGGAAGGACCTTCTCCGATACCAATTGTTGGAAAAAATACCGAGAGGGGGTGAATCAATATTTAGTGTAGACAATCAAACTTTAACTTTTTCCTTTCTAAAAACCCATACGCTACTTTATCGAAGGAAACTAGCGTATATACGCGGATATCCTTTATAGAACTCGCGTATGTCCGAGAGATCTAATTATGTGTTTGAATCTTAACTCATATCATTGCATTATTCATTCATCGGATGTTTCGAAACAAATGAAACATAAAAGTGCAGTACGAACAGAATAATCATCACACATATGCAACACACATGAACACCGGGATTTTTAGGTGGAAACCCAATTCGGGAGAAAACCACCGCCGCCGTCGTTTCGACCTTCAAAATTTATTATTAAGAAAACTTCTTACAATCATGTATCAGTGCAGACTCAAACCAAGACGCAGGCACCCACCTACGAAGGCTATAACCTTCTCTCGTTTACCAGACCCTATCCCGGAAGGGAGCTACAACCCCCTCGCTCTCGTTTACCAGCCTCTCCCTCGGAAGGGAGCTACGACCCCCCGAACTCGTTTACCAGCCCTCTCCTGGAAGGGAGCAACAACCCCCCCGATCGAAGGCTTTGACCCTCAACACCACGCTGCAGACCACGTTTCATCAATTTTCAAACTCGGATCAAACAACTTCAACACAACCCTTCACTTATCAACAATCATACCTTGCTCATTGCTTCAAACGAATAGTGTGACCACTGTAACTCGAATATCGGATATAACCCGTACTTCATAATAGATATGCGAAAACACATTCTACCTTCAGCAACCATTAGATCAGAAATCATACATGCTTTTATTTAATCGGATCCACGTATATACGCGCTTTTTCATAGGACGAACCCGCGTATACTTCGGTGTATTTTCTGAGGAAAAACCCTAACTCGCGCATACGCGCTTTTCCTTCCACGAAACCCACGTATACACGCACTTTTCATGAAACGAACCTCGCGTATAGATCTATAAAAATAAAATTTTCAATACGGACCGTATCTATAAACTTACCTGCATTTCTTCAATCTCTTCAATAGATTGCGCTAGGGTCTTCTTCACTTCTTTTTCAGATCATCCTTGACATTCACCATTTCTAGATCTAGAGATCTTGAGCCTTCATCATGTTCATAGGTGCATCATAGATTCAGATCTATCAATTAGGAACAGGGGTTCAACCATACGATATATACTTCGAGTGAAGTATTCATCAAAGCCCAGACACATGCACACCTTTTGCACAAAGATTTTCTTCTCCTTATATAGGGTTACCCTTCATCAATACCATGAGTCAAAACCACATTAATTTTGATGGTATTCCTAGACGGGGTCACATAGACGAATCATTAATCAATACAATGGGTCAATACCATGGTGATTACCCGGGTTTTACATATTTAGAGCGCTTTTTCCCATACGCGACTTGGCACGTTATTACCCGCGTGCATACGCTACTTAGTCTAGACAAATCCGTGTATGCCTTGAGACATACTCTTTTTTATCATATTCGGCACATACTCGACATTCCTTCCATCATTACCTTATGTACTCATTGTAGATACATTAGATATACATTATTTAACAAGTTCATCAAGACATATTCCATCAAGGACAACTTCATCAAGTAGGTTGCCATCATCTTCATCAAGTGGGTTGCCATCAAGGACAACACTCAGCATCATATTGCCAACACCCTGCAACACCCAGCAACAAAACTCAACCACCAATGGAGACTCATGCTGGAGCTGAATGAAATGCTTTGGCCTCAAGCTGAACATGGGGAATATGAAGAAAAAATCTCTTCCAAGAGCTACTCTATGGAAGAGATGGGATTCCCTGTCCGGGAACACCTAGTGCTAACAGACACCGCATCTCGACTAAATAGCTAGAGAATGCTCTTGTCCGAGAAGACAAGAAAAAATGATAATCAAAAGCATGAATCAAAATGGCTGCTTCGTTCTCCTCTTAAACAAGTGAAGGGTTCTTTTCCATGGGCCCCACACCTTAGGTTTTCCTCTCTAGAATGATCTCCTCCTCATGAAAAACTGCACTAGCCCACCAAGTGAACCTTATCTTCTTAATCTCATGCAGTCAACTTGGTCTCTTCTAGAATTATCCATTTGTAAATTGTCTCTTTTCACACATGGGGTGTGAAATCCAGTTATTTATTGATCCCATTTCACATTATAAGGGCTCCTTATTCAGATTTTTATTATCAATGGGTTTTCTTACCCATTTATTCTCCTCCTAGAGAAAAAACAAAAGTTTTTAATGTTCCATAAAATTTTGGAACATTTCAGTCCTCCCCTCCCAAATGTTGCTTGCCCTCGAGCAACTTGTAAGGATAGAACTGAAGGATGTCCTCTCCCTCCAACTATAGCATCTACTTATGATGAAATCCTATTGAAGAATTAGATGTTGTATCAACAAAGAGTCTCCATACTGCTCCTCTCAAGTAATGTAAACTAGCCAGGGTGGCCATCATCATGGAGTGTACTCAAGAAGGAAATAAGGTGCTGTCTAGAGGTCTCCTTGAGGCATGGTGTCAAAATTTATTGGGAAGAACATTCCCCTCATGTGAATCCTCCATCCCCAAGCAATCATCCACAAGAATCTAGTCACCTCCAGGATAAGGCAACTGTTGAACATCTCCTTCCACCTTGAGCTCCAACAAAGAAGGTGGGCTAAAAATCTGAAAGTGGTAGGCATCATAGCCTACCCCACGCTGTTCACCTCTCCACTCATGAAAAGTGTAGAGTGAAGGCTGCTCTTGGGCTGCAAAAAATTTACCCTCAAATGGCAAGATGAATTTTGGATCTCTAAAGATCTTCCCTCCTCCATTGTGAATCAATCTGGCCCAATGTCTCTTCTTTGTGACAGGAAGGATATCAACACCATAATATGACTCCCCATCACTCTCATGGCTCACCTCAAGAAGGAATAAGTGCTGAAATATGGTGGCCATATCATCTCTTATGCTCCCCTTAGAGCATGCCTTGCAAAAATTATGGGGATCTTCTCCCCCAAAGGACACATCCATCCTATATGCCCTTCTTCCAATCATGCTCCTAACAATAGTGTGATCTATAGCAGCATAGAGAGCCATAATGAAAGTCATGTTGGTTGCCATATGTAGTGAGTGAGTGGGGCAATGATCCCTAATATGAAACCAATGCAGCTTGAGTATAATCTGCAATAGAGAATGACAATAGATGTGGTTCCTCAACCACCAGTTTGCTACTACATTCTCCTCATGCATTTGGAGAAAATGAGTTATGTATGATGTAGGGTGAGCATGTCCTCCAAAATAAAAATCTCCCCCAAGTCCATCAAGGGGATGGCCATCAACTATGCTCTTGGCCCCAAGTACACCAAAGAGCCCTTCACAAAGAATGCTCCTCCTTGGAGCAACATCCTGCATATACATGGTTAAGGAATCAACATGTAAATCATATAAATGAGCAATATCCTTACCATGTTTTCTGCTCATGTAAAGGGAGCAACTCATAGATGAATCTCTCCTCTTCCTCCCAAGTAAAATAAGTAATTTTTCCCATTCCTCCAAAGATTGGTGTGCATATACTGCTCCCATGCCAACTGTATAAGTGGGAAGGCTGTTGTCCCTCCCTTGCTTCCCCCGCCACGGTGTAGGTACTCGAAAGGAGAGTGGGTAAGAATGATAGTGAGGGGATGCTACCCTCTCGCTTTGGTTTTTACCCAAAACCCCCCAACGTTGCAACAAGCTGTCCCAAGGCCTTCACACTCGTCTGAAATCAGTGATTGATGCCTCACTGTCTGAAGCATCCATCCTCCTCTTCTGAACCAGTGGCCTCCTTGGTGTGATGTCTCCACTCAATGAGACATTCTCATTTGAAGATGACTGTATACATGGATGAAAAACCCTTTCCATGCTTCCACTGTGCAACTCAATCACCTTCCTAGGTGTAATGACCTTAAAAAATGGATAGAGGTGGGCCCTCCTCATCACATGGTGTTGGGTCTCTCCTCTATCTTCTTTCTGAATCTTCATGGTTTTACACCTCATCTTCCATGGCACATGTGAATCATGAAGTGTGCCTTGATCTCCATGCATGAGATGCTGGGGACCTTCTTGCAAAGACACAAGAATCCCTCTATTTGGAGCAAAAGCTCCTTCTTCCTCTACATGAGGTACTAGATGATCTCTAGATTTGACAAAGTTGTTGCCCTCTGTTTCTGCAACAAAGTTGGGCAACATCCCAATAATTTGATCCACCTTTGAAAAAGAGAGCTCTTTGTTTCTTTTCTCAAAGGTGTGGGATGAAGGTTTGGCCTCCAACAAGGCTTGATGCAAGTTTTGAGCTCCTCCAATGGTTTCTTGAGGTGGTACTGCGTTTCTATGCAAGGGTTTTGTTTGTGTCCCTTGGGTTAACTCCATCTCATGAGTTCCAAGAATGTTATGATCAAATCCTTTCACCAATGACTTAGTGAAATTAACATAATATTAGGCTTTAACATTCTCAAAAGAAATGGACTCAAGTTTCCACCATGCATGAGCCTTACCTCTCAAATGCAGCTCTGCAACCTTGATGATTTCTTCTTCTAAAATGTGGTGTTGTTGTTGGAAGGTGTTTGGCTCCTCCACCCAATATTTGGCTGAATATGAAGGTGAACTTCCAAAATTAGATAGATGAAATCTATCTTGCTGCTCCTTCCCCTTCACCTTGCACTAGAAAAACTCAAAAAAAGTGGGATGATTTCCCGAATCCATGAGTGTGAGACTCATACTCCTTCAAGAAATCACTAAGGGTTTCCTCCTTAGTCACCTTTCCTCCTTCTTTCATCTCCCTCACAGAATGTCTGGGCTTTTGACTATGTTGTTCATCATGGTGTGTGGCTGCATGCTTACCCTCACCATGTGAAAATCTAGGGCTTCCTTCAGTTTTGAACCCTCTTTGATATTCTCCATCAATCTCCCTCCTAAAATTTATGAAATCTTCATGTGTGCCTTGCATAGATTTGGGAAGGAGACTTGTGAGTATTTTCTTCTCCTTTCTTCCAAGAGATGGAGTCTCTCTCCTTCTCAATTGCTTATTTCCTTCTAGATGATAATAGGAAGTGCAGGGGTCTTCCTTTTCTGTTTGCTCTTCCTCCTTGGGGAGGTTCTTCTTCTTTTTCAAAAAATGGATGAGATTAATCTCATCCTCTTCATCTTCTTTTCTCTTTCTTGGGCTTTGAAGGCCACAGGGATGAGCCAAGAAAGATGCTCCGATACCATTGTAATATTCATTTTTCATAAATATCACAAGTCTTTGCTAGAGATGGACTATGGGGGAATTTACCGGATATGTCACCTTCTAAGTAAGGGTGAGATCCGGAGGCTTTCTGGCCCTTTTTAGACTCTGTCTACAGATATGTGAAATTTCCTAGTAGTAATGTCTAGCAACCCAAGCCTGGAAAACACATTTTCCAGAAATGGAGGTAGTAGGATTTGATCCCTGGTCTAGGATCCTGTAAATATATCTGTCTAGAGCTTAAATCCTAAAGTGGACTAAAAAAAAATCATTATAGGAGCTTGAGATAAGCCTCCTTCACTCGTTATCTTCGGAAAATGGCCCAATGAAGAGGGCTACAACAATAATTTGCTCAACCAAGGAAATGGCAAAGCGTTATTACAAGAGAGATATGTCACATGAAGATGAAATCAATCTGTAAATATATGTGCAGCAGAAAATGTAGACAAACTCTCGAGGAATCTCTTACTTAAAACAAGCCAAAGAATCTCAAGGAGACAATGTACATAAGAATGATGAAAACACTCGCTCACATATCTTATTTCTACTAAGATTGCGCAGTCTATGGGAGGTAATGCAACAGTAAATATATGAACACGAAAGATACATAAATGTAAGCTCAAATAAATATGGGGGGAGCAAGGCTTCAACCCCCGGAAATACAATACAACAAAGTCCCTTAAGGGGATTGGATGAAAACTAGACAAAATGGAAAATTTACCAAAATGCCGAGTTGTTGGGAAACCGTAGCAACTCAATAGAACTGGAATGGAAGTATCTTGCTGAATATGATTCCTTTGCTGAAGTAACTCCTTTGTTCAATATTTCCAAATGAAAGGTTGATCCTTTCATTGAAGATCTCACCACCCACTAAAATATCGCAACCCTCACCGCAAATGATCTCTATGAACTATGCGATCAAGGAAGAGGGATGCTCTTCTGCGATGGGAATGATTGGCCCTGATGCCAAAGATGATGGAATGAAGATCAAAAAAAAATTCCTCAGTAATCTCCCAAAGGAATGGAGACTCCTCTCCTCTAAAAATACAATCCCGGAAGTGATGTTGAGAAACCCTCCCCTGCAACACCCAGCAACACAACTCAACCACCAATGGAGACTGCGTTGGAGCTGAATGAAATGCTTTGGCCTCAATCCAGAATATGGGGAATATGAAGAACAAGATCTTACAAGAGATACTCTATGGAAGAGATGGGATTCCCGCCCGGGAACACCCAGTGGTAGCAAACGATCGCATCTCGACTAAACAAACGAGAGAATGCTCTCGTCTAAGAAGACAAGAAAAATGATAATCAAAAGCATGAATTAGAATGGCTGCTTTGTTCTCCTTTTAAACAAGTGAAGGGTGCTTTTCCATAGGCCCTACACCTTAGGTTTTCCTCTCTATAATGATCTCCTCCTCATGCAAACTGCGTTGGCCCACCAAGTGAACCTTATCTTCTTAATCTGCGAGATCAACTTGGTCTCTTCTAGAATTATCCATCTGTAGAATTATCTCTTTTCACACATGGGGTGTGAAATCTAGTTCTTTATTGATCCCACTTTCACATTATAAGGGCTCCTTATTCAGATTTTTATTATCAATGGGTTTTCTTACCCATTTATTCTCCTCCTAGAACAAAAATAAAAGTTTTTAATGTTCCATAAAATTTTGGAACATTACACTTATATTGTGCAAAAGAGACATCCTTCACGACAAATGCGAAGTCTATTTCACCATTCTCTCATCAAGATAGTTGTGTTTCATAAATTAGAGCAAAAGGGTATTCCATGGGAGGTGTTAATCGCTCATGAAGTGTTCACAAACCCACAACCCCATCTTTAGCCAAATGCGCCCTCATCATCCCATCCTCCTTCCTCACCTTCTCCTAATTCTTCAGCAGTGAACAAAGTGGTAGTGAACAAGCAAGTGACCATGAAGAAGAGGGAAAAAAAGAGGAAAATGATGAAGAAGAGGACAACAAAGAGGAAAATAATGAAGAAGAGGACAATAAGGAGGAAGATGATGAAGAAGAGGATAGTAAAGAGGAAGAAGAAGAAGAGGCAGAGGTCAACAATGAAGGAGAAGACATGGAGGTAGATGAAAATGAAGATGAGGCAAATGATGAAGAAAGCATCCCCGATGATGATGATGATGCTAGAAACAACCCACCAGACAGATGAGAAAAAATGAAAATGCAGAAATCAGTGAAGAGGCAAACAATGATGAAGAAACTAATGATGACACCTCTAACAGTGAGAATACAAGTGATGATAATGGTTGTGATGATGTTGGAAACAAAGAGGACAATGATGAAACAGAGAACACGGTAACTGATAGAAATAATGATGTTGATGACAACAGTGACATTCAAGACCAAAAATTTAGTGAAGAGGCTAATAACAGCAGTGAAAATCACAGCAAAGGGAAAATTAGAAGTAATAAGGGAAGCAATTACAATAATGACAACAATCCTAACGGCCAAGAAGGTAATGAAATCAATGAGCCTGATAGTGGTAATGATGATAGTGTAGAGAATAGTGACAAATATAGTGAGACTCCTAGCATTATTGAAGGAAATTAAGAAAGTGGCCAAGGTAATGATAATGATGAGGGTGGAAATAGCTCACAGAACCTATATGAAAATGAAGTCGATATCGTTGAAGGAGAAAGGGATGATGATACAAATGAATATCACAATAGTGATGTTAGCATGGAAGAAAATGAAAGTGAGGTCGATGAAGGCAATCAAGAACACAAAGTGCAGAAAACATTAGTCTAGAGGTCAATGAGTAAGAGAAAATCAGTCCCGAGGTCAGCCATGGTGAGGGCATTCAGATGAAAAAAATTGAGCTTTTCCCTCTCACATACCAAAGAGGAAAGAGGCATGTGTTTGCTGCCTCTAAAAGGCAAGGGACCATGCCATCCACCTAAGCTAAGAAGCTTGACAAACGCAAACAAAAGATCAAAGAAGAAGAAGGAGAAGATCAACATGAGGTTGAGAAAGAGTTTGAAATTATTCATATTGACAGTGACGAGAAAAATGAAGCAAGGATCTCAAACTTTCTTCTCTAGAAAAAAAAAATTCCGAAATTGAAGACCTCCAAGCAAATCTAGAAAGGGCCAAGAGTGTGAATAATGTCCTTGATATGGAGAACAGACAGCTAGGGGCAAAATTTTCCATTTATGAGGCTAGAGAAATCAAAGCCCAGAAAGAAGCTCAAAGGGCATAGGTAAAGCTAGAGAAATTCATGGGCACCTATGAGGAAAGTGAAGATGAAGAAGGACATTCTAGAAGAAGACCAAGAACCATGGGTTTAAAGAAGGCCTTGGCAAGCCAAAGAGAGCAAGAGTTCACCTTGGAAGATAAACTCCCTCTAAGTGAGCTGATTGCCATGGAGATAGAATATGATTGGGAGCCTTGGCTAGAAAGAGCAAACCCACACTTGGAGGCCAAATTGGAAAAGGCAAATAGAGACCTTGACCTCCAAAGGAAGATGACCAAACACTACGCACTTAGAAATCAAATTGCAAGGGCCAATCTCAAAAGATCCCTTGTTAAAGTTCAAGACCTCAAGGAGGAAAAAGGTCAAAGAAAGCTTAACCTTCTTGTTGATTCTTCCATGCAAGCATCCCAGACATAAAAAGGAAGATAATTGAAAATTTTGGGAACTTTTTGGAAATTTTGGATTTTTTACCGATTTGGAGGGCTAAGGGCGCAACACCCTTGGTGGTGCGCTTTTTCTCAGTGGCATCCTCAGGGAGGTAAAGTTTAAATTTTTTGAATCCTCAGCTCAATTACAACATCCTCACCAATTTTCAGGGTCATTTGGAGTTGATTTGGTCCTCCAAAATGGTCACAAACACCCTAATTTTCACCTTTCTACCTAGTTTTCAGGACATGTGATGTGCATTTACCAGCCTTGGGAGTTTTGATTTTTGAATAGGTTACATGGATCCAATAAGAAAAAAAATGGCATTTCTGGAAAGTAGACTCAACATGCTTTCCAACGAGCCATCATGGATCCCATTCCGACATCGGGAAGGCCTTCAAAACGTGGCTGCAAATGACCCAGTTTTCTTGCTCATGCGCTGCACCCTTGGCTTGGAAATGCATTCTTAAAACTCAGTGCTATGCCCCGACAGTCAAAAAGTCAAAAAAAATTACCCTTGGCAATATTTTGGAGGCTTGGGGAAGCCCAATTGTCAATTTTTTTTGCCAAAAAATAGTTGAGAAGATATTTTTGTGCCTTGGGCCTTGCAAGGTCTCAAAGGACAAAAAATAACATTTATGATTAACTAATGGGCTTCTAGAGACCTAATTAGGGTTTATTCCTCCAATGAAAGATAAATAGAGCATGGAGGTTACATTGTATATGTTGGATATTTGCTGAGCATGCTATGAAATAGACTTGGAGTTTATTAGTGAAACCGGTTTTTGGTGCCTTGTGATGGTGTTGGACTGTTCTTACATGGATCAAGATCACTCTTAGGATTCATTAATTTTTTTTTAAATGTTGATGTATTCCATATTTATGTTTTTTTTCTTTAGTTATTCATTGTGTTTATGGTTCATTTAGTTATAGAACAGAAATAGAGAATAGGATTTGCCTTCTTGGTACCCTACTTCGCTCGCTTTCTTGAATTCTATGTTTTCTTCCTCAAAGTTTTTGCTAAAGAAATCCTTAAATTATCTTTAGTGTTACTCGATATGTTATGTTAGAATTCTATTTGTTTGCAAGTAAGTTTTATAGAATCCTTCACTGCTCTCTTAGCTTACTTAATTGTTGTTTTTTTAAGACCTGCTTAGCCTAGTTGATATTGAGGAATCATTCATTGCTCTTCAAGTTTTCATTATGCTTTCATATTAGAAGAATTTTCTTGTTTATTGGTTTGTTAAAGGATCCTTGATTGCCCATTAACTCAATATATTGACAACTCCATGTTACTTCACTCTCCCTTGACCTAATTAGATCCATTTGATCTTGCCAACTTTCCCTTTGAACTATCCTTGACTCATTTTTTACACATTTCAAGACTTTTTGCAAACTCCATAGCCCAATGGATCGATACTCCCCACTCTATTAACCTACTTAACAACTTTCCCAAACAACCAAACAAAACAAAAAAACCCTAAACTTAACAACTACCCTAAAACCAAAACCTAAAAATCAAACAAGTTGATATCCTTTGCGCAAAATAGAGAGAGCCCTCTCTAAGTCCAGGAAGGCTAGGTCCTAGGAATCCAAAGAATGGTATGATGTTACCCTAGTTCATTTGTTCTCACCAATCTAAAAAATTACGGGGACCTAACAAGTTTCAAATTTTGATGGACAGGATTGGCATCGGACCATGTATCAATATGGTGTTCGACAATGGTGATATCAAGTCCGATCATCTCTGAATAGGACCAGGTGAAAAAAGTCATGGAATTATTTGAATAGCCTAGTTTAAGCCTCAATTTCTTCCGAGGTGCAATCTGCCCCCAAAGGTAATGTTCTCTTCTACCCCCTGGCTTATTGGAAATTTTAACTTTAATGGTAGGATAGAAATTGGCCATATTTCCTTCTTCGAAAGCATCCGGTGTAGGAATGGGATTTCTAAACCAATTGACTTCATCATGGAGGAAGTATTTAGACTCCACAAGCATACTAGTCATGGGACTACTACGGAAGGAAGTATGCACGATGGTGCATATCATCCCGGGGAAGGTTAGGGGTGGTCATGGCTTCCATAATGTCTTCATCGAATGAAATATGGGAGGACTAATAGAAGGGAGACCACATGATGCAGCAGGGCTACCTGACACATCATCATGAGGATATGGTTCACATACAAATCACTATGGAGGGTAGACGAAGAGCTAGTAGATGAAACATCTACCGATGTTGAGACCAAGGTGTTCGCCGAGGGAGGTTCGACCGAAACATAAGGGGATGCCCTAGAGGTGTCTTCCACCATGGATCTCATGGATGACGACAGATAGAGAATATCAACCAAAGAGTCCACCATCTTGACATCAGGGGGAGGTATCACAATGGGTACAGAAATGTCGTCTAGTTTTGCTCGAAGCAAAAACTTGCAAGTAGATGGGTACATGATCCACTATGAGTGGCCTCTATTTCGTGATCTACCTCAAGGGTATCACGAAATTCATCAAGATAGGGACAAAGATGAGAATAGTGGCCATAAATATCGCACAAAGAATAGGGGTGGTTCATGCGCAATGATTTGAACTTCTTAGCTAGATCAAGTAAGGTAACATGGGCCTTCGTATGTCAGATTCGTGAAACGTTACATTGACCACGGTTTTGAGACGAGGAATATTAGGACGAGTTATAGGTGGCATGCCCAAAAAACATCACACAAATAACATGGAGGTGACTCGCTTTGGAGGCTTAGAAGGAGCAGGAGTTTTTTGGGGGGGGTTGTCCTTAGAATCCTTCTTTTTTGTCTTTTACCCCCTCACCGGGATGCTATTGCAACAAGAGGAGGTTCCTGTTGAGGTGGTTGTGGAACTAAAGAAAAGGGAGGCGTCATAGCGACCAGTTGGGCCGAGGTCAAAGTAGTATATGGTTTGAGATGACCAGGGAGAGTGTTTGTTGTGGGATCGATGTACCAAACTAGGATCCCTCGGGTCAAATTAGGAAGGCTCAACATAGCCATAACAGGGTGTCGAAAAGACTCCGGAGGAGGGATCTAGAAACGGTATTTGACCGTAATGGTAATGGCTTGGCTGAACGGCTCCCAAATGGTTAAGGATAGGGGGGAACCGTTCCCGGTTGAAAAGGTTGGGAAAGACACTAGTAGAAGAAAAATTTTCCTTTAGGAGAAGGCCCCGAAGGTTGTGTCGAGTGAATAATAGCGAAGTTGCGGAGGTGTCGGCTATCGGCTAGTCAAACCAAACTACCTTTTTTCTAGCTTGCAATGCTTGCGACATGAAAACGCTCGACGAGTTGGGCTTAGTGATAAGAGGTGGGTGACCAAGGAATGAACCAAGTAAGGCGGGATATTTATAAACTATTGGTGAAACACTAGTGAGAGGTGCGACAGATTATGTATCGTCCACCGAAGATATGATAGGCTTAGGGGAGGTCCGAGACTTCAGCTTTTTAATATTTCAACTGATCAATGGTGATGATATTTATGTTGTGAGGAAAGAACATCTTATGGTGAACCATAGATGCGACAACTGACATCGCATATTTATATCTATTACCCAAGAGGATATTGTAATCCAAGGGGGCATCAATGACTTCTATGTCAATACAAACAATCTTTCCCACAATTGTGACAAGGAAATTGTGGAACATGCCAAGGGGCTCAGAAGGGTGACCTTCCCATGAACACAAAGTGATGGTGGATGGGGCTAAGTCGGGTGATTTAAAATTATTCCAAATATAGGTGGACATCACACACGTGGATGCGCCCTCGTTAATGATACATCTTTGAACATGGGTATTACAAATCTTGAATGGTATTTGGAAGGAAACAGATGAAGGTAAAGGGGGATGTTCTGATTTTTCAACATCAAAGACAATCAAACAATCATTTGAAATATCCATAATTCCCAAAAGCGAGATATTATATCTTTTCATGGAGATGGGTACGACTCGAGGACTTCCAAAGCATTGACATGGTAGGAGGTGACTTGCTCCAAGTCATCTACTATGTTGTAGGTGTGGGTGGCTTTGGTGGAAGCAACATTTCGGCATAATGGCCCCTGTGGAGATCTTTTTGAAAGACCCATGAATTAGGTTGAGGGATATGTAAGGGAACATTAGGTGTCAAAATGGACTCGTGGGAACTTTTTTTTTGGGACTCGGTGGTAGAAAAAGTAGGTTGGTTGTCATATTGGCATGACTGGGTCCGAAGGTTGACATCAACGGTATTGACCTCTTCAAAATTCATCACGAGAATATAGTAATTAGGGGGTACTAGACTCGTGGAGGTTGAGGAGCGGCCCGACCTTGAGGTGGTTTGGAAGCAACTTATCCTTATTGAGGGAAAGGATTAGTGAACAAAGACAATTGATATGCCGTAGTATATGGAGGAAGTGAAAGCAGGTGACTTGTTTTCCTCTAGATGTTGCTTGGGCTTTCCCACAACTCGCGCATCTAGGGTAAAAAGGGGAAAATGATGAGTATAATGGCCATGGAAACCACAACATGAAAAAAGGCTTGTTCGTATGAAGAGGCTTGTTCTGCTTGGGATAATTTACCTATTGCTGGTTTGCGGTGTTAAGATGGTTACCTTCGTGTGTGTTTGGTTGATTACCTTGGGACCCTTGGTTACCCCGTGTTGGTTGGTTCTGTTTTCCTTTCCCCTTATTATTTTTCTTTGAATCGGGAGGATTATTCGTACTCTAATGTTCACACACCCTGACCTTGAGGAGGCGATGGATGTTGTGGCGAAGGTTAAGAAGGAACGGGAGGATGGGGCACCGAAGCCGGGAGGGGGCTCGCGAACCGAGATGTGGATAAGGATAGAAATGAGGTTGGGAAACATTGGGGTAAATAGGTTGAGAAACAATTGGCCCCGACATCGGTTGATGTAGTTGGGAAAACAAGGCATGATTTGACTCGGAAACATCCCTGCCGGAAGGGGGGGATAAGTACTGGGAGGGGATGGTCCCTACCTAGGGGAAACCATAACCCATGGAAGGATGAGTATACAGATGTGAAAGAGATCCAACGATATCGTCGGTTGTGTGATATGCCCCCCAGTGTGTTGGCACCACCAGGTCTAGGAACATAACCAGATTGGGCGTAGATCAAGTCATATTTAAACGTGACTTGGAGAGCGTATTCCTCTGTGTGACAAAAGTGAGACATGACATATTTACTTATGGAAGAAAAAAATAGTTTCGAGAAACCAATCCATATAGACACGTTCGTCGAATGTAGGAGCTCGCCACAAGCTCCTCCTTCTACGCCATTCTTGGACATGGTCGAAAAAGGCGGGCGGTAGAAGTTTGAAAAAAATGTGATCAACAACTCGAGTACCAGTATCAAAACGAAGAGCTAACTTGAAGTGGGATAGAAATGATTTAGAAAGAGTCAAAAAAAGTGGAATGAGATGTAGAATTTTGGTCAACATACTACTTCGCAACTTCTCCAAAGTGAGCGTACGTTGGAACAAATGAAGGTGAATGGAGTCATCAATAATAGAATTAGATGAAAACCATATGTGAAAGGAGAAGACATGATTAGTAAGGGTCCTCTCCAAGTGTTTCCTTCAAACTTATAAATGTCGGAAAGGAAGCTTAGTTGACATAGTAGGCCAACCTGGATTGTGAAGTATAGAGTTGTTGATTAACTGGTTAAAAACAGGGAGCCTTAAACTTGCCATGAAAGGTAGCAAAGGAGTAGCCAGAATGGTTCCGGTAGCGGCTCTGCTAGTAGCCACTCCAAAATTAGGGCAAGGGAAAACACCATCTTGAGGAGCCTCACCCGCATTTGCGCCTGACATGATGATGGTATGAGGGTGAGGGGAACCCGGCTCAGAATTAGAGGAAGAACCCAATGAAGCAGAATCAAATTTGGTATGGGGACTCGGCGGAGGATTAACTCGGATCCTACGTGGTGGAGTAAGTGTTCCTAAAGGAAAATAAGGGTGAAGGCCTTAGAGTCTCCATGATAAACTCCTTGTGTGTGCAATGATGGCAAGTTACAATTGACATGAGAAGGTTGAAGAGTGATAAATAAAGGTTCAGTGAGGCAGATAAATTAATTACGATTTTTATGTCTTGGCTTGGCGGTGTAAACCAAGCGCTCTTCGCTTTAGGTGTGAGTGTGTGCAAGTTGTGTGTTAATTTTAATTAAGCCTAGACTATTGTATAAAGAAAAAATAAAAAAATTCTGAAGTACTCTAAATAAAACTGAAACGATAATAAAATAAACAACTACACATGCATAAATTCAACCCAAAAAATGGCTTCCCAAATAACTCGAATAAAGGGTGGGCAAAATTGACTCAAAACACACAAGATGGCCAAAAGATCTAAGGTCTAATGGATAGGTATCTAATGACTCGGATCTACTTTGGAAAAGATGCAGAGAACAACAATAAGCTATAAGGGAAAACTGCTAAAAAAAATGGGAGGCAAAAGGTTAACAACAAAGGGGAAACAAGGGAAACCTAAGGGAAATATCAAATAAAAACTCAAGAGGGGGGTTTTTGGATGGAATAATAACCCGGACATGAAAGAAGGATAGACTAGATCCCGAAATAATGACCGAAAGCGCTACAAATCCCTAGACTACCTACAAAGCTAAACCCCTCCTAGAAAGGTATGAGTGTACTATAACCCTAGGGGGGATAGGTTCTACTTCAAGAAGAAAAAAATGAGCATATCCAAGCCTAAGCCTAGCTGAGACGGAGGTCGGACAACCCAAAACAGAGTGCTTGGCAAACCCCCGACATACACAAAAAAAGAAACTCAAAAAAAATGTTTCAGCTCACAAGTGCGACTGTGGGATCCGAAATCATAGTTTTCGGGGCTAAGAGGTGCAATTTTGGGTAGAAATAATAGGGATTAGGCTCAAAAAAGTGCGAGTTCCGGATCCTAGATCATTGGGCGATAGGTTGCAGATTTTTTTTTATCTCTAGCGCGACCAATACCCGTTACATACGGAAAACACCCGAAAAAAAACCGAAGTTAGAATTTTTACCGATTTAGGGCATAAAAGTTAAAAAACAACATTAATAGAATGAAAAGAGATGAAGAAAAAACCCTAGTTATCGAAGTTTCGGTCACACATGAATCGAATTACAACAGTGGAGTCGTCATTTGTTAGCGTAAATTCTTAACGTAAGTGTACGAAAAGAGCTCACTTTAGTCGTGTGTGACAAACAACCCTAACATCGTGAATTGTTGCTTAACCCTTTAGATTTTCAATCGATAGTTAGAAAAAAAATGCTACAAAAAACCCAGATCTATGTATTAAAAGCAATTAAACAATGAAAATAAATAGTAACAAGACAATATTTTAAAAAATGATCTATATATTATTACACTAGGTGAAGGGAAGAAATATGTGTTACCAGTCCTCCTCAATGGGATGGGTTCTTGGTTGTCCTAAATGCTTTAGTTCCAGAAATTTCTCTCTCAATGATGTAGAAAACCCAGAATGTACTAAACTCTATGGGAGCTCAAGAAGCAAAAGAAAATAGTAGCAACAATGAGAATGATAAAAGCACAACAATGAAAGTGATAAAAGTGTCAAGAATGAATAGAAAACCCTCTCATTTATAACAAAATATTGATTTATCCTCGATAATGGCGCATAATAAAGTATTATTAACCAAGATCTAGATTTGACCGCTTGGAATATTTTATTATATTTTGTTGGAGGAAAAAAGGTATTTAAATTGGTTAAATACCTTTATTTAAAAAATAATAAACAAATAAATTATGTATTTATCATTTCAAGAATGTGGTTAAGGAATAATAAACAAATAATGATTTTTTTAAACTATTTCTAGGTGATTTAGTGAAATTTAATAAGGAATAATAACTAAACAATGATTTAATTAATTATTCCTAGAGAAAAATAAAAAATATAATGATTTATTTAATTATTTCTCATAATTGGGTTAAATATGACCAGGGAATATTATTTAAATAGTGGTTTAATGAATTGTCTCTAGAGGAAAATCAAGTAATTAAGGATTTATTTAATTATTCCTCATGGGGTTTCTTGTTTAATTAGAAATAACTTAATAAAATATGGTTTATTAAAGTATTTCTTATAGTGAAAGAAATTTTACTATGGTAAAATTGGTCTTACATGGTGTACTTCGATCCATGTAATTGTAAATGGTTTGATGACCAAATTTTGATGTAACATGGTTTGTTAAAGAGATTTCATTGTGTGTAGTTTTTATGAGGACAAGGTATTTCTAGTAGAATGAGGAGTAAATGTGAAAATTAATGTTAAACTATTAATGTTAATTTGTTATTATTATTATGTTTAATAATGCAGATATTTGATTGTATGGAAGATGAGGTATGTTTGTTGATTTCCCGAAAAAATATAATAATTTTACACATTTTCTAATCGCATACCTTATGAAATTTTACTGGAGGATGGGGTATGTGCATGATCCAGATCTTGGTTAAAATGGACCCTCTTACCGCAACTTTGTTGATAACTTCGCTATAGGTGATGAAATCAAATTCCATCAAAGACCCATTTGAGTTATTGAATAGATATTTCCATTGATATAAGACACTTGAAAATTTCATGACCTCTCGGGGTGAAAAAAATGTTTCCACAAACTCATAGGATGCATGGCGGCGCAGTTGTTCCAAACATGTGTAACTTCAATTGCTCATATCTCTCAAGTCGGGAAACGAAATAAAATTTTGTAAAAAGCCCATTTGAGATAATAAAAAAAATAATTTCAAATGAGATATTTTGTACTCTATAATATGATCTCTGGAGATAGTGGCACTTGCATGAATTTTACTAAAAATTACTCGCAAAACATTGAAACTAAAATATGTTTCAAACCCTCATGGAGCCATAACCTAAATTTGGATTTATGTAGGAATGAAATAAAATACGGAAATAAACATAAAAAAAAGAGATGTAGTAGAAATAAAACTTCAATTCATTAATATCAAATGACTAAAATATGCTTACGTGACATAATGGTTATAAACTAACTAGGGTGATGGTAGCTTATCTCTAAGAAGAGATGTGGTGGCTACATGCCTCTAAACTGTGTTACAATGAGGCTCAAGGGCCCTTTTATTATTGAAAATAAGAGAAAACCATAAACAACCAAAACCCTAACCTGAGGAGGTGTAACACCAAGAGTTTATGCGCCCCATTAGGTTAGTTGGGCAACCAACTTCCTAGGGTTGTAAATTGGTCATAATATCTCTTTTCAGCGCGTATGATACCTCGTTGGAAATATATCTCCGATGACTACGTCATTTAGGGCCTTAGAAGAGCTCCATAAGTTTAGGACTTGAAAAAATACTAAGAATAGTAATAATAAAACTGATGAAAATTACTAGGTGGAATAGGCGGGTGTCCACCAATATCCACCTGGATCATTCCTCTCCCCTTAGGAAGCAATGGTCCCCATTGCGTGTAGAGCCTCCATGAGGTTGGGAAATTTCTATTGAACTTGGTCCTTGGTGAACCAATTTCCATGGTGAAGTATTTTGGCTCGCTTTGAAGTGGGTGTAGCTTACGAGTGGGGGTCGAGAGAGGTGCTCTGTCCGCAAATGTAACCAAAATGTGTCGCCCACCTGAAAATTTTGTGTCACTCGATGTTGATCTTGGCACTGCTTGTACTTGGCATTCGATTTCTCCAATATTTCATGGACCTATTTGTAGATATCAGATAATACACGTGTGGATTCTATTTGTGTGTTCGCATGAGGTACAAAAACATCAGGCAGAGGCGCACCTAGGGTCAGATCAATGGAGTGCTTGACCTGACAGTGTAGAGGAACCTCTGTGGGTGTGAAGAAAATGTCCTTGTATTCATCCACAACTTTGTCCATTTGTTGTTGTCGTGCAAGGGAGCCCCTGTTTGGAGGTTGTGGCCATAATATTCTTCTTTCCCCTGTGGGCAAATTGTAATGAAAAAAAAATTTCTTAGTTTGGGAAATAATCTTACTCGCGTTGTTTCACAGTAATCAAATAAATGGCGGGAGGCGTACTACTTACGGTATCTTTTATAACTTATTTTCCAAAGTAATAATAACCAAATGAGGTCTAGAATCATACACAACATGCGCTTCGACAAGTATGGTTGGCCCAATAATATATCAGACACATCAAGAGGAGCAACAACACATAGTACCTCATTCGTGAAGGGCTTGATGTTGTACGTAAGGCCACACTTCTAGATGATGTGGAGATATCTTCCTTGGTGAAGAAACTCAATGGTATACGGTTGCAAGTGTGTTGTGGTCGATAGGTTGATCCACTTCATGACCTCTGCTGAAATGAGGTTCTTTTGGCTTCCGTTATAAGCAAGGAATTGCAGTGGAGAACCCTTCACCCACATCTGTGAATGGAAGAGGTAGTCCCCCCTCATCCGGATCCTCGTGATCCTCCCTTTGGAGCTTGGTGGTGAAAACAATGGCACTGGGATCCACATCAATTATATGCTTCCCTTTTTTCATTCCCCTTTGTCCGGTTCTCGAATCAAAATTAAAACATGGATCCGATTCGGATGCCTTCAATTCGACCACCAATGAATTTTTTGGTTTGACACTCCCTTGTGTTGTGAGTAGAGTTGTTATTAAATTCACACCACTTCCCCTGTGTCCTTCTTTGTATTTGTGGTGTAGTTACGAGTTGCCCCGCTTTGGATTTGCCCCTTTGTTTTTGTGGTTCGGGGCACCTTTCCCCGGCTTCAAATTTGTAGATCCAAAGCCTTACTTCTTATGCTTAAATTTCTGCTCTATCTTGGCGGCATATAGATATGTCGTGCCAATCGAGGTAATGTCGAGGAACTCCATTTCCTCCTAAATTTATATGTGAAAACAATTGTGGTACTTGAGCACCAAATGTCTCTCTTAATATTCAATACCCAACTCCGTGTGTGGGGTATGGAACAAATTCATTAGCTCCTACACATATTGATCCTTTTACTTCCGCAGCATTTTCCATTGGATGTACTTGTCCTCATAGCTCCCCACTGGGGTAATATTGTTCCTTGATGTTGTCTCAAAACAAATTATAAGTGGGTGCGACCAAGAACAGAGAGGGTTCCCTCTCGTCCTTTTGCTCACAATATGTTTCCCACCAATATTTGACATGGGGGGGGCGACTTTGAGGAGTGCAAAAGTAATCTTTTCTCGCTAGAGAAATCATGGATCGAAAAATACCCTTCCAGTAAAATTCAACCATCTATCTATGACGTTTGCATCTATATGGCCTTCAAATACGGGAATGTCAATGTTGAATTGTACCTTGAAAGGAGTGGTGCCTCCGAGTGCCTCGTTGGATGAAAATTCACCCCCGATGGGCGCTTTTTGAAGGATCCGGGAAAATTTATCCACCATCACATTCCTTTATTTCTCGACTGCCTCCTCAAGAAATATTTTGATAGGATATACTCGCTCTCTCGTCTTTCTTTTCTTCTGCCATGGGAGGTCGTCGAGGTTTGCGAGGTTTCTCTTGAAAAGGTTCATCCAGATCGAGCCCTAACTCCTTATACCCTGGCCTCATTGGGGACATGCAAAGAAATATCGAGAAAGAGCAGACCGCTCTGATACCACTGGTTTGGATCTTCGTTGAAATGTACCTCTTCTCGAACTTTTCTGATAACTTCTGTTATAGGTGATGAATTCAGATTACTTAAAATACCCATTTGAGGTATGGAATAGATATTTCTAGTGATATAAGACACATGAAATTTTATGACCTATGGGGTGAGAAAATTATTCCACAAGCTCATAGGACACACAACGACGTAGTGTTCTAGACAGGTGTAACTTCAATTGCTCTCATCTCTCAAACCGGGAAACGAAATCAAATTTCATTAAAAAAACCATATGAGATAATAAAAAATAATTTCAAATGAGATATTTTTCACTCTCTAATATGATTTTTGGAGACGATGGCACTTGCATGCAGTTTATCGAAGATTACTCCAAAAAAATTGAAACTAAAATATGTTTCAAACCCTCATGGAGCGATAACTCTGAATCTACATTTATGCGGGAATGAAATAAAATACATAAATAAAAAATAAACATATAGATGTAGTAGAAATAAAACTTCATTTCATTAATATAAAATGACTAAAATATTCTTATAGAAAGAATGGACATAAAAAAAGTTAGGGCGATGGTAGCTTATATCTAAGAAGAGATGTGGCAGCTACAAGCCTCTGAAATGTGTTACAATGAGGCTCAAGAGATTTTTTATTATTGAACAATAAGATAAAACCCTAGACAATCAAAACCCTAACCCGAGGATATGTAACACCAAGAGTTTATGGGCCCCGTTAGGGTTAGTTGGGCAACCAACTTCCCGGGGTCGTAACTTGGTCATAGTATCTCTGTTTGGCGCATATGATACCTCGTTGGGAAGATCTCTCCAAGGAATACACTGTTAGGGCCTCAAAAAAACTTTGGATGTTCAAGACTTGAAAAAAATACTAAAAATAGTAAATAAGAAAACTGGTGAAATTAACTAGGTGGAATACGCGAGTGGCCACCAATATGCACTTGGATCAGTGCAGGGAGGGTGGGGAATATTATTATATTTCTTTGTGCGGAGTATGGATTATGTGTGGGGGAGAAATTTCTAAGAGCTTTGATTTTAGAACTATGAATATTTTTAGAGGTCGGGGTATTTGCAAGAGAACATAATGATTAAAATTGATAATTTTCACTGTGTGAAGTGGTGCATATGGAACTTATTGTTAAACTATTAATGTTAATGGGTGATAATTTTATGCGAAATTGATTAGTTGTTGTGAAATGCATAGAATATGAATTTGTGTTATATTGGAAGTATATATGTTTTCTATTGTCGATAAAAAAACTGGAAAACGAGTTATGTGTGAAAAATGAGGGGTTTCATGAGTGGTATGATTGTGTTCTTACTCTGAATAGGGTATGTGAGGGACATTTTATTGTGCAGAGATTTGACGGTGCAAAATATGGGATATGTGTGTTGATTTATAACAATACAATTCCTTGTTCTAATGTTCAGAAATTCAAATAAGGATTGACATGAAACGATTCTAAACTTATTTTCTTAATTAACTCCTCTAGGAAAAAAATTAAATAAAAATAAGAGCTATGTAAATTTCCACATATCCTTGATATAAGAAGTGATGTGGGCTTCATAAATTTGTGGTTGAATCTGAGAAGGGGGGAATGTTAGTTGTTTTCCATATTTATGATATATTGCAAAATACACCAAATGAGAATAATGGGCAGGTTGAGGTGTAAGGTGATTTCTATAGGGCGATTTCGGTGTTTGGACGTCTAGGAACTTTGGAAGAAACCCTGGTGCAATGGAGATATCGATGCTGAGTTTTGAGCTTAAAAGGACAGGGAGGATGCGGAGCGGCTAATGAGGTCCACGGTGGAAATGGACACAATCCTTGATCACGAGGATGAGGAAGATGAATACGAAAAGGTTGATATATTTTCTGCAACACAATGAGAGGTAGCTGACCATGGAATAAGATTCATTAATAATGAAAGAGAAATAAAACAATGTTGATGTGCTCAGGTTGGAGATGGCCCTTCATGTGGTCATCCGGCTTGGATATCGCACAAGCACGAAGATGATGAAGTCACCACATTTGGATAAGGGAAGCCATCAAATTTTGCTGCGTTAGGAGAGCATCGAGCACGAAGTCTATCAAAATGAGAGAATGGTCATAAAAAATGAAAGCAACATTGAAACACAAAAAAAATATATTATTATAATGGAGTTAATTATTACATGTAAATGGGCATACTCGTTGTAAGACCTGGTATGGCATGCGTACCCTCGGGTAATCACTAGTAAATTCCCGGGTTAGACCTAGGTGATAGGGGGGATGCCAAGTTAACAACTACCTTGGGCATAAAACTTTGAGGGGGGGTCAGGGCCAAAGAGAGTGGGGCTCACTCACTTGGCAAGGTTGGTCGGATTTAGTCAAGGAACCCCAAGTCAAGTTTAAGGGGGGGGAATTTTAGGTAAACCCGACTCGGGGTTAGAGTCAAGGTTGACCAGAGTTAAACAATCGGGTAGTTTTGGGGCACATGGTATTGTGCATCCCATGGTTTTTCGGCTCATGGTATTGCATGTAATGGAGCCTATAAAAGGTCGGGGAAGACTTCATTGTAAGACAAGCCCTCGGAGGTGAGCGGTGAAGGCAAACTTTTCCAGATTCGCTAGGGTTTTGGCCAAGGCTAATGCAATTTCATTAGGATGGGTTTTCCTCGAAGTTTGGGATTTTTCTCGGTTAAATATTGTGTTTATGTTTCATGTTTGTTTCTAGTTATGTTTTATTATTCCTCTCGATAAATCTTCCTAAATAATTTAATATTATGATTAAATTTTATTCAAAAATAATAATAATAACAAAATGAAATAACATGTTTTTGTTATTTCCTCTTTAGCCTATGAATTATAAATAAAATGTTTTAAATATTAAAAATTCGTTGTGGCCTAATTTTAACCCATGACGTGTCTGTAGTTGCATTAGCTAGTTGTTGATCATGCATTCCTTTTTTGGGGATGCATGTTGCCAATGGATGTTGGTATATTTCATAGTTCTAGCGGAGGAGGGGCTTGTTACGAATGATTTTCTCTTATTATAAGAATTGATACTATGTTATGATAATTGTGTGTTTTGCTTCTTAGCGTAGGAATTGTACACAATATCTATTTTTGAAAACAAATACATATTTTAAGATATCCATATTAGGTATGTTATGGTTCATTATTTTGTGACACTATACCTCATTCATATATAAGATTTTTAGGAAAATCGGTTATATCTATATCATTTTACTTGTTTTCCTATATATTGTTTATGTTGTGCTTGTTTTTTAGCAAGAGTTCATAGTGAAATAAAAATACTCTTTTGTTTTTTTTTAACGTAATTGCTAAATCAATAATGAACAATCATGTTTGAAGTGTGAATGTTAAAACATTGATGGAGAATCACTTGTTTTCTACAGAAATAAATTATCTATATACTATATTGAGGCATCATAATCTATTTCATTTGAACAATTTTTCATTTGAGGTGGGAGTTTTTCCATTCGATAGTATGTGAACTTTGTTGCATTTTAGATACACGCCAATAGAATTACGTGATGGAACAATAGAAAATTTCATGAATTTTTTACATGAAGGGAAGGTTGAAGCCATGCTATCTTACAAACGTGAATTGAATATAGATGCATTAATACATATGCATGGTGTAGAAAGCCCATATGTTTACTTAGAAAGGATGAAAAAAATAAACTTCACATAGTATCACCGTAGAGGAAAGAAGACTTTGGGGAGACATATTTTGTATACATTGGTTATCGAGTCTGGTTGAAAATTCCCATAGTACTTTGGCAAAGAGAAAAATGCAAAAATTATTTGCATTTTAATTCATATTTGTGAGAGGAAAGTTATGGCATATTGTTCCACGATGAATTCAATTACCGGACATTTCGAACCACTCATCCGCAAGAAAAAAAGTTTCAATCGGACCCGATCATAAACCTATAATAATTATAAAAAAAATAGAGACAAAGAGAACATAGATGGATGCAGATAGACAAAATCATGGCCCTTTATATGGTTAAGATATTTTCCAGATTCAAGAGTATTTACGGTGAAAGTTGTTTTGAAACAATATGCCAATTGATGGAGAATGAGTATGGTGTTCCTTGTTTACGACACATAATTGCACAAAAAAAATTCTACGCAATAATGAATAATGATTCATTTGAATTAAGCTGTATAGAAAGATACATGGATGAAGATGCAATTAATTGATTTCCTACAATATAAAATTAGCAAGGATACATTATAGAAATAGAAATTACATATGAAAAAGGGAAGATAGACATTGGTATTTGTGTTTATGATTGGATTCGATATATTTTCGACATAACTATATTCATATGGTCTAATAATAGTCTACCTATTGTGTCTGAATTTTGTGCATTCTAGGAAGACAAACCGATATTCCATATTATGCAATTTGGTATAGTTGTAGGTCATTTTCATTATGAACCTCTCAAATAAATATTGCAACAAAACAACATTCCACGTACTACTGAAACAACTAAAGAAAATATTATTATAGAAAAATTATATAAAAAACCATAGCAACGTTAATATTTTTTGACTTCGAAAACATCAACGTGAATGAAAATCACATATAAATTGGTAGAAAATCCATTTGTCAAAGAAAGAAAAAAAATCACGACTATCAATGTATATAATCAAAAGCATATAAGAAACAAGGACATTTTCGAAACAAATGTTGTTATAAAACTATGCAAGCCATTAGATTCTAGCTCTAAGAACATGAACATTGATCAAAATTTTAAGGAACTTGATACAAAGTCTCTCAATGGAAGCAAAAGACCACATTCTTTGTTGCATGAACTCAAAAAATACACGAGAAACAAAAATGTCATTGAAGAAAGTCAGATTACTAGAGGATCGAAACGATGAAAGTCAATACAAGGTAACATATTTGCTAACGAATGAAAAGTATCGTCACATACATTCGATTACACAATGGAGACATTAGTTGAACAAAATTATTTTAAGAAAATATAGGATGTTTTTTGTTTATGGCTATGCAATTTGCAATCAAACTTGGTTTAAAAGTTATGTCATTGAAAAAATAAATTAGTGATGTGTCAAAAATAAAATGCATATGAAAAAAATGCAAAAAGACACTAGACAATGAAAAAGTTATCAAATTTTTCAATTCGAGAGAACATTAGTCGTAATAGACAAATTTCCATAGTAAAATAACTTTATGAATTGGTGGAAAAATTCATATCTTTACGATTACCATTTTTGAAAATACAATAATTTTCACATCGTTTTATAAAACCATAATTGGCATTAACTGGTGGACTAATCAATGTGCCTACTGAGATATATCGAAATAAAATTTCACTCCCTCGTGACATACTTAAATATAATATTGTGGTCGTCGTGCTTAAAATATGTTTAATTTTTAAAATCATATTTAATATTGCGAGAATGCATGTTCATAAAATCATGAGGATAATAATATGATTGTGTAAAACTCCACACTATAGACTAGATAATGTCAAAATATATGAAAACTACAAACAAGTCCTTCATCAAAACAAAGATGCATATGGATGTGAGACAAATGCAAATATAAAAAATAAGTGTTGGCGCAAAAGAATTTCCTGTCATTTAATTGTCAACTCGGGGGTTTCGTAAACTTATGAAGCATGCGTGCACTGTATGTGCTAGAAATTATCTTTCAGTTTAGATCAATATAACTACATAATAAAAAAAACCAATTCATATAATCTATGAAAACAAATAATGAAAATTAAATTCAACTAACCTATGATTAAGTAATGAAAAGAAAGAAAACAAATTCAAAAGAAAATATAGCACGCAATCACACTTGCAGGAATTGAAATTTTTAATCTAAGAAAGCATTTCAAAGCATGTAAAGAAAAAAAACAACTAATGTATATTTAATTACTCCAAAATTCAATATGAAGTGTCACCTTCTTGAGATGATGTTAAGTAACCAACTATACCTAATGATTTAGAAAAGCAAGTAAAGTATGAAGAAGATAACTCAGTAATTGCATTAATTAAACATTCAATCATTGAGTCTTGAAATATGATAGAATCAACTTATTGGAATGACATTTAGGAATATTAGTGATGCATCTAAATGAGAATCTAAAAGAAGATGTAAAAGAATGTAAAGCTAACTGTCAAAAACTAATGTATGTTTGATTTACTCCAACATTCACTATGAAGTATTACCCTCTTGAGATGCTATGTAAGAAATCAATTATACCTTAGTTTTTAAGTTCCTAGAAAGCAGGTAAAATGTGCAAAGGAAAAAAACTCAATAAATCTTTGAATTAGACATTCAATCATTTAGTTCAGAATCATCTTCTTAAAATGACCTTTGAGAACATCCATTGACACAATTAATTGATAATTCTATTCTAAGAAAGTAAATGACAGAACATGAAAGGAAACTAAATAACTGTGGGCTCTATTGCCATAAATTTAATCCAATTGGAAAATAGATAAATATTTCCTATTGAAATGTTTTTAGAAAAACAAAGATTACACAATCATTCTAAAACTAATACTAAGAAATCAAATAAACGTTAATCTATAAAAGCAAGTAAATTTCACGCATTTTAGATAGCTAATCTAAAAGTATGAGAGATGGTAAATCGAGATGCTCCATATGTAAGCAAAACCAAGTCAAAATGAAGGAACATTCATGAGTAAGGTGCCACAATCTAATTCTGTATTCAAAGCTTGAGCATAACTCCAATTTTACACATGATTTGATAGGAGAAAGCTACCCCTATTTATACAAAAGATGAGAATCTATCTCATTAATGAGAGTCCATGAATCTCTCCCTATATCTCTAGAGTTACAATCCAAATAGAAAGTGATAAGGCACATGTCTTCTTAGAGTTACAATACAAATAGGAAATGAGACACATATCCTTATGATCCCATTATCTTCTCCATCCAAATTCGAATTTTACCTTAGGAGGCCACATAAGGGTCTTTTGGAAGCTTCTTTTTTGACCTACACATGGTAACAAACTCATTCCACTTGTTAGGTATAAGTATGTGCATATTATTTTCTATTTTTTTAACCACAAAAATCACTTAAAAAATACTAGGAATTAATAAAGTTTGGAAAAAACATAAATGTAACCCAATAATGGTAATGGTAAGGTAAATTTAATGAAATGGAGGTGTAGTGAAGGTGATAATATGGATATATAAGTGAAAATCTAATGGAAGTGAATGACAATTTCAAGGCCCAACATACCCCCCAACTGAAGCTATTGCATGTCCTCATGCAATCTATTACATTAATTTTATATTTTTTTCCTTTGAGCTTTGGCTTAACTTTGCATGATATCATTTGATAACTTCATATTTCTGCAAAGTCTTTTAGTTGAATTGCAACATGGTTGGTTCTTGTGTTTCAACCATATTTTGTTGTTGCATTCAATTTTGATCTTTAAACTTTCCATAATGATAATTTGATTATTATTTCAAAGTATATCTTTATTGGATTGCATCATGGTTGGTTCTTGTGTGATAACCATGATTATGTTTGCATCCAATTTTCTTTTAAGTACTTTTGAAACCTTTAACAACCTTTTAAAACTAAACAAAAATTCCCTTAATTTCCAACAATATTCGATGACCACTAAAATACTCATAGCACACACCTATGTTGAACTTTGTTCAAATATGTTGTGTGCAACTTGATGGGTGAAATTTGGAGATTGATGTTATCATGTGGTAAAACTGCCACCACATTCCTTCCCCTACTTGACTCCTTTGGTGTGATGATAGGCTAGTCTACAAGCGAGGTAACCATGGTCATGTTTGAAGCTCTAACTAAAGCCTTCTGTGAAACCCTATGTGAAAAAACAAATATGATATGATGGTTTATATGATATATTTCATGTCAAAATAGAGTTGGTCGTGTTTCAAGCTCTAATGAAAGCCTTGTGTGAAACCCTAAGTGAAAAAAAAATATGATATGATGGGTTATATGATATATTTCATGTCAAAATAGAGTATACCTTGTAAGAGAAGTAAAAAAATAAAGGATTGAATTTCGATGTAGTCATAAAATATAAGAAATTTGATTTTTTTCAATCACAAAATGTTGTGAAACCAGACTCCAAAAAGTAGAAGAAAAAGAGATATCAACGCCTTAGAAATAAGCCACTTTGGAGGGGGCAACCTCCAATACATTACATAAATGAACAATTCTTGGATGATTCAAATTACAAAACCTCCTTTCTATATATAGGAGTCCATGGGGCCACAATGTAATCCTAGCCGACCTAACAATAATAATTTAAGGGCACAATAATAACAATATGGGGGTTACAAGGGGGTTATTTAAAACATCATGAGGATATGGTTCACATACAAATCACTATGGAGGGTAGACGAAGATCTAGTAGATGAAACATCTACCGATGTTGAGACCAAGGTGTTCGCTGAGGGAAGTTCGACCGAAACATAAGGGGATGCCCTAGAGGTGTCTTCCACCATGGATCTCATGGATGACGACATATAGAGAATAGCAACCAAAGAGTCCACCATCTTGACATCAGGGGAGGTATCACAATGGGTACAGAAATGTCGTCTAGATTTTCTGAAGCAAAACTTGCAAGTAGATGGGTACATGATCCACTATGAGTGGCCTCTATTTCGTGATCTACCTCAAGGGTATCACGAAATTCATCAAGATAGGGACAAAGATGAGAATAGTGGCCATAAATATTGCACAAAGAATAGGGGTGGTTCATGCGCAATGATTTGAACTTCTTAGCTAGATCAAGTAAGGTAACATGGGCCTTCGATATGTCGATTCAGAAACGTTACATTGACCACAGCTTTTGAGACGAGGGGGTTATTTAGGATATGTTATGTTAGAATTCTATTTGTTTGCAAGTAAGTTTTATAGAATCCTTCATCGCTTCTCTTAGCTTACTTAATTGTTGTTTTTTAAGACCTCGCTTAGCCTAGTTGATATTGAGGAATCATTCATTGCTTCTTCAAGTTTTCATTATGCTTTCATATTAGAAGAATTTTCTTGTTTATTGGTTTGTTAAAGGATCCTTGATTGCCCATTAACTCAATATATTGACAACTCCATGTTACTTCACTCTCCCTTGACCTAATTAGATCCATTTGATCTTGCCAACTTTCCCTTTGAACTATCCTTGACTCATTTTTTACACATTTCAAGACTTTTGCAAACTCCATAGCCCAATGGATCGATACTCCCCACTCTATTAACCTACTTAACAACTTTCCCAAACAACCAAACAAAACAAAAAAACCCTAAACTTAACAACTACCCTAAAACCAAAACCTAAAAATCAAACAAGTTGATATCCTTTGCGCAAAATAGAGAGAGCCCTCTCTAAGTCCGGGAAGGCTAGGTCCTAGGAATCCAAAGAATGGTATGATGTTACCCTAGTTCATTTGTTCTCACCAATCTAAAAAAATTACGGGGACCTAACAAGTTTCAAATTTTGATGGACAGGGATTGGCATCGGACCATGTATCAATATGGTGTTCGACAATGGTGATATCAAGTCCGATCATCTCTCGAATAGGACCAGAAAAAAAGTCATGGAATTATTTGAATAGCCTAGTTTAAGCCTCAATTTCTTCGAGGTGCAATCCGCCCCAAAGGTAATGTTCTCTTCTACCCCCGGCTTATTGGAAATTTTAACTTTAATGGTAGGATAGAAATTGGCCATATTTCCTTCTTTGAAAGCATATGGTGTAGGAATGGGATTTCTAAACCAATTGACTTCATCATGGAGGAAGTATTTAGACTCCACAACATACTAGTCATGGGACTACTACGGAAGGAAGTATGCACGATGGTGCATATCATCCCGTGGAAGGTTAGGGGTGGTCATGGCTTCCATAATGTCTTCATCATAATGAAATATGGGAGGACTAATAGAAGGGAGACCACATGATGCAGCAGGCTACCCCGACACATCATCATGAGGATATGGTTCACATACAAATCACTATGGAGGGTAGACGAAGAGCTAGTAGATGAAACATCTACCGATGTTGAGACCAAGGTGTTCGCCGAGGGAGGTTCGACCGAAACATAAGGGGATGCCCTAGAGGTGTCTTCCACCATGGATCTCATGGATGACGACAGATAGAGAATAGAAACCAAAGATTCCACCATCTTGACATCAGGGGGAGGTATCACAATGGGTACAGAAATGTCGTCTAGTTTTGCTGAAGAAAAACTCGCAAGTAGATGGGTACATGATCCACTATGAGTGGCCTCTATTTCATGATCTACCTCAAGGGTATCACGAAATTCATCAAGATAGGGACAAATATGAGAATAGTGTCCATAAATATCGCACAAAGAATAGGGGTGGTTCATGCGCAATGATTTGAGCTTCTTAGCTAGATCAAGTAAGGTAACATGGGACTTCAGTATGTCAGATTCAGGAAACGTCACATTGACCACAGTTTTGAGACGAGGGGGTTATCAATTAATTGAATATACGCCCTCCCCCTCCCCCCCAACCGATGGTATTGGAAATTTTGTGAAATGAGGAAAAGAAGTGTTTTTTTCCGTAAACTATCATTCTAGCTTTTCAAGGAATTTTATGGTAAAACGTTAGAAAATGACATACCTTAACTTACCCTTTGAAAATGGATGAGTTGCATGCGTGGTGGCTACAAAATTCTAATCATAATCTTCTTCATGTGGTTGTACAAGTTATGGATAAAAGAGTCAAAATGACTTTTTATTGCTTCTACTAAAACTCGCTGAATTTGTTGCGAAATGATGTTGATTCTCATCTGTCCTCCGATTCTACAGACTATCATCTGATTTTCGTAGTTGCCATTTGATTCTCAGCCTACCATATGATTTCTGTAGCTGCCATCCGATTCTATAGTTGTCATTTGATTACGCATCGCCATCTGATTCTGCAGCTGCAGAATGGTGTTGATCTGTTGTATCTGCATATCTTCTTCATTTGCTCCAAAATGATGAAAACGATAATCTTCATGTCTTCAAAACTCATTGCATAATTCTTGCTATGTGAATATATGTTCTGATGTCAAACATGCCAGGAAATTGTTGAATTAGTGCCCATTAATGGATGCCACTAGTCAACAGGAGAACTCTCACTATTGATGACAATGAGAGTCAAGATGCCCAAAAACATCTTGCTAGGTATGAATAATTTTTTTGTTGTCGAGTACCTAGAAGATCCGATGAACAAGGGACATTAATGTATTCCCATTGTTCGTCGACTAAGTAGACTTCCCATTAAGGCATGCAAGCCTTAAGGTGTTTTTTGTAAGGATTTTAGACTCAAAGGACTATGGAATCAATAATTTTCATTGAAGCAAGGTTTATTTGTGAAATGAAAAGGATAGGAGAAGGAAAATGGAAATGGAAAATGAAAATGGGCAATAAGCATGTAATTGAGCTTCTTGCTTTTTATTTTTGGCTTAGGAATAGACAAAAAATTAATGGAAAGTGTATGTGAATAAAGGAAAATGAACAACTAACTCTTGCTCGGGAAAAATAATCGTGGCTTTGCTTTGAATTTCTTGGTTGGAATTATAATTCAAAAGGCATGAAATGTAATGGTATTGATGGATATAGACATGGACTTGTTCTTATGTTTCTCATTAAATTGGTCCTTCAAAGACCAATTGTGCACGCAATTGGTTTCCTTCAATGATCATTCAATCATCCCAAACTCGAAAAAAAACTTGACATAAAGAACATAAGTGTGTTAAAAAAATAAATGGCCAATTCTTTTCTCGACTCTTATGCAAAAATTTGAATTTCAAATGAAACGAAATTAAGGAAAATCAAAAGTGTTATATTCAGTCCAATTCATGATATTAATAACAATCCATTTTTAAGAAATAGCCACGAAAAAATAAATCAACTCCCTTTTGTCGGATGACTTCTTGCACTGTTCTCAGCAAAAATGATTGCCATCGCAAAGATTCGTTGTGCCCTGCAAGTTAAAGCTTCATAGAAATATACATAGAAACAATATTATAGTTTTAAATGACAAATGTTCAGAAGTACAAGTGATCAAAACAAGATAATCATCATCTAAATAAACATTCAATTGTTTTGTAAATCATTAAATTTATCAAATTGAATCTTCATGTGTGTTTTAAAATATATATATATATATATATATATATATATATTTATTTTTTTTATTTTTTTTTATTTTTTTTATTATTTTATTTTTTTTATTTTTATTATTATTATTTTTTTTAACAAAAATTCATTGCTAATAAATACTAATACTTGAGAATATGTTGCTATGCTTAACAAATTTCTCAAAATTTCCCTCCAGATTTAAAACCCGCATTCTAAACATGAACTCAAGGTTGCTCTTTTTTTTCCTTTTTTTTTCTTTTTTTTTAAACTAGCAAGAGTTCTTTGTAGGATAATTTGTAAAGCACAATTTAAAAAACATAGTTTTTAGAACAATAGCCAAAGAGAGAATTTTGAGGCCAAAATGACTAGAATTATAGTCACGTGTAAATTTGAACACGGTGTCACAACAAAGATGAAGAATCCAAATATTGTTTTAATTGGCAGAGGTCCTGGGGTTTGAAACTCGATTTTAAATTGAATTACAAATTGGGGGTTATGAATTAGTTATTTGAATCGTAGGATTTAAATGAGGATCAAATCTGGAAGATTGATTCTAATAATTCACATGACCTCCAAATGTTTGTCGAAGATCAACCATTAATTGCAGAAGTCGTTATCGATAGCACAATATCTCGCGATGAATTCAAGTTTTGCAAATTTGGGAATCCAATTTTAGATGAGGGAAAGAAAATTTCATCTTGTAGATTGGGAAATTTCAGATTAGGAAATCATATCATGGTCGGAATCAAAGAAAAACGAGTGCATTTTAAAAAAAAATTGTTATTTTCCACGTAGTCTGCAAAATGAGGCTCCGAAGAACCCTCAATTTCTCTCAAATGGTTGTGAAATCCATAAAATCGCTCACAATTTACCTAATTCACCCCCGTTCCCAGAAACAACCCATGTTTTATTTTTTTCCTAATTTGTCTCGGTTTGCTCAAAAAAAGGCATTTTAAAATTAGGTGTCAAAACAGTTATGCATTTCTAGCTTTCGCTCTGCAATGAAATCAATTGTCTGGTGGAACGGGTTCAAACAATTACCACATGCATTGAGAATTTGATTTCAATTAGAAACCAAACTCATCTTCCTAAAGAACGAATCTCTCCTCTAAACTAAATATTTTTGTCAAACGATTATGCCTCCAGTTTCGCTGGAGTTCCTACGCAAATTTCTCGTTTCCCTTGGCTTTCCTCTCTGCTTCTCTTTTTTCTTGCTTCTTTGACAACAAATTATTTTCTTATTCAACGCTTTTCAATATGAGAACTTTGACAACAAATTATTTTCTTATTCTACGTTTTTTCAATCTAAGAACGTTGTTGATGATCTCTTTGATCTACGGAGAGATGATTATCATGAGCTTCGCATGATTCAATACAGACCTATGTGCATGCATTGTAATGCCTTTATAGAGCCTGTAGAGACACTTGATGTTTAGGCTTCAACACTCTTTTAATATAGAATATATTTTGGAATAGTAAAAATGCAAGCCTTATGAAACTCGGCAAAGCACAAGATCCATTGCAATTAGAACTCGTGAAGTATCTAAATTTGCGTTTTCACTAGCAATGCATTTTGAACTATGCTCTTGGCCTTTTTCAAACGATGTATTTCTGTTTGTTTTATTATGTGAGTCGTGGATTTAGTTTTTTTTTGTTTTTTGCTTTATTTTTTATTTCTAGTTTTAATCTATTTTTAATTTTATCTTTTTTTTATTAAAATGTTTCAGTTTATGTTAAAAAATATATATGCTATATTTAAAAAAAAATTTAAAATATATAGATATATATTTTAATTAAACAAAACAATTTAAAATAAAATGAATTTGAAAATTTTATTTTGGTTTTTATTTTTTTATTTTTTTTAATTTTAAAGTTTATTAAAAAAAATTAAATTAAATTAAATCAAATGATGGAAACAAAAAATTTAGCCACTGAATTTCATTTTGTAGCTAAATAATTTTTTTTAGATTTTATGATATACTAATAAAAAATAAAAAACAAACTTTTTTCTGATCCTCCGAGGTCACACAAAGTGCGTAAAGAGAGCATACTTGAGATTTTTTTATTTTGTTAGCATAGTCAAGATTCTATCAATCAATTCCTTTGTAAATTTTGTAAGAAAAAATAAAATGAAAAATGATTGATCTCATACCTTAAATTATTGCTCGTGATATTTGCTTGTGTTCCTTCTTCTCAATCATTTCTTTTATTGCAAATATTTCCTACCAAGGGTTAGTAGATGGGTGGTTCTTACTGCACCACAAAACATCAAATTTATCCTAAAAACTATAAAAAATTATTTCCATTTTTTTTCTATCTATCTAAAAAAAAACTATTTTTTTTTAAATTTTTTAAGTATATTCATGCTTCCAATGAAGCCATTTACGGATTAGAATCTTTGAAATGCCCATATCCCAACTTGAAAAAATGTACCTCATTGTTTGTAAGGATATGCGGAATCGACTTGATCTTTCGATTTTCCAAAAGGATCTCTTGAAAAAATTGATGAATGTTGTGGCACAATCACTTTTTTGATACCATTTCTCAATGTAGTCTTTGGGTTGCATTCTAGATATTTTGTCCATAAATGGTTAGTAAAAAAAAACAAAATAAAATAGAATACACTCTAGACTAAAAGCTAGTTCCTATGCACACTTCGCCAGCAACAATGCCAAAATGTTCGGGCAAAAGAATTTCCCTGTCATTTAATTGTCAACTCGAGGGGTTTCCTAAACTTGTAAAGCATGTGTGCACTCGTATGTGCTAGAAATTATCTTTCGGTTTAGATCAATCTAACTACAAAATAATGAAAACCAATTCATCTAATCTATGAACTCAAATAATTAAAATTAAATTCAACTAACCTATGAAATCAAGTAACGAAAAAGAAAGAAAACAAATTCAAAATAAAATATAGCACACAATCACACTTGCAAAAATTGAAATTTTTAATCTAAGAAAGCATTTCAAAGCATGTAAAGAGAAAAAAAACAACTAATGTATATTTAGTTACTCTAGCATTCAATATGACGTGTCACCTTCTTGAGATGATGTTAATTAACCAACTATACCTAATGATCTAGAAAAGCAAAGTAAAGTATGGAGAAGATAACTCAAAGCAATTGCATTAATTAAACGTTCAATCATTCGGTCTTGAAATATGATAGAATCAAGTTCTTGGAATGACTTTTAGAAATATCGGTGATGCAACTAAATGAGAATCTAAAAGTAGATGTAAAAGAACGTAAAGCTAACTCGTGAACAAATAATGTATGTTTGATTTACTCCAACATTCACTATGAAGTATTACCCTCTTGAGATGTTGTGTAAGAAATCAATTATACCTTTGTTTCTAAGTTCCTAGAAAGCAAGTAAAATGTGCAGAGGAAAAAAAACTCAATAACCGTATGAATTAGACATTCAATCATTTAGTTCAAAATCATCTTCTTGAAATGACCTTTGTGAACATCCATTGACACAATTAATTTATAATTCTATTCTAAGAAAGTAAATGACATAACATGAAAGGAAACTAAATAACTATGAGCTCTATTGCCCCAAACTTAATCCAAATTGGAAAATAGATAAATCTTTCCTATTGAAATGTTTTTAGAAAAGAAAATATTACACAATCATTCTAAAACTAATACTAAGAAAACAAATAAAATTTAATCCATAAAAGCAAGTAAATCTCACACATTTTAGGTAGACTGATCTAAAGGTATGAGAGATGGTAAATCGAGATGCTCCATATGTAAGAAAAACCAAGTCAAAATGAAGGAACATTCATGAGTAATGTGCCACAATCTAATTATGTATTCAAAGCTTGAGCATAACTTCAATTTTACACATGATTTTATAGGAGAAAGCTTCCTCTATTTATACAAAAGATGAGAAGCTATCTCATTAATGAGAGTCTATGAATCTCTCCCTATATCTCTAGAGTTACAATCCAAATAGAAAATTATAAGGCACATGTCTTCTTAGAGTTACAATACAAATAGGAAATGAGACACATATCCCTATGATCCAAAGCATTTATCGCATATTCAAAAACTTTTTTACTTTTTCATTCCTTAAATACCCATACGCTACTTTCCTTCTACATAATAGCGTATATACGCGGATACCCTTTACTAAACTAGCGTATGCACAGAGATCTTAATATGCACTTAGTTCTTTACTTAGATCCTTGCATTTATTCATTCATCATATGTTTATATAGCAGCAGACTTGTGCAGTAAATAGTATAAACCATCAAACAGAATAAACCATCACACATAAGCATCACACATGAACACCAAGATTTAAGGTGGAAACCCAAGTCGGGAGAAAACCACCGTTGCCGTTGTTCAGCCTTCAATATTTTATTATAGAGAAAACATCTTACAACATATGTGCTGGCGCAGACTCCTACCAAGCACGCAGGCACCCACCGCGCTCGTTTACCAGCCTCTCCCCGGAAGGGAGCTACGACCCCCCGACTCGTTTACTCGACCTCTCCTGGAAGGGAGCTACAACCCCCCGATCTCGTTTACCGACCTCACCCGGAAGGGAGCTACAACCCCCCGACCGAAGGCTACAACCCTCAAGCACCACCATGGACCACGTTTCATCAATTTTCACACTCTGGATCCAAAAGCTTCCTTTAGGGACACAACTTGCGAGCCACGTTTCATCATATTTTTCAGACTGGACCCACTCCATACTTTTAAGCTCAAACATACATCATCAACAGATACTTGTCAATTCGAAATAACCCGTACGAATAGCGATAACATAGCGTAAACAGATCGTACATTTCATACTCATACTTCAACAAACCCTAGTTTTACATACGCGCTTTCCTTTCACCGATGCCGCGTATACATGCGCTTCCGTTCACATCAACAAGCGTATACATACATTTATACTTCGTAGTCGATACGCGCTTTTCGCTTTACCAAACCCGCGTATATACGCGCTTCCGTCGTTCCGAACTAGCGTATACATCTTCAATCATTATAGAGCAGACATACTTCTTCGGATCAGATATTCGAGTTCAGATTTAACCCTTTTACTTCGTGACGGATGTTCGCCTCATCTCGGATCTAAGCATTCCATAAACAGATCTAGCAGATACAAATACATTCCAGATCTAGATTCCCTTCTTCATCATTTCTTCATTGGTGCATCATGCATTCAGATCTATCATTCAACCGTAACCCTTTCCATTCGGATATACTTCACAGAGAAGTATTCATTCAAGCTCGATACATCTTGCACCCACACTCATCATTTGCACAATGAATTTCTTCTCTTTATATAGGTTTACCCTTTTTTTTCAATACCATGAGCCAAAAACCACATTACTTCCGATGGTATTCCCTGGACTGGGGTCACATAGACGAAATCATTACTCAATACAATGGGTCAATACCATGGTGGCTTCTCCATCCAAATTCGAATTTGGCCTTAGGAGGCCACATAAGGGTCTTTTGGAAGCTTCTTTTTTGACCTACACATGGTAATAAACTCATTCCACTTGTTAAGTATAAGTTTGTGCATATTATTTTCTAATTTTTAACCACAAATTCACTTAAAAATACTAGGAATTAATAAGGTTTGGAAAAACATAAATGTAACCCAATAATGGTGATGGTAAGGTAAATGTAATGAAATGGAGGTGGAGTGAAGGTGATAATATGGAAATAGAAGTGAAAATGTAATGGAAGTGAATGACAATTTTAAGGCCCAACAATAAGTGATGATAATGATTACTCGTGATGAATGTCCGGTGACAAAGACAATGTTACATGGATTTAGTGATTCATATAGTATTTATGATCTTCACAATAATCAAATAAAAATTTCTCTTGGTGAAGGCTATAGGTTGTTGGATAGTTGGAATTGTCTCGATGGCTAGTGGTTACTAGTGTGTTGGAATTGATGTCAACCAGATTAGCATGGAGGGTTTTGGAAGCATATGTTATCATTGATATGCTTGATGTGTCAAGCTTAGGGGGAGCCATATGGTAGTTGCAGTCTCTAGCCGAGAATCACCATAATGGAAGGCTTACTAGAGAAGCCAAAAAATGATTACTATGGTGGTTGGAAGTCTAGTATTCCAGGCACAATATAAGGGCGAAGGTGCAAAGAAAAATAGAAATTTTGTGGCCATTTCTCAGGTGTCATATGGGCTCAAATCCTATATCAGACCGTCTCCATTGGAAATTTTTTATGAAAGAGATTTCTAACGGTGTGTTGAATTCTACAAATGGAAACCTAGATCAAAATTTATTGAATGTCTGAAGTTAGTCTAGAGAAGGTCGTAATATTGGAGAAAGCTAGAATATCGGGACCTTGGGATGACAGAACATTAAAGGTTGGAGTCTCGGGAGCTTTGGTATGTCGACATATCGTAATCTCGCAACTCCCTTATAATTATACTTAGAAAATGTTCTAATCCAATAAATGAGTAGGAGAACATCGGGACTCGATATTAGAACCTATGAGCGAGAGGGCATATCGGAATATCGGATGCGAGAATCCATCGAACGTCAAACATTGGAGCAGGGACTAGAACCTCGGAAGGTCAAGGCCATTGTAACCTCGAAACTTGTAATTCCTTATAAATTTAAATTCTTTGAAAGCACCGAGGTTTGCGAGGAAGAAGAAATACAAAGGAATTCGTTGAGAAACCAAGGACCAAGGGACCCTTTCACTCTCCAACAACAGGACACATGGTCATAACTGATTTGGCCCCTCAATAGTTGACATGATAGATGATGTCAACATGAAATGGACGTACATAGGACACATGGTAGTGAGTTTCAAAATTTTTGGGTGGTCTAATGTGGAAAATCTAGGTGACACGTGTCACCACTAAGGATATGACATATGGAGATGATGACGACATCATGACATCATCTTGGTGGTCGACATATTAGAGGTTGGAGATATCATAAATCCTTTATAGATTCTTTTTGAGAAAGTTATGATTCTAGGGGGATTCGGGTGTGGAATGTAACATGATCGTGGGAGATCCAAGGAACCAAGAGCGGAGAGTAGGCTTAACACCTAAATGTTATGGATAATATCATAGGTCGGATTTTTTAGAAATCCTTCGTAAATGTATTTTCGAGAAAGTTATGATATGTGCCGATATGAACAGAATAATTCCAAGTGGCACTTTATGTTCTATAATACTTCCAAGTGGGGAAAGAATATGGGAGATGAAAATTATTACAAAAAGTATGATATTGAGGGTGGTGGTAAGGGAGCCATGATTGGTGCAATTAACAAGGTTACCGTAAAATTCACATGGTATACAATTACATGAAATCTCATGCACCATTTTGATCTAGGTGGATATTGGTGGCCACCCGCCTATTCCACTTGGAACCCCACCATTGTTTCTTTTAGCTTTGCAATTTCCTTAATTGGAGCAAAATTTACTATTTTTGGCTATTTTTTGGGTCTTGAACTTCCATAGCCGTTTGAGGCCCTATACAACATTTTTTGGGAAAAATGGGACCAACCTGGTTGGATAACTAATGTTGGTCACTCGAAAGTTGTAGTCCTCGGATATATATTTCTAACGAGGTATTTTGCATGTCAAACAGAGATCGTATGCAAAATTTAGGTCCCCAGGAAATTGATGTACCAATTACCCAAACAGGGCCCATAGCTTTGGCACTTCATCTCCTAGGGTTAGGTTTTTGGATGTTTAGGGTTTTCCCATGTTGTTCAATAATAAAAATTCCCTTGAGCTTCATTATAACACGAGCTCGGGGGCATGTAGCCTCCACATCTCTTCTCAAAGATAAGCTACCATCACCCAAGCTACTTTATTTCCATTTTTTTCTATAATAATATTTTAGTTCTTTGATATTAATGAAATGAAGTATGCTTACACACAAAATGTAAATAAACTAGCTTGTGCGATGGTATCTTATCTCTTAGAAGAGATGTGGAAGCTACATGCCTCTGAACTATGTTACAATGAGGCTTAAGGGACTTTTTATTATTGAATGACATAAGAAAACCCTAAACATCCGAAAACCTAAACCTAGAAGATGAAGTGCTAAAACTATGGCCCCATTTGGGTAAATTGCTACATCAAATTCCCAGGGACTAACTTTGGAATACAATCTTTGTTTGACGTGCATAATACCTTGTTAGAAATATCTATTTGAGGAATAAAACTTTAGAGTGACCAACATCAATCAAATACTTATGTTGGGCTCAGTTTTCCCAAAAAATATCCTTTAGGGCCTCAAAATGGCTCCAGAAGTTGAGGACCCGAAAAACTACCATAAATAGTAAATTGTGCTACAATTAAGGAAACTGAAAAGTTGAAAGAAACAATGGTGGGGTTCCAAGTGTAATAGGCGGGTGGACACAAATATCCACCTAGACCACATTTCTCGAGGGGTGAATGCACCTTGGACACCATCTCAATAGCGGAAGCTTGTGTCCAAGGCACATAATTGAATTGGTGTATGTTCTCTACTAAATGAGCTCTTTGAAGATTATGATAATTCTACAAGAGGACAACATATTTTATTTATGGATATCTTGTTTATTCCTTATAAATGATGAAGTGGTGCCCGCTATAAGGTATAGAGATAACATCGGTGTTTGAGGATCAACCCGTTTAACTCTAATATGTACCATGGCGGACTTCGAGGGATCCTAGTAGCAAGGAAATTAATGAAGCTTCTTTTGTTGGTTGGTACCAAAAAAGTTTGGTTGTCACCAACACAAGGCCAAGGATCCCACCATTGTTCGTGGATGTGTATTCACAAGATATATGGTTTGGAGTTATCCATGGCAATACCTGGGTTCGATATAAGTGCATCAACCCAAACATGTTTTATAAGTGGGCTCATCTATTCATTCTCTCAAAGGAAGAATTCCATGCCGAAGTCTCTTCCTAGATTAAAGTTTTTGGAGAAATTCAGGATGCGAAGATAACATTTTTTTTGAACAGATGTTACCTAAGTTGATGCCTGGAGAAACCCCTTCCACCTCCTGGAAGAGAATAGTCAAATAAACACTCAATACAATCCTCAAAAAGCTTGAGAAAAATATGGTTTCTTTCCGCAACACTCTAGAGGATATCGAAGATTCAGTAATTCATTTCAATTATTTTTCTGAATTTATCAGTTCTAGTCCAATTACCTCTTTGACTTGCAGCCTACCCATTACTTTATTCCCCCCAATGGGCTCCCATTCTCATACCGAACACACTATAAGGATTAATTTTCCACTCACCACTAGGATACCATCAATTCCCAAGAAACCAATTAAAGTGACCTCTACTCAAGTTGTTGATCTTAGTGGAGAGGAACCCCAACCTCACACCAAACACCCCCCATCACCGAAAAAAAACCCACCATCCACATTTTTTTGTATCCCAATGTCACACAATCCATAACCTCAAACATCCTCCACCTCAACCACCATCTCAGAAAAATACTCCATCCATAAATATTCTTGGTGGTGAAACAGAAAATAGAGATCATCTCTATAATCCACTCCATCCCAAAAACTACCAATGGGGCACTCGTAGATCTCCCTAAGAGCATAGAGTCCGTTATTACATCCTTATTATCTTTCTCGCTAGCACCAAGAACATTCATGGAAACTTATCAGCCCTATTAGCCATGAAAACCCGGGACACATAATCCATCCACACGTTGGCCCTAACTTCCAACCCCACCTCCTTTCCACTACCGGCATCCATCTCGAATCATATTAGTCCTCGCATCACCTAGCCCTCGCAATGACAAACCTCACCCCCAAGTGAAGTCCGAGAAATCAATTTCCAACAACTATCCATTACAAATTCGGTACCCATACACCCACTACTATGACCCCTAATGACCTCTAAAGTTGGTCGTCATCTCATTTTTTTTAATTTCATTCAACTAGCTCGATGCCAAGCAGAGGTGTTGCACAACAATCCGACAAAAAAAATATGAGCAACAACAACAATAGCTTCTTTCCATTGCGGCAGAATGAGATCACATTCTTCAAGAGAAGCAGAATCCGCAAAACTAGAATGACGAAATAAGCACAAAGTTATAGGATCTATAACCCTCGGTTTCGAGATAGTCACGGATGCACCGTAATAATTTTTGGTCTACACTCTCTTAGAATTTTGTGATGACATTAAAGCAAAGCTCGCACCAACCTCGTCTTATAAAATAAAGAGCTCAAGAAAACTATTTCCACCACTCAAAAAGCACTACCGGATCCAACATCCCATTATTCCCATGAGATCAAGCATAAAATCACTAAAGTGGCTTGTCCGAAATCCTCTGTCATCCAGAGCTATGGGAGAAGCTAAAGGACCCTTGGCACAAGTTCAAGACCAGTCCAACTACCTTTCCAAGAAAAATAAACCACTTTACCCATTGCACTAACAGTCTAATTAGTTCTTTAACTAAGCCATGGAAACCAAAGACCACAACTAGCAGAAAGAGCTCCTATTATAGGTGAATGCCCTAAAAAATCTAGATACATAAAATTGAGTATGAATCGAGCAAGACTAAGAGTTTGTTTCATGACTCGAAGCCACTCTCATAGGGTCATTTCGAGAAGCTACAACAAATCAATGAGGAGGAAAAAAAATCAATGGAAAACTCTCTTGATGACACAATCTTCTCAACCTATAGCCGACCTCAAAATGTAGTTCCACGATCAAACAAGCAACATCACAGGTTCATGGCAGGTGGCACTGGCTGAGTACACATACTTCAAGAACGTAGAAATTAAGTCAATTATATAGTTGGGTCCTTCTTTTGAAGGAACAAGGCAAGAAGGAGAAGCACACGTGAGAAGCACCATAAACACCAGCAAATGATTGACTTGGGGATGAGTTAATGGAATATGGTCGGGGTTTGTTGGGTCCTTCATTTTGGAAAAAAAAAATTCATGTTTTGACAGTTGACCACATTTTTACCAAAGTTGACCGATGGGAAGTCGTAGATAAGGAAGTCGAGTAAGGGGAAGAATATGTGGAAGTCTATTCGTTGCGAGAGGATTAGTCGGGGAAATCGGGGCAGATGTAGTCACACTCGAATCGGAATGTTTATCGAAAATTGAGCAAGCATCCATAGCCAAGAAACAAATGAAACTGAAGAGGAAAGGGACATATTAGCCAAGGGAGAAGAAAGCGGTCAAGTGAGTGAAGTGTTTTAAAAGGCCGAAGGAAGAGCCAAGGAAGTTGGGGAGGGTATCGAAATGCTATCGTGGAGATTATTGAGCCCGCACAATACTATATTCTCTTGGTCATGTATTGTTTGATATTGCTAATCATTGTTCTATTGATGAGGCCTTTGAGCCAAATGTATTAATGTATTGTTTCCCAACTAATGAAAGAGGAATTTTGCAAGGATATTTAAGAATATTCTTGTGTGACTTTATGTTTCCCCTTCTAATTTTTTTAATATGAATGAATATGCATATTACATATCCTTTTGAATTATTAAGTTGTTAATATTGTATATTTGATGTCTTGGTTCTAGGGTTTAATGAGTATTGGTAGCTTTCCGTGATTTCTCTCGATGTCTAGTTCTAGTCCCTCAATTAAGTAAGGTCGCGACATGCGTTGGGTGAGATGCCTTAATCTTCTTTGAGTGAGGTAGAAATGTTGGAATTACACTAGAATATGAAAAAACACTTTGTTGGTCCCTATGCTCGAAGCCGTGGGTTTCAACATGTTAACCATTTTTCTCCAAAACAAATTTTTTCATCGGGAAATTATTATTATTATTGATGGATTGTAGATTTACGTGGTGTATATTTTTTAGATTCGAACTCAGAATCTCCAAAGTCCTCATTTTTTCGAGTAGATTTTATTATTATTATTATTATTTTTATTATTTTTATTAGAAAAATGTCCAAAAAAATAGCGAACTAGTCAAATTTAGTGATTTGAATATGGGAAAAACTATTTATTGCTATGATGACTCCCTCATCGGTATTAAAAAATGTGTTTAAGGATTGAATCATGTTAACCACTTATGAAGGGGTTTATGTGTGTAGCTTCATGTGTTTTTTGATGATCAAATTATGAGTTAATTAGTTTTTTAAAAACTCATATACAACAACTTGTTACACGACAATTTGTCACTTTGTCCCTACAATCCCCATCCCGCACATTGGAGGGCTCATTACGTGACTCGTGGGTAGAGTTAAGGCTTGAAAATAATTTCATTGCATCCCTCACGAAGATGAGCTTTAATTTCCCTGAAGACATCTCCTTGCAAAAAACCCTAAAAATAACTCTTTTTCCATTGGCGTGGTTCCATAGTTCAGCCCTCACGCCAAGAGGGAAATCCTCCAAAGAGGGGCGCCAATTGGCGCTACAGTCATAGAGCCGTACCCGCGCCAACCATATTAAGAGGTGTTTTTTTAAAAAATAAAAGGCGGAAGTTTCATCCTAACAAATTACTTTGGGCTGATTTCTATCTTGAGTTGGGAGGTTTGGCTACGGATTTCCATGGAGAGGAAGTGGTTTCCCACCTCTCATGGAAGCTTCCTTGATGATAGGGCCAATCCCATAATTATAGGGATCCCAACTCCCCTTCCTCCTTCTATAAAAGCTTGCCCATTTCAATTTGCAAGCTAGTTCCAAAGAGTGGCAGAATTTCTAAGTTCCCAAGAGCTTTCATGCTGTAAAAGTCTTATTGATTCCCTAAGGCCAAATCCAAGCAAGGAGACTATTGCCAAGTATTTGGAGAGAGAGGCTTGTCCCATCCACGACGGAGTTTTTTCAAGACATGTTGTCTTGATGACCCGCTAAAAGGAGGGGTCGCTGCGTCGAAGCTATGGTTGTATTCTTCTTTTGACTCTTTAATGATAAGCGACTATCGGTTATGGTTCCACTCTTGTTCTTGATCATGTTCATGAGTTATATCCTCTTCGACCGATATATAGTTGTATGCAATGGATTTTATGCTTGCGTTTGTGTTGTTTCTTGCATGTGTAGGTGTCCGATCACGGAGATCGCGAGGATTTGTGATCTGCCGGGGCAAAGGAACGGGGAGCACCACCTCTTCTACGGGATGATAGCTTTGGATTCCGATGTAATCCTTCCTCGCAAGTCGGTTTATTTACAATTAGGAACCCGCACTGTAGCATGTTTGATTGTTGCTAGACCCGATCCGGGCTAGTAGGGATTGCCTCCGTCCGCTGCAGAGGGGATTTACCTCCTCAACAATTTGGCGACTCCACTGGGGATTCAACTTGTTGTTTGATTTGTAAACTATAGACTGAGCTCGAAGCACAGCCGGATAGCCTTCGAAACGCTTTTTGCTCTGCATTAGCGAGTAGATCAATCATTGCTTCGGTCGATCTCCGGTTTGGTTTACTGGACCTGAACAACTTGGAGTTTTTGTCTTCTCTTTCCGGTTAACTTTTTGGTCTTGCTTGCTTGGTCAACTCTTTGGACTCGGATTTTCTTGTTTGTTTGGCTTTCTTTTAGCCTTATTTTCACTTGTCTGGGTCCGAGATTGCTTGTTTTTATTTTTTTCCATAGTAAACTTGGGTTGGCGTGCTTTTTAGCGTAACGATCATGCCAATTAGCGCAGATTTCCTATGTATCACCCATGCCATTGCATTTCTAGCGCTAATTTCAAGCTCACGAGTCGCGCCAATCTCGTGAGCTATTAGGGTTTGTTGTGTTTCAAGATTTACGAGGTCGACTTGTGATTTTGATCTTTTTTTTTCAGTCTGTTTGAGTGCACTCGGAGCACTGGTTTGACCGATTGGAGCCTCCTTCCTTTGGTTGTTTTGCCTATTTCTTTCGATTTTGCATACGAGCCCCTAGGGCATCTATGTGCCTTTGTGAGTCGAGCCTCCCTTGGGAGTTTTTTGGTTTTTCGTTCGTTCGATCGGCTCGTGGGATTGCTTCCTTGCATTCATTTGACGAGTTGTCTATCATATTGTCGTGTTTTTTGAGTGACCGATTTCGTTTTCATTCGAGTTTCGCCTCGCTTAATTTTGGGCCTAGATCACATGGCTCATTAGTGTCTTTGGGACTTTTCTTGGTTTTGAGAGACCTTTGTCGATTTGAGATCCGATTGTTTGTGTCATTGAGTGAAATTTGTTTGTTTTTTCTCTCTTAATATCATTTCTCGAATTTCTTCTTATTTGTTTTCGGTTTGTTTAGTGCATCTAGCTATCAAACATTGAAAATGAAAAAATCTCTTTTGCTTATTGGTTGATTAGTGCAAATTGAAATCTTTTCCATTTTACTAGTATTTAGTGAATCTGAGAGAAACGTTTTTAGTTTCATTAGTTGCATTAGAGATGTTATTGATTGTCTTCTAATCATTTTTTTTGTGTAAAAACTCTCAACTCTTCCGTAGCTAGTTTTCATAAAAAAAAATGGTGTACTGTGGCATGTAGTTTTTGCATTTAAGAGATTTTTGAGACAGCACATTCGTTAGGGCCTGAAAACTGAAACGTAATTGAAGATCAACTTTAAAATCTAGTCAATTTACACTAAGGCAGCATTGAAATCTAATGAAACACATTTAGAGGTCTAGGCTAGAGACGTGTTCCGGCGTCTTTAAGCCTAGTAGTTGTCGTTCGCCTTTTGGCTTTAGACGAGCGCTAGATACGGACTTGTGAGACCCCACTAGGTTTCCATCCTTTATCCGTAGGAAGCCGAGTGCTGTCTGCCCTATACCCATGATACACCGAACACGACATTCGGGGAGATTGCCCTGCACGTACGGAAAGTCCATGGTTGATTTCTCTTTCATTATTGAAACCAAGGTGTATATTGCGGTTCACGGTTATTTGGTACACCCTTTTGCCTAGTATTCTGAGCAGTCATTTGATCTTTTTCGACTCCCTAAATTTGAAAGGATCACCAAGCGCTTGTCCTTTCACGCTTGTGTCAAATATGAAAGAGATAGAGTCACCTTTTTTACCATTTCTAGACTCTTAAAACATGAAACGGTGAAGTTTCTTATTTTTTCAATGTGGTAAAAATTAATCACCCACGATTACACGCCCTGTTAGATTTTTCTTGTTGACCGTTTGATCATGTGTCTTGACTCTTTTTTCAACTCTGTGTGTGTGTTTGATCTTTTCTCTTGTCGTTTTTTTCACGATGGCGGAACCCTTGGTTTTGTCTACTCGGTAGTCCTTACACGTGACGATTCATCGGAGGTGTCCCAATCCTCTCCTGAACCACAGACAGCTCGTTGTTTTCCGAGTTTCTCGACGGGGGACCGGTTCTTTACGAGCAGCCCTTTGGGGGACCCGGTTGAGTTTCGATTGGCCCTTTTCGGACCCCGTGTCCGAATTGAGATTAGGAGCTGATTTCCTTTCTCTTACATCGGGTTTGCCTTTTATAGTTGCTTTTTTTCCTCCCTAGTCCTCGTCGTCTATTGCGAGATCTAGCGGTGTTCAACCATGAGTGATTACGGTGAGGAAATTCCAACGTCCGGTGAAGACTATCGGCTCTTCCCATGAAGATTGTTTCCAGGAGACAACTGCGAAACAGTGCTATGTGTCAGCAGCTAGTCCCTCATTACCACAGGGGTACGGGTCTTTGGGTCGGATCATTTCCGCTGTTGCCTCTATGGGAGTGTCGGCTCCTTCTCCGAGGCCGACTGCTCCTTCACCGTGGGGTGTCTCCTCGCACGCCCGTTACTTGCATGCCCGTTCGGCCCACTTGTTTGTGTGGCTGCCTCACACCCGTTGTCACGGCACCCTCCGCCGGTGGCTATGCCATCTCCCGAAGACATTTATCTAGAAATCTGCATGCCGGAGAATATCTCTCCGGGAGGAGTATCGGTTGTCCCTCGCTACATCCGAACCCCCGAGGTTGGACCATCCTCCCAAGATCCCAACCGCTCTTACTTTTTGCACTATGCACGGATGGTACACCCAGTGTATGCTTTTCCCGGGTCGGTATGATGAACACGGGGACATTTTGCGTCTACACGCTCACCGAGGCTTACCTCCATGCTCAAGGTTTACCTTATAACCAGGGCTTATAACCCGCAAGGGAAACCTTTCCAAGGCCAACCCTCGGGCCCCATTCATTCGTTTGTTGGTTTCGTGGATGGTGCCTCCACGCAGCACTGGGGAATCTGTCTTTCAGCAGCACTGGGTAATCTACGATCCCTGTCGGTGAGTTGGTCAACCTCGCAAGGTGTGTGTCCGGGACGTACTACAAATAACATCGCGGAATATAGTCGTTTAGTATTAGAATTATTAACCGAGGATGTGAACCTTGGTATCCGTGAATTACTTGTGTATCTAGACTCGCAACTTGTAGAATTACAAATCGAACGGTCATTATTCGGTGAGAAACCCATCCATCTTACGTCTGTATCTGCGTATTCGTTTACTGGAAAGAAATTTTGACTATATTACATACCAACATATTCCCAGGCATATGAATGCGTTAATCGATGCAGTAGCTAATTTGGTTTTAAATAGGCATTTGCGCAATTTGTAAATCATTGTCACATGAAAGAGAAAGATCCATCCAGAAATAGATATGTATATATATATCGAAATGTTTACATAGTATGCATCACATTAAATCAAAAAAATATATATGTTCGTCTTAATACATCCTGAGACGACATGTCTCTCAAAAAATATGCATGATAAAAGTGCTAGGAGTCTAATCCACATGATGCTCATGATAACAGTAAAGCTGCACGCACTAAGCGTCTCGGGAAAGTCAAAGGTGAGGCGACGGGCACTCCCACCATGTGTCTCACGGTACGCCATCGGTACATCCGCTAGCCCGGGCGTAGTCTAGGATCCCTCGGGCGATGCCCTCGAGATTCTCGGGATTAACCGCCTCCCCCTCTCGCACTGCCCCGAGGATCGAGTGCGGGAAGAGTCCTTCGTGCAATAGGAGACATACCGGCTAGTCTCTCCGGGACCCACGTCCGCATACATATAAAATGTGTCGTAAAGAACATGTATTAACAAAAAAATCATAAAATATAAAATCAAAAAGAGAAGGGGTCATACCCAACTCCTCGTCCCAATCATCTCCCTCCGTAGTGGGAGATCCGGATCACCAAGTGAAATCGGCACCAACATATGAAACATAGAAATGTAACTCACAGAAATCACATAACACAATGGATGATAATATAGTTCACCCCTCTTGAGCTACATCTCCATGGACCTGCTTTAACTAGCTAGGCCCTCAAAGGATTATGAGTCAGATTTTTGATTACAAGCATTTGTGATGCTCCAATGGATTTTATGACTACTCCATTGGATTCAAAAGACACAAAACCCCAAAAATGACTATTCAATCTCTCCAGTTGATCTAGGCTTGACCTCCCATCTTGGTGGCCATGGGCTTGTTTAATCTCCAAACTGACAAAATCACCTTCAAGTGTACTCCAACACCTCTAAAAATTATACCAATGTGTTCATAACATCAAATACATCTAAAAATGACTATTCATTCACTCCATTTTTCCTTCAGATTATCTCAGAATGGCCTTCCTTCCTGGTGGCCCTAGGCTTCAAAATTCAAGTGACCAAAAACACCTGCATATTTTCTCCTCTTTCTTTGCAAGTTGATCCCATGGATTCAAAGCATGCCAATATTCCAGGAATCACTATTCCTAAGCCAAAATTGGTCTAAAATTTCTCAAGATATGATCCATTAAAGTTTCCCCTAGATTTCACCTCTAAATTTGGAAAACTGTCAGTTAGCTCCGACAAATCTGGAAATGGTGAGAAATTTGGGGAATCCACCGAAATTTCCACCAACTGTTAACCATGGATTAATTATGGGATAGATGTGCTTAACGGGTGGTTTAACGCGCACTAAGCACAATTTAAAACTAGTGCTAACTCTTGGGCATATGAGAAGGTCTTATGGGAGGCGGGCTCACTCGTGGGGTTGGCCCCCTCCGTTCCACCATCCCAGAATCTGTTGCAATTTAAATGTCATTTGGGCACTACAAATTTCAAGTTCTAAGGTTGTGGCCCATTGGTAACAAGTGTTAGTGGAGTGGGGGAGGTCATGGGGTTGAGCCCCAACCTCGCCCCTCATACATGCTTTTGACACAATTTTAAAACATTTTAATTCCATTTGAAATACATGCTCCAACCTTATCAAATGAACTTTTCATATAATTAAAATGCACCATGAATATGAATATGTCATCTGTATTAAACTTGCAACTTTGGTTAGGCAGCGTAATCAGACAATGGTTCCAACTATTTGAAATGCACTGAACCCATAGGTTATATGCCAACATTTAATATATATGCTCCAATATATTTTGCAGACTTTGAAAACCTTTGCCATGTCGAAATATGTGCCAATCCATTAATATATGCTGCAAGCCATATGATAATTCAGACTATATAGAATGTGGGAAAATTTAATTTGTATATAAGGTTGTAATATATGTGTGTGTGTGTGTGTGTGATATTTAAAATCATATAAAATTATATATATATATATAATACATTAACCCAACCTCAATATATTAGAAAAAATAATTTTCAACACATAAATATTATGAACCCACATTCAATCTTAGAGGTTATTGGGCAATTTTTACTTTCACAAACCAAACTAACAAATCCCACAGTGACACTTGTCACAGTCCCATTGAAAAAAAACTGAAGAATATCCTTTGCATGCCGAATGGACTGCCATGTCATCAGCCTACACCTGTTCTTCAATTAAAAAAAAAATTGCTTGTTCTAAACAACGATCAACAGACCATAACTTCTTCATCCAAACTCGGTTTTCGATGAAACAAGTTGTGTTAGATTCCTGGAGACAGGCCGATCGTTGTCGTTCTAGTTTGGTGCAACTCTTAGAACTTTAATTTTTGAGAAATTTTTTTCCCTTGATCCAGATTCTGATCACTCCTTCCCACTGACATGATTTTGGACCCACAAAATTTGGTTATCTCATGAGTGTAGAACACTGTTATATTTCCAAAGTTCTATCATCTTGATTCTACTTGGAAAAATCACTATGACAACCACTTGGGTCACTGACATGCCTTTCCTTGCCTTTCGAATCGCTTGTCTCTTCAACCACTGTTCTCCTTTTGCTGCTAGCCCAATCCAACACTTTTTTGTTGATATAACACTTTTCTGAACAAAATTGATTCCTCGATGCTTGGAAAACGAACTGATTTTCCTTCCCACTGAGAATCATGTTCCTCCTTTGCACAATGAGTGAACTACAACAATGAGTTCCAACTTCAATAAAAACAAGAAAAGAAATGACCATTATTTTACCTCCACGATTCCAAACTCCACATTTGGAAGAATGAATTCACCATCTCCTTCTCTTCTTGGCATCAACACATAAAATTGTCTACAATGGCTGCAAATCTTCTCTTGACATATTGTCTCAAACATAATATATTCATATTCAACCATTAATATGAAAAAAACATCATCCAAGAAACAACTTGACGACATATCCTCTTTCTCCTTCAAACCAACTAATTTCACATCATATGGACATCACCATGTACTCTCACATCTTGATGTCAAAACTTATTGACCAAACACAAGTCGACAAAACATAGCTCTTCAAACAACTTACTCTCAAGTCAAGAATAAGCATGTGTAATAATGTGACGATTATTTTACAAAAACAAAAATAATTTCACATTTCATGAAACACTTCATCAACATCTCATTTTCATCTTTGGAGACAAAATAAACTCTTCCAAGTTGATATGACATGCATGCAACACACAATTGATCAACACAAGTCAACACTCATGCACGTGCAAATGATCAACACTCTCAAGTTGACAACATACATGTTAAACAAAGAAATCAACCAACACAAGTCAATTACTCATGCATGTTCAAGCACAATGAAACCATCGAAATTCCACTATTAATACACACAAACTCTCATGCATTTATAGAATTCTTCAACTCTCTCACAAGTACAATCATAAGTGCATGAACCCCATTCATATGTACATGTACTTAAAGCTGAAATAAATAAATTTTTCTGCAATAAAGTGAGTCAACATAACTCCACTTTCAAACACCTTTTTCGCATAAACATACAAAATGAATTCCATTGGAAAAGAAATGCATCAACATCAAAATACATGCAAAGTCTTAATTGGATAAGAAATCTAACCATCTCTTACCAAACCATTTCAATGGCACTTCTTTCAGTTGCACATCATCATCGTGTGAATCATCTTGACCTACATCGATTATGGAATCTTCTTTTCCATTCTTTCCATTCTCTTTCTCCACCTTCTTCAAATCACGTGGATGACTTGCTAGATACAAAGTCCAACACTTGTCTACAAGATTACCTTTCTTATGGAAATGAGTGCAAAATAATTTCCTCTTCTTTTCAACATGGTTTTCTTTGTCTTTGGCTTTCTACCTCCTTTGCTCAAAAGTTTCCTATGCATGTCTATCTTCTTCCAACATCTTGAAACATTATGGTTATTCAAACCACAAAAGGAACATGCAACTTTTCTCGAAATCCTATGTGAGAATTTTCCATGTTTATCATAATCATGAGAAACTTGATTAAAAGCATATTTATAATTTGAAAATTCACCTTTTTCGCCTTCTTGAGGAGGTGAATTTGATGAGGTAGTGGCTCTCTTTAGAATACCAACAATTCATCGAAAGACTTTAGAGCTTTCAACATTTTCTTGTTCGCCATTCTTATTAGTTGCATGCTTATGAGCACCTTCTTGCAAAGTGGGTGTAAAATTTTTGCATTCCTCATGAACACAATCTTCACAAGCTTGAGGGAATGAACGTGAAATGAATGTCCTTCTTGGAACACCTTCATGTGTCTCCTTGTCTTTAAAGCTTTCTGCAACACGTTGCCCATAACCAAGACCCAAATACCTAGGCATTTCCTCAAAAACAATTGGCTCAACTATGCTTTGTGCATGTTTTCCAAATATTTTACCTTCATAGCCCATATTCATCAATAATTTGGACCCTATTCCTGTAGTGTGTCTTTCAAAAGCACCCACACATTCATTTTGAGAGTAAATTGAAGATAAACTTGAATTGCATACCTCTTTTTCAAGTACATGCTTGGTTAAGGCTTCCTTGGCATCATGGAGCTGAGTCTCCATCTCATGCATCTTTTCAAGGTTTTCAATTGAAATATGGAGCTGAGTCTCCATCTCATGCATCCTTTCAAGATTATCTTGCTTCTCCTCCTTCATGGAAATCAAATTCTCTTGAAATTTAATGCTCTCCCTCTTATCTTCATACTTCTCTTTCATCCTATCAATCATGATGTAGAGTTTCTGCAACATATCTTTATCAAAGAGTTTTTCTAAGGAAGATTTACTAGAAGCATCACTTAATGAAGATTCCATCACACATGAAATGCATAAAAAGCTTCTGTGTTGTGATTTGAGATCTGAACTCTTAGTCTTGACTTCTTTTCCTTCATACATAAACTTGCAGGTTCACTGTGTACAAGTTTACAGTTAAATTCTCCTTGCACAGATTCAAAAACTGATAGCTATAGAAGAACAATCTAACATAGGCTAAAATGAACAAATATTTTGCTCTGATACCAACTTATTCAACCTAATATTTTCAACCTAAGCTCTGATAAAAACTTGATCTGAATATGGGAAAACTAGTTATTGCTATGCTAGCACCCTCATTAGTATTAAAAATGTGTTTAATGATCGGCTCATGTTAACAACTTGTGAAGGGGTTTATGTGTGTAGTTTCATGCATTTTTTATGATCAAATTATGAGTTAATTATTTTTTAAAAAACTCATATACAACAACTGTAATGTAGAAATATAACTCACACCAATCACATGGATGATAATGGAGTTCACCCCTCCTGGGCTACATCTCCATAGACCTACTTTAACTAGATAGGCCCTCTTGGGATTATGAGTAAAATGTGTGATTACAAGCATTGGTGATACTCTAATTGATTTTTTGACTACTCCATTGGCTTCAGAAGATATAAAAACCCCAAAATTGACTATTCAATCTCTGAATTTGGTTACCAGCTGATCTAGGCTTGACCTCCCATCTTGGTGGCCATGGGCTTGTTTAATCTCCAAAGTGACAAAAATAGCTTCAGATATGCTCTAACGCCTCTACAAATTGTACCATTGTGTTCATAACATCAAATACATCCTAAAATGATTGTTCATTCACTCCATTTGGCCTTCAGCTGATCTGGGCATGACCTTCCTTCCTCGTGGCCCTAGGATTCACAATTCTTCAAGTGACCAAAAAAACCTATAGATTTGATCCTCTCCCTATGTAAGTTGTTCCAATGGATTTAGAGCATGTCAATCTGCTAGGAATCACTAATCCTGAGCCAAAATTGGTGGAAAATATCTCAAGATATGATCCATTAAAGTTTCCCCTAGATTCTGCCTCTAAATCTGGAAAACTGCCAACTAGCTCTAATAAATCTGGAAGTGGCGCTAAATTTGGGGAATCTACCGAAACTGCCACCAACTGTTAACTGTGTATTAATTTTGGGATAAATGTGCTTAACTAGTGGATTAACACACACAAAGTGCAATTTTAAACTAGCACTAACTCTTGGGCATATGAGAAGGTCTTATGCAAGGTGGGTTGGTCCCCTTCGTTTTTCCATCCTAGAATCCACTGCAATTTAAATGTCATTTGGGTGCCACACCTTTCAAGTTATAAGGCTATGGCCCATTCGTAACAAGCGGTAGTGGAGTGGGGGATAGGGGAAATTTTAAGGATGGACGTCTATCTAAAAGTTTAGAAACCTTAGCAAATCTTAGTAGTCCCCAATATGTAAATTGTAAATTTTTTGATGTTATTTTTGTAAAAATATTTAGTTTTCTAATCATTTTATATTAGTATATATAAAAATTTTGCAATTTTTAGAGTAAAATAATTTTACACTATAAAATTTGGGTAGATAAATTAAAAAAAAAATGGAAATTGGTGAATCTTTTTTTTGGAAAAAAAATATGGAAAATTAGCCCACCTGCGAATATTAGCCCCTAAAATTTCCCCTAGTGGGGGAGGTCATGGGGTGGAGCCATGACCTCGCCCCTCATACACACTTTTGGCATAGTTTAAAATCTTTGAATTCCATTTTAAATACATGCTCCAACCTTATCAAACAGACTTTGCATATAATTAAAATGCACCATGAATATGAATATGCCAACCGTATTAAAATTGTAACTTTGGTTAGCCAACGTAATTAGACTATGGTTTCAACTATTTGAAATGTGCTCCACCCATAGGTTATATGCCAACGTTTAATATATAAGCTCCAATATAGTTTGCAAACTTTGAAAACCTTTTCCATGTCTAAATATGTAACAACCCATTAATATATGCTCCAAGCCATATGATAATTCAAATTATATAGAATGTGGAGAAATTTAATATGTATATAAGGTTGTAATTTAATATATTATAATAATAATAATAATATATGATATTTAAAATCATATAAAATATTATATATACATTAACCCAACCTTAATACATTAAAAAAAATAATTTCCAACACATAAATATCATGAACCCACATTCAACCTTGGAGTTCATTGGGCAATTTCTACCTTCACAAACCAAACTAGCGAATCCCATAGTGAAAGTTGTCATAGTCCCATTGGGCGAAAACTGAAGAAAATTATTTGCATGCTGACTAGACTGCCATGTCATCAACTTGTACCTCTTCTGCAATTTATTTTTTTAATTGAATGTTCTGAACGACGATCAACAGACCATAACTGCTTCATCTGAACTCGTTTTTTGACAAAACAATTTGCATTGGATTCGTGGCGACGAACTGGTTGTTGTCATTCTAGTTTGGTGCAATTTTGAGCTCTTTAATTTTGATCCAGGTGGATTTTGGTGGCCACCCGCCTATTCCACTTGGGGCCCCACCATTGTCTCTTTCAGTTTTTTTTTCACAACTTACTATTTTTAGTAGTTTTTCGGGTCCTGAACTTCCCGAGCCGTTTCGAAGCCCCAAACAGAGATAGTATGCCAAAGTTATGTCTTCAGGAAGTTGAAACACCAATTTACCCAAATACCATAGTTTTGGCGCTTCGTCTCCTAGGATTATGTTTTTGGACGTTTAGAGTTCTCCATTGTTTCTCCATAATAAATAGGCCCTCGAGCCTCATTGTAACACAGTTCAGAGGTCCATAGCCGCCACATGTATTCTCAAAGATTCGCTATCAGCACCCTAGCTATTTTATTTCCATCATGTTTGTAAGTATATTTCTGTGATTTTATATTAATGAAATGAAGCCTTATTTCCGCTGTATTTCTATGTTTATGGTTATTTCTATATTCTGTTACATTCCTGCATAAATCTGGATCATTGGTATCAGAGCGTTTTGCTTTTTCTCGATCCTTCTTTGCATGTCCCCAACGAGGTCGGGGTATAAGGAGTTAGGGCTTGATTTGGTGAAACCTTTGCAAGATCAGCCTCGCAAACCTCGACGAATGCCCATGGGGGACGAAAAGAAAGATGAGGGAGTAGGAGATCCTATCAAAATATTGCTCGAGGACACCCTAAAAAAACAAAGGAACGCGATGATGGATAACTTTTCCCAGATCCTTCAATGACTGCCCACCAGCGGCGCATCTGCATCCAGCAGCCACTCTGGAGGCGCAACTCCCTTTAAGGTACAAGTAAATTTTGACATTCCCATATTTGAGGGTCAAATCGATGCAGATACCGTAGATAGATGGTTGAATCTATTAGAAGGATATTTCTCGGTTCATGAATTTTTTGACCGGGAGAAGATTATTTTTGCACTCCTCAAAGCTACCCCCCATGTCAAGGACTGGTGGGAAACCTACTGTGAGAAAAAGGACGAGATAGAACACTCTCTGTGCTCATCCATACCCAATTGGAATTCTTTCCTAGATGCCATCAAGGAACAATACTATCCTGTGGGGAGCTATGAGGACAAGTACATACAATGGACCACACTGCGGAAACAAAGGGATCAAGATGTGCATGAGCTAACGAATCTATTCCATACCCTGTGCAAAAAGTTGGGTATCAAAGATTCAGAGAAACATTTGGTGCTAAAGTATCGTGATTGTCTGCACAGATACATTTAGGAGGAAATGGAGTTCCTCGACATCTACTCTCTTGGTACGACATACCGGTATGATGCCAAGATTGAGCATAAATTCAAACAGAAGAAGCGAGACTTTGGATCTAAGAATCAAAAGCAAGGGAAAGGTCCCCCCAAACCGCAGAACAAAGGACAAAGCCAAGGCATGGAAGCCCAAGACAACCTGCCAAAGACACAAGAAAAGAAAAACACCGTGAAGCCAAAGAAGGACATGGGAAAGTGGTGTGAATTCCATAAGAGCTCCACTCACAACACAAGTGAGTGTCGGGCCAAACAGTCGTTAGTGGTCGAGATGAGGGCTTCTGAATCCGATGCATGATCCGACTCTGAATCAGAACTTGGTAAGGTGAATGACAAAGTGAAGCAGATTATTGATGTAGAGCCCAACGCCACTGTTGCCACTACAAAGATCCAGAAGGAGGAACCAGAAGATCCAGAGGAGGCAGAGCGTCTCTTCCACTCCCAGATGTGGGTAAAGAGTTCCCCGCTACGGTTCATTGTCGACAATGGGAGCCAAAAGAACCTCATTTTAGCAAATGTCATGAAGCGGTTGGGCTTGCTGACCATAGTGCACCCACAACCATACACCATCGGGTGGCTTCACCAAGGACGGGATCTCCGCGTCAACCAGCAGTGCTGCCTTCCCTATAGCATCAAGCCCTTCATAGATGAGGTATTGTGTGACATTGCTCCTATTGATGTTTATGATGTATTATTAGGCCAACCATACTTGTGGAAGCGACATGCTGTGTATGAGTCTCGGCCTCGCGCTGTTATTGTTACTTTGGGAAATAAATTGTACAGGATACTAGAGGTATCACCGCCTCCCACTATCTCTTTGGTTACTACAAAACAATGTAGTAAGCTCATTTCCCAAACCAGGAAATTTGTTTTCCTAATGATCCACCCCGAGGGCAAGAAGAAGATTCTGGCCACGACCTCCATACATGGCTCCTCTACACGACAACAAAAAATGGACAAGGTTGTGGAGGAGTACAGGGACATCTTCACCTCACTTATAGGGGTGCCTCTACACTATCAGGTCAAGCACCCCATTGACCTAACCCCAGGTGTGCCGCTACCCAATGGACCGATCTATAGGCGCTCTATTGTGGACAATGATGAAATCAAGAGGCAGATTCAGGAGCTACTGCAGAAAGGTCACATCCGTCCAATTTCATCGCCCTGTGGGAGCCCCATCGTGTTGGTACAGAGGAAGGATGGGACTTGGAGACTCTGTATTGAATATCGGGCGCTGAATAAGATAACTATCCAACATAGGTACCCGATCCCATGGATTGATGACCTTATAGACCAACTCAAAGGGGAAAAATATTTCGGCAATATCGACTTGAAGTTTGGGTATCACCAGGTACCAATCGAACCCTCAGATGTGTGGAAGACTTCCTTCAAAGCCAAGGAGGGCCTTTTCGAATGGCTTATCATGCCTTTCGGATTGAAAAATTCTCCCGCAACCTTCATGAGGTTGATGGATGACATCTTGCATCCATTTACCAACTCATTTGTAGTGGTATACTTGGATGACATTCTGATCTTCAGGCAGACTTGGGAAGAGCACCTCCACCACATCTGAGAAGTCCTCCAAACACTGCGGCAACACAAGTTGTGTGCCAATTCGAATAAGTACACTTTTGGCATGACCCAGGTTCAATATCTGGGATACTTTATTGATGAAAAGGGGGTGCATGTGCATCCAGCCAAGATCCAAGTCATTCAGGATTGGCTAGCTCCAACCACCCTAACAGAGCTTCACAAATTTCTGGGTCTTGCTAATTTCTACCGCAGGTTCATGTTTGGATTCTCTCATATCACTTAGCCCCTGAGTCAAGTCACCAAGCAGGGAGCGAAAGCAAAATTCTGTTGGTAGGAATCTCAACAGAAGGCGTTCATAGAATTGAAACAACGCCTCTGTTCTGCCCCAATGCTCACATTACCAGACTTGCAACAACCATTTGAGATCAAGATAGATGCCTCTCACTATGCTATTGGGGTAGTTATTACTTAATATGGGCATCCAGTGGCATATCACAGTGAGACATTTTCCGACACAGTTCGAAAGTATCCCACTTATGAGAAAGAAATGTATTCCATTATGAAGGCTTGTTGAAAATAGAAGCATTACATTTTGGGGAAGGAGACAATCATCCACACAGACCACTGACCCCTGCAGTTCATACAGAAACAAGGGAAGTTGCAGAACGATCGCCATAAGAAGTGGTCCACATATCTGCAACAATTTCATTTGAACATCAAGTACAAGAAGGGTAGCACCAATAATGTTGCAGACTACCTCAGCTGACCACCGATCGTGGCCATAACCACCGTTCTCAACTCTTGTGGGCATGAGACTTCTGATTGGTCACTTCTCTACAAGAGCGATCCAAAATTCAACTACACATACAAGGCATTCTTGGGGGGTATGCAAGTTCCAAATTTTCACTTCCAAGATGCACTATTATGTCACCTGGGACACCTTTGTGTTCCTTCAAGCGAGCGTGCCAAGATGATATGGGAAGCGCACTACAGTCAAGTCGTTGGGCATTTTGGGGTCGAGAAAACAGTGGCAGTACTGCAGAAGTATTTCTATTGGCCAAACCTTCGACAGGATATCGGGAAGTACATTAGATCCTTCATTGCTTGTGCCATTGCCAAATCGACCATCAAGAAGCAAGGGATCTATACTCCGCTACCTACCCCTAGTCGACCTTGGGAATCCATCTCCATGGATTACATGCCAAGCCTTCCTTCTACTAAGCATGGAAACAATTGTGTTTTCATGGTCGTCGACAGATTCTCAAAGATGGCCATTATGGCGGCCATCTAAAAGAATATCACAGCAGAAGCCACTGCTAAACTCTTCTTTGAACGAGTGTGGGTGCACTTTGGGATCCCACAGTCTATCATATCAGATCGCGACAGCAAGTTCCTCAGCACATTTTGGTCCAACCTCTTGTCAATGTTGGACACCAAGCTCACCAAGTCCACAACTTTCTATCCCCAAACTAATGGCCAGACAGAGGACGTCAACATGATGATTGTACACATTCTGCGCATGTACAATTCAAAGCATCCACGCACATGGGATGAGAGCCTTCCCTATGTACAACACAGTTATAATCGGGCTCTCCACAACTCAACATGCCACAACCCCTTTCAGGTGGGCTTGGGATTCCAACCACTATGTCCCATTGACGTAGCCATGCCATTTGCAGCTACTCAGGCCGATTCAACTCATGTCCAGTCTGAAGCTGAAAAAGCAAACAACTTCATCGAGCATATCCACCAACAGGTTCATGACATATTGGACAAAGCCAATGCTAAGTACAAGCAACGACATGATCAACATCGAGTGCCACACAACTTCCAGGTGGGCGAAAAAGTGTGGCTACATGTGCATATATTATCTTCCATTGTGAGGAAAGCTACATAGCTAAGCATGCTTGGGTCAGAGGAGCGTTTGGATGCATGATCTTCTAGAAATTCCTAATTATTAGGTAATGATTGACGTTTTATGATCCATTTTCTAGTTTAAATCCCACATATTCACCCTGTGAGCATCGTTTAATGCAAGAAGTGTTAAGTAGACTACTTAAAACTATGAAGAATTGGGTAGCTATGACTAATAGTCATGGATATGGGTCATAAATCAATGACTTACCCTACACTAATAATCCTAAAATGATATCTCATATGTTATATTTTGAAATCCCCTCAAAACTTAAATAAAATATAGTTGAGAGTGCAAGCTTCTGTGATCCATAACCATTTTTAATTATAAATCTTCCGGAAAATCACATAATGAATTTATTTAATCAAGGTAGTGCTAATTGAATGTGTAATCCAACTTTCTATGCATTGTCATTTTTTGTCGAAATCTAAAAATACATTTTTTGGCGAGATTAGAATTTTTAGTTGTTTAAAATATTTTTTAAATGCATAAATGGATTCAATTCCCTAAAAAACCCTTCGGGAATTCAAATTATGTAGACTACATAGTTCAAACTTGCAATTCCAAAAAATCCCCACTGCATTTCAAATAAAATTGATAAAAAAGTATGCTTAAAAAAAGGAAAAAATGTTGAAGAGTTAGACTTTGAGCTAATTGAATTGAATAGTTTGTATGATGCAATACTTGTTAAGGTTTTTCAAATGGGATAACAATATAAGTGAGCTTGAGGGTAGGGAAAACCTTATTATTGAACACATTTTAAATTAAAAAAATCCAAGATGGATAATATTATGTAATTAATTTTGTTAAATTTAATCACACCTCAATTAAAAATCTCAAAATCACATGTCAATCACTATATTATTTCAAAATAACAAATAAATACATCATTAAAAACAATTAAGAACATGTGTTTCTTCCTAAAATTACTCAATTCAAATCCAAATGGCATAGAGTACATGGCCATAAATATTAATGATCAAACCATTCATTTAGTCTAGACGTGCTCTACAACCTAATATAGGGTAGATGTGTAGGTGTAATGTAAGTATGCAAATATATATATATATATATATTACTAATAAAAGTTAGAAGAAATAAAAATAATAAAATTCAATTTGTTATATTTTGATTTAGTTATTAACTTGTAAATGAGCTTTGTTAAAATACCATGGGTCAATACCACTCAATTAATAATAAAAGTTAAAAGAAATAAAAATAATAAAATTCAATTTGTTATATTTTGATTTAGTTATTAATTTGTGAATAGGCTTTGTTAAAATACCATGGCTTATCAAAACCACACGCCCAAAAACCATAACTTATTTCACAACCAAAATATTTTATAACAATATGATATGATTCTTAACCATGGATATTCACCCCCACTTTGTGATTGGTATTATGAACTTGTGAATAGGCTTTGTTACAATACCATGGGCTAATACCATGGCTTATCAATACCACATGCCAAATAATCATAACTTATTTCACAATCAAAATATTTTATGAAAATTTGACAAGATTCTTAACCATGGATATTCACCCCACTTTACCATAGTTATTATTAACTTGTGAGTATGATTTTTTACAATACCACGGGCCAATATAACCATGGCTTATCAATACCACATGCCAAAAAAACATTTTCTCAAATTTTACGAGGAAAAAAAAAAAAAAAAAAAAAGAAAAGAAAAGAAAAGAAGAACAAGAAGAAGATTAAGATTTTGCATCCCTAAATTCTTCTCGAGACTTAATAATTCAAAAATTCTTCGATCATTCTAAAAAATTAATAAATAAATAATTAAGATAAATCTACGTTAATCATATCACAAAACCAAAAAAAAATCCCAATTTAATATTTAACTCGACACTATTCTATAAATAAATTATTGCTAAACCTATTTCAAAGCCACCCAGTCTTCTCTTTTCACCCCAACGGACCAAAACAACACCTGGCCGACTGTGTTATTAAAAGGCGTATAAACTACAATGAAAACCATAATTATTTAACACGGTGATATTTCTTTCTTAATATACGTGAGCATTATTGAGGTGGAACGCTATAAATCGAGACGCATTTGAAGAAAAGGAAATTCGTGCATTTTGCCTTTTATCTGAATTCAAATTCGGACTGACCATAAATCTTTGCTAGAATTATCTCTTTTACGGCAAATTCCATCGCAGACACTCTTGATTGTTTGGCGGCGTTGTTCGGACAGGTATGGACTTGGATTTAGTAATCGAGTAGTTTTTAGTGCGACTTTTTGAAGGCTTTTACCGTATAATTTCTCTAAATTTCGGCAGGAATTTATTGAAAAGAGAAGTTTGATTGCTAACTTTGCACAATCGAAGTGTTTTAGAAGTTTTTTAGGGTGCTGAATCCATATATAGAGTCAAAAAACCAGTTTGAATAACAAAAACCAAGATTTTACCTCAAAAATTTTCACCAATTTTGATACCTAAAACTTCAAAAAATCGCAGTAAAGACAACTCCTTTAGTAATAATAATACGCACTGTTTTGGTTTATGGACGGTTATTCATTATAAAATTACTGATTTTTTTATTTGAAAACTGACTGTGATCGAAACGAAATCCAATACTGTTATCATTCTTCGCGTGTGCGGTGATGATGATTTTTATTAGATAATTTTTAAGTGTTTTCTAATATGGAAACTTAGGGAGTTTTGTATTAGAAAATTAATGGTTTTCTGGGTTGAATTTTAGTTTTATGGTTTAAATTAGGTTTTTTATATTATACATGGATTTAGCATCTTGTGAAGTTCACACTTTAAACTTGTGATTAACAAATTTTTATTAGTGATTTTTGACAAATTAAATTAGAAAATAAAACCTCCAAAAATATTATAAGTTATTATTTGTACTTTCTTAAATTTTGGTTTTGTTGTTTAAATTGGGATTCTGATTTTGTATATGGATTGAACATCTTGAAAACCCTTGGAACGTTTTGATTATGGAATCTGGACAAATTAAATTAGAAAATAAAAAGCTCCAAAAATATCTAACGATTAAAATATGAAAATTACAAAATATTGATCCTAAAAACCCATTAGTGGACCTCTGAGTGCCATAGAAATAGGGAAACACTACTAGTCATTTGATACTAAAATCTTACTTCAATTTACCAATAGGTTTCTTTTTATTATATCTAAAATACTTTGTTTTATTCTTTACCTTAGGAACATAAGATAGTGTACATATGATAGTATGTACTATGACTAATGTCATGTTGGGGATAGCGATTCTTAAGAGTTGTTAGTGTGTATTTTTTTTGAGTGAAGCTTAAGTCATTTATTTATTTTTTACATTTTGTGATTGAAAAAATCAGATTTCCTATATTTTATGACTACATTAAAACTCAAATCTTTATTTTTCAGTTCTTGTAAATGATATACTCTACTTTGACATGAAATATATCATATAAACTCACAAAATTATCATACTTAATATATTAGGTTTTGAGTTCTGGAGTGTCTTTCATTAAGCTGTAACCAGTTAGGCCTCTTATTATGTTATGTTGTTTGCATGATAATCTTAAGCCCATTGAGGTAGCTTAACTTTGTTTTTCTCTATCATTCAATGTTGGTACTCTAAGGTTGTTGGTGCTCTAAGGTTGGTGCTCTATATATAAATTATAGAATGTTTTTTTCTAAGCATGATATGAGTTTATATAGTTCTTTTACAACAAGTAGTTATTTATTAATTATTTATGTAATTTATTAATTATATGTCCTTTTTATTGATATATCATTGATTGCAGGATGATTGGGATTTCTAAAATAAAGCAAAAACATACTGATGCTACTAAAAGTACTAATGGAAAACCATCAATGAAGAAGCAAAGTACTGGTGAACTTGTAATGCATAAAGGTTAGTACATATGTAACTTGGTTTTTTTTTTTTAATAAATTTTAAAATCATTACGTGGAAAGTGTCATTCAATGAGTGTGATCCTTTTCATTATTTCTAAAAACAATTATCTATTGGTTTCAATCTAATTTTATATTTTGAGATATGATGTTTTAAGTAAATTAGAATCATCATCCATTTTGATTTAATGGTATGCCATTTTAAATGTCATATTAACTAAAAGACTTAATAGTACATATTATTTACATTAAATTATTGTAATGAATTTATTATTATGAAATTTACAAATATAAACAATGAGATTAGACTCTTGACTTATATGGTACCTATAGTTTACACTAATTTGTTTTAATAAACTTGTTACTATGAAATTTACAGATATCAGTGAATTGAACCTACCAAAGAACACTGATATATCATTCCCAAATGGAAAGGATGATCTAATGAACTTTGAAATTGTGCTTCGGCCTAATGAAGGATATTATAAGTAAGTTGTTTTATGTTAGAAGTCTATGGAAAATATTAACTTAATTTCCAACTTAATTAGATTTTGTAAAATTATTATTAATGATAATGATTTCCTTGTTTTGGTTCTTGTGCAGAGGTGGCTCATTTTTGTTTACTTTTCAAGTACCACCTGGTTACCCCCACAACCCCCCAAAAGTGAAATGTAAAACAAAGGTATGGTTCCTTTAGATTCTTCAAAGAAACTTTAAATTACATGACAATATTTTACTTGTAGGGAAATAGTTTAACTAAAGTTGTCAAGGGATGTTGGTTTCCTAGTTCTCAAATTGTTTACATATAATTTACTCATACAGGTTTATCACCCCAATATTGACTTGGAAGGAAATGTGTGTCTCAATATTTTGCGTGAAGATTGGAAACCTGTTCTAAATATCAACACCATAATTTATGGGTTATATCATCTCTTCCTAGTAAGCGAAATTCTACAAATTTTCAAATCACAGTATATTATTTATTATAATATGCGGGTACAACCCATTAGCAATTCTAGTTTTAAAAAATTGTGCTAGCAAGCTTTGATTTATGTGTGCATAATATTTTACCCATTTATTAAGAGTGTGGAGAGGGGTTTAATAGGATGAGTATGAGATAGTTTGGTTATATTGATATTTATGTTGGTGCAGGCACCAAATCATGAAGATCCCCTTAACCATGAAGCTGGTGCATTTATGAGAGACCACCCAAAGGAATTTGAATGCAATGTCAAAAAGTCTATTGAAGGGGGTTATGTAGGATCTACTTATTTCCCAGGATGCTTATATAAGTAGTAAATTATTTAATGGGTTCAAGTTTTAGAGTCATGCTTTGAACTTGAGAATTGAGCTATAAATATATGTATCTTTTTTGGGAAAGAATCGAGTCTATTTTGGGAAGCAACAGTTGTTAAGGAATAATATTGATATTATGTTGCTCAATGAATTGATGCATACTTCTTTTTTAGACTTATTGATTGTGATAATTTTTGTACATTTTTAGGCCTACTGATTGTGATATTTTTGTACTTTGCAAGGCCTATTGATTGTAATAAATTTTGTACTTGATTTGTTGGAATGCATTTAAGTTTTTTTTAAGAAAAATTACCAAAAACCAATCTTGAATTGCAGAGGGTAAATTTTGAGTATATGCCTTTGTGTTATATTGGAAGCATATATGTTTTCTATTGGAAATAAAAAAACTGGAAAACTGGTTATGTATGCAAAACGGGGGGTTTCCTGAGTGTTATGACTATGTTATTACTCTGAATAGGGTATGTGTAGAACATTAAATTGTGCAGAGCTTTGAATGTGAGAAAGATGGGACATGTGTGTTGATTTATAACAATACAATTCCTTGTTCTAATGTTCAGAAATTCGAAGAAGGATTGCCTCGAAACGATTCTAAATTATTTTCTTCATTAACTCCTTGAGGGAAAAACCGAAATAAAACTGAGATATATGTAAATTTCCACATGTCTTTGATATAAGAACCGATGTGTTCTTCATTAACTTGTGGATGGATATTAGAAGGGGGGAACGTTGGTTGTTTTCCATATTTTATGATATATTGAAAGACACATTTTTTGCATTATGACTTTTAAAAGTATTGATAAATAAAAAATCAAACAATCACATTATTGGTAAACTTGGGCATTTTCCTATGGTGATGAAAATTCAATATGTTCTCTTCCTGTAGCTATGACATAAAATTTATGTTGAAAAAATACATATATAATCATTGGTATAACCATGCAGTGTGCTTATGAAGATCTTCAAATGGTGATGGTGGACGAGGTATTCCCTTTTGCAAAACATCATTTGAATTTTCTATGAACTTCATCCTAATTTTATGTTCTCTTAAATTATTTTGTACATGATTTTGTACAACAATGGATTCATTATTATAGAGGTTTTAAAATCCTTTGGAATTAGGCCTACTTGATTGTTGATCCTTGAGGGCTCTGTTGTTTCCCATAGTTGATCTCTTGAGTGTTTTAACTTCTAGGCTGAGGTATTGAGGTACTAAGCTCACTTTTCTTTGATTATTTCGAAACCCTTCCAAGGGAATAACAAAAGAATTAATTGATTTTTTTACCAATTTGGTAGGCTTCATTATCACTATGGGAGCCTGAAAATATTTTCCAGAGTTATAGATTCCAAACCTCAATTGATTGACTTGCATTTCACGTGCTCTATAAATAGTTTTGACTTCTAGGGAGATTCTGGAACTGGGAGTTTAATCAAAGTGATTCTCATGATGATTGAATTTTTCTTTTGTAGAATCTAGAAGAACTTTATTGTTCATTGTTTCTACAATTTGTTTGAGAGTTTTAAGATCCTTACCACATTGTTCATGATCAAGTTGTTTCAACCTCTTTTCAATTTCACTATAAAGAACTTGGGATGACCTCTAATTAATTTTTGGCTAATCTAAGAAGGTATGAGATTCACAAGATTTTCTTTGGTAACTATAAGAATCATTCTGTTGTATCTATGGGGTAGGTTCAATGGGACACCTATGCATCAACATTGATTTTGGAATTGCATCAAAATACTTAAGCCAAGGTGACTTTCAACTTTGAATTCTGCTTGGTGATCCCAAAAATATTTCATTTGTTTCTTCAACTGGATCTGATCTCTCATCACTACAGTGAGTTCGGAAATGGTTCTTCTTCAATGTATCCAATAGATTCCATAGCCTTACAATATTGGAAACTTTTCCTCATCTCTAGATAAATTCTTAAATGGAAATTTTCTTTAGATTGTGACAAATATAATGCACCATTGTTTTCAAAAGTTTGGTTTTAATTACATGGGATCTCTTCTAAGCCCATTATATGAGCAACAACACTTGGAGAACACTTCCTTTCACTACTTTTATATTCCATTTTTGTCAAATATCCATTACAATGGTTGTGGTCGTGCATAATCTTGGGTGTGTCCATGCCAAAATAATTACTTTTCAACTCATAATCTCTTGAAATTTCTCTATTGTGCAAAGAAAATCTTGGAGCTTCTCGGATATTTAATGAAACAAAATGAGGGATGTCTCTTCTATCATACAAGAAATTTGGATGGTCCTTTGAAAATGCAGATCTTGGGTCATCTTTCAATTCAAAAGAAGGTCTTGGTGGCTCTTTATTTTCTACAAAATTCCATGGTGCCTCTCTATATGAGCTCGATGGACATTTGGATTAGTGTTAATAGCCATTCCCTTACTTCTTTGTATGTTATTAATTTTAATCTAAGGTATTGTGTCCAATTCCTTGTTCAATGTCATATATTATTGTGCTATTTTTGTTTAATGTAATATATATCAAGGTTGGGATTGAAGGTTTTTGAAATAGTGGCGTTAATCATATGGGTTGAGCCGATAACACTTTCCAATGTTTGAGTGAAATAGTATTTGAATAGTTCATGAGAAGAACATGTAAGCATGTTCTCTACAATGCCTTATCAAGTTCCTATATATTCTAATGTGGTGGAAGATAGTCTTGAGGCTATAGTGTTGATAAACATAATAATGTTCTAAGAAATTATTAACACATGATAGTTGATTTATGTGTAGCTTAATTTCGTGGATTAGATCACTCACAATATTACTTGTTTGTGATCCACATGAGTGAAATATGTAGAACCCAATCTGAAGAATCACACAATGATTGTGAAGGGGACCATAGATCCCAATAAGGTAATGGAATATCTCCACGGAAGCACCAAGAAACATATGGAGATTCTTCCACCAAAGAAGGATGGATACAAGAAAGAAGAGGATTAGAAGGAGGGGGAAAGAAAGAAGGGGGAGAGGAAAAGGAAGGTGGTGGTGGGGATAAGAAGGATGGTGGCGAAAACAAAAAGGGAGGGGATATTGAGAAGAAGTGTGTTCATAAATCTAAAGGTGATGGTGAAGACAAGAATGATGAAAGCAAGAAAAATGAAGCCCCTATTCCCAGATATGTCATTGAGAAGGTTTGTCCTTAGTTTTTCAGTGATGAAAACCCAAATTCATGTTCTATAATGTAACTATGTTGGAGTACTATTCATAGATATGTGTTTTGGGGAGACCTGAATCCTTGGGGAACTAAACTTGTTGATTTGAGGATTTGTGGATATTTTAGTTCTTTGAGAAGTTGCATAGATATTTTGATTTTATAGTTATGAATCTTTGTGGAATTATTAATATTGTTGATTTTCATTGTGCGGGGTGTGCATAGGGAGCCTTAAACTATTGATGTTAATCTCCTAGTATTCAATATTCACAAGTGCTATGACATTGTGTTATTTCTCTGAGCATTGATGTTAAAATTGAATCTTTGTGCAAGAAGGGGTTTGTGCAGGAGATTTCATTGTGCATAGCTTTTACTAGGACGAGATATTTTTGGTAGAATGAAGAGTACACGTGGAAATTAATGTTAATCTATTATTATTATTATGTTTCATTGTGTAGAGATTTTCTTGTATGGAAGATGACGTATGTTTGTCGATTTCTTGAAAAAATACAATAATTTTACACATTTCCTGATTGTATATGTATGAAATTTTACAGAAGATGGGGTATGTGCATGAGAGTGAGGAATAATATTATGTTTCTTTATGCGGAGTATGAAGTATGTGTGGGGGAGAAATTTCCAAGAGCTTTGATTTTAGAACTATGAATATTTGTAGAGGTCTAGGTATTTGCAAGAGTACGTAATGATTAAAATTGCTAATTCTCATTGTGTGAAGTAGTGCATATGGAAATTATTGTTAAACTATTAATGTTAATGTGTGATATTTTTGCCCAAAATGGATTAATTGTTTTGAAATGCGAAACATATGCCTTTGTGTTATATTTAAAGCATATATGTTTTCTATTGGAAATAAAAAAAACTAGAAAACTGGTTATGTGTGCAAAACGGGGTTTCCTGAGTGTTATGACTATGTTATTACTCTGAATAGGGTATGTGCAGAACACTCAATTGTGCAGATCTTTGACTGTACGAAATATGGGATATATGTGTTGATTTATAACAATACAACTTCTTGTTCTAACATTTTGAAATTCGAAGAAGGATTGACATGAAACAATTCTAAACTTATTTTCTTTATTAACTCCTCGAAGGAAAAAACGAAATAAAACTAAGAGCTATGTAAATTTCCAGATATCCTTGATATAAAAACCGCCTTGGGCTTCATTAACTTATGGCTGAATCTTAGAAGGGGGAACGTTGGTTGTTTTTCAGATTTATGATATATTGCAAGATACATTTTTTGCATTATGTCTTTTAAAAGTATTGATAGTGCAAAAATCAAACAATCACATTATTGGTAAAATTAGGCATTTGCATAATATATGTTGAAAAAATCCATGTATAATCATTGGTATAACCATGTAGTGTGTTTATGAAGACCTTCATCGCACAACTACCTACACAACTACCTTGGGACATGGAGGATATTCATAGGATTTGGATAGAGTCAATGTTTGTTTCCTTCTAAAGTTGAATTTAGTTGAAGAGAAGTAGACCTCAATTGGTGCCTCTCTTTTTCTTTGATGCTTGATTTTAGGCACCTTGGAGCCTGATCTTTGCTAAAGTTGGAAATTCAATTGATTCTTGAAAAAAAATATCCCAATGTTGTAATAGAGTAAATCATATATAATTGAAATAGTAACCATTTCTAAAATTTCATGTTTCGCATTGCATCTTTGTGAAATTTTGAATATACAAATCCATAATACGCAGATCAACCACTCTGAACGACGTTTATGTCATTGGACGATCTGCGGTTACCTCACAAAATAAGGAGAGGAGTTCATTAAAGACATTTATGTATCTTTTTAGTAAATTAATTTGTTTTATACATTTTTTTACTATGATTGTGTTGAGGGGTGCTCTGCAGCTCAGTAGGGGTAGATGTGTATGGTAAATATTTATTTCTATAATTGAATAATAACACTTCTAACTATATTATAAACAAATATATCTCCATAAATATTTTAGACACTTTTACGTGATCTTCATTTCTAACTTCTCTGATAGTCCTAATACAAAGAATTTTAGAGTAAGTCTACTTTAATTGATACATTGTAATGATTTCATTATATCATAAGCACGAAATATTCCTTCAAATATATCATATCATCCAATGGAAAATTTGATTGAGGGAGAGAAGTACATATTGGAAATTTTCCTTATTCCTAGCAATCCAAATAGTGCATAAAACAACTAGGAGAGATAGACGATTTATTAATCCCATTAAAAATTTCTTTTCAACCATTAAAGGTCAACCAAATGTCAAATAAATATTTGGATGAGTGATATTCATTAAAGAGGATGGCCTCATCTCTCTCTCTTTTCCATGCACCAGAAATACCCGATGTGTTTGCATTGTGATCTCTTCTACAAGTTATACAAGTAAGTGTTTTACATGAGATTATAACCATAAGAAATTTACATTTGCTTATTTTTCTTTTAATTTCATTATATCTATATACCACCATATTTTTTCATGTTATTCCACTTGAGAAAATTATTTTTCATATAGTAGGTTGGCATATCCTCTTGATGGGTTAATAGTCCTCACCAATTCATCTTTGAACATGAGGAATTACTAATGATTATTTGAACATGGACATTTATTCTACTTGTTTATCATTATGGTTTAAAATTTCGTTTATTTTCATGTTACCCACACATTACCATGATATGGGTGACATACATGACTGAGGGTTGAAAACCCTTTGTTTTCTAGATTTATCCTTAGGCCATAAAAAATATTGCATACTTCATTTATTCCTATCCATAGGTATAGTCCTATATTTACCTACTTAGCATTATATATCCTTTATTCTAGGAAGTTCTTAGCCAAAGGAGAGGATTTCATTAAATATTTCTAAAAATAGAGTCATCTATGTATCTCTTCAGTAAATTAATTTGTTCTATCCATATTTTCACTATGATTCTACTGAGAGGCACTCTACAACCCAGTATAGGGGTAGATGTGTATGCATAAATATTTAAAATTTAACATAAAAAATTAACATTTATATGTCAGCTCAATTAAAAAATAATTAAAGGGTAAACGTAATAGAGAACTGAGTATGGTGGAGATGTTATAGAGTAAAAATTTAAATCTTGGCTCAATTAATAATATAATGTTAAAAGTAATGAAAATAATAAAATTCAATTTGTTATATTGTAATTTTGTTTTTCCCCTGCTGACGAGTGTTAAACAGCTAAGATCCACTCTTGGCCACATGGGATATTACCACAGGTTCATCCATAACCATGCCTCGATCATTAAACCACTGGAGAAATTATTGAAGAAATATGAAAGATTTGCATGGTAAAATGAATGTGATGCCGCTTTCAATGTGTTGAAGGAAAAGTTGGCAAGTGCACCAATCCCATTTTATCCAGATTGGAACAAGAAAATCATGTCCATATTGCTATATCCTAAATTTCCTTGGGAGTTGTTTTGACTTACAAGAAACCATCCCATTGAGGAGAACTAATAATACCCTTCTATGTTTTCCTCCAAGGTGCCATTAATACAAAATTCATTCAACATATTCTTGTCTTGTCTATTGGATGCATGGAGTAAATCTTGTTTTTTCTACTGCTTAATGTCTTCTAATGCATAGATCTAGATTTTTGCAGCATTTATCTTGATAACCCAATTGCAGATCTAAAGATATTGGCAGCCATATTTGTTGTTAGGGTTGTTTTTTATGCACAGATAAAGTGGTCTTTTTTTCGTACGCTTGGAATTAAGATTCATACTAACAACTGGCAACTCCACATGGGTTTACAATTACGACCGCTGTCATTTTTCTGATCCTTGCATATCCAGCTGCTTCAAACCCTAGGATTTCTCTTCAGCCCCTTGTAGTTGCTTTTCTTGATGTTTTTTTTAACTTATAAAACCCTAAACGATAAAAATTCTAACTTCCATGTATTTTCGGACCTATTGCGCAGGTGACAGACATTAGCCGCAGCTAAGACGACAATTTTTTCTGAAATCTGCTGCCGAGAGTGCCAAAAGTGCAGCTCACACTTTTTGGCCCAAAACCTGCAACCTGGAGCTCCATGAAGTGGGAATCAACCCAAAAATTGTGACCTCTGCTAAAAACAGGTCAGAAACTGCGACCTAGATTTTTTGCAGGAGTTTTTCTTAAAGTTTTATGGGTTTGTCTGAGCCTCTGTGCAGGGTTGTCTGACCACTGTATCTGTCCATTTTAGAATTGTACTTATTTTTTTTTTCTCAAATAAGTGGGAACCTAGCCCCCTAGGGTTTCGGTACCCTCCACTTTTTGTGGAAGAGTTTTTGTTGTTGCAGGTTGTCTGAAATTTCAAAGTCTTCAGCCTTTTTTCAGATCTGATACCTCACATTCAGATCCACTTCAGATCGACTTGTTATCCATCCAAATCACCTCATTCATCTTTGTTTTGGTTTTCCTCTAGGTTTCACTTTGTTTCCCTCCAGGAGATAGCCTTTCGCCACCTCATTTACAACAACTTTTCCTCTGATTTGTTGTTGTTTTCTGCACCACTTTCCAGCAGATTTTTACCTTTAGATCCCTGTCCCTCTCGACCTTAGATCTATTGGATATTTTGGTGTGTTTTGACTAGTTTTTTCCCACCTATATACTACTTGTTGAGAGGCCCGCCTCATTGGGTTTAGATTATTGCATTATTAATTGTTATTTCAGTTTCATATACTATTATCTGCAGGTTTATTTTTAGTTACACAACACATTTTTTTTTATTTTTCTCTACAAATGTCTAGGTTTAGAAATTAACATTTACACACTTTACACACACACCTTAAGCGGAAAAGGACTTGGTTAACACCGCCAAGCAAAGACTCTAAAACATTGAAATCAATTGATCCTGGACCTCTTTTCCCTTGTTTCGACATTGTAATTAGTTGATCCTGCACCTCCTTGCCCTTGTCGGTCTCTTTTTCCCTTGTGCTGTTTTTGTGTTGTTATCATTGTGCCACCAAGGTGTTTATCTCGGAGACTTATTGGCCTTCATCCTCAGTTTCCGGTAGGAAGACTTACTCCTCCGCATAGGATTTGAGTTAATCCTCCTATGATTCCACACTCCGACTCTTCTTCTGGTTCATTGGGTTCTCCTTCTCGTTCCACCTTCGGTCCTCCCCCTGTCACCTTCACCATGTCTGGTGCAAGACCTAATGCTGGTGGTAACCTCAGACCTCATGCTGGGAATACCACTAGTGGGACCGCAACAGACACTACCCCAGCTGTGCCCTTTCTCCACTTCATGGCAAGCCTCCACCTCCCTGATTTTGACCAGTTGATAAATGACCCTATACACCATGACGCTAGTTGGCCTGTTATGCCAACTAAGCTCCCTTCCAACATCCCCACATTTGAAGGCCTTGCTGGAGAAGATCCTACAAATCATGTTCGATCTTTCCACATGTGGTGTTCATCTAACTCCATTACTGATGACTCTATCCATCATTAGTTGTTCCAACATATGCTTACAGGTGAAGCTTCTAAGTGGTATGTTGATCAGGTCCCTTCCTCTCACACCACCTTTGTGACTCTTGCCCGGGCTTTTCTATCTTATTTCTAGCTTCCCCTTTGTTATGACACTAGTATTGAACTCTTGACTTCTTTTCGTCAATCGTTTGCGACCCGCCTATCAGACCATGTCTAGGAATGGTGGAGAAGAAAGATCATATGTCGAGTCCCTACCTTCGAAAACTGTGTCTACATGGAATGGTTCCTTAGATCTCTCTTGCCACCTATTTGGAAATATGTCGCATCGCACTTTCCTCAAACGGAAGAATCCGCTCTCCAAATTGCATTAAAATATGACCTGATCTACGCTCAGTCGGGTTATGTTTATACCGTTCTACCTGATCTTCCCAGACCTAGTGGTGCCAATGCACTGGGGGCATCTCATGCCACTGACGGTATCGTTGGAGCTCTCTTGAATCCATACGCTCAACCTCCCATGGGCTACGGATTTCCTCAGGGGGGGGCCAGCACCTCCTGCACTTTTCTCCCTCCTGGTAGCATGTATCTAGGATATGGCATGCCTCCTCCTTTTTCCCAACCTCCTGTTTACCACACTGTCACCCAACCTCCTTACTATTTGTATCCACATCTTGGTGCTCCAGCTCCTCCAGCATTAGCACCTCCTCCTCCCTTACCTTCTCAACCCCCACAACAGCAACCGCCACCCACTCAGGGGTAGGTGTATGCACAACAGGGTGTGACTAATCCTCCTCCCTCAAAAAAGAAGAGGAAAGGCACTCAAAATCAAGATGCCCCTAGAAATCCTAGACCTAATCAAGGTAATGCTTTTAACACTACGAACCAGCAACATGGCACTTAGCCCAAGCAGGACAGGCCTGTTCGCACGAACAAGCCATGTTCTTGTTGTGGTGTTTATGATCATTACATGCATGATTGTCCTCTTTTGCCATAGATGTGGCAGCTGTGGGAGTCTCAAACAACATTGCGAGGACAGTAAGCCTCCACTTTCGTCCCTCCCAGTGCTGCGCCTAGTCAACCGGTTGTGCTTACTAATCCTTTCCCTCAGCAAGGATTTGTGGCCACCCAACCACCTGAGGGTCAGGTGGCCACTCAACCTCTTCCATCTGGTACCTATGATTACCATATTCTCATGATGAACTCTGATCAACCTCTAACTATAGACATCAATATTCAGAGTTGGTCCTGTCAGTACAACAAGCCTCCCGCTATGTCTGTCCCCGAGCCGCCTCCTTCGGTATCTACAGAGCCTCTTTCAACACCTAATGGTCCCTTGCAGATCCATCAACCTAACACGGAGGTTCATACCAAGATCCCTAAGGGACCACTACGCTGAAATTCTACTTCTGGCAAAGCTGCCCATTCGTATATCCTAGTAGATGATTTTGCACAATCCCTTGTTGCCATTTCAACACTAGAACTCCTCCAGTCGTGCCCTTCACAATGAAAAGCTCTACTATCTTCCATAGGAGCTGTAGATCCTTCCAACGATCGATTGATTTTCTTTGATGTTGACCGGTCAAAACATCCTCCTCTCCTTGCTTCCATCGTCTTCCAAATCCCAGTCAAGATCTGGAACGCTAATGTTTCCTAGTGCATCATTGATGAGGGGACATCCACCTATGTGATGTCCGCTTCAGTTTGGAAGCAACTCAGATCACCTGAGTTGTCTCCTTCCACAACCACTCTCTGAGCATGGGATGCCCACGCCTCCCAACCCATTGGCTTATTCCGCAATTGTTCTATTACTCTTGCGGGCAAGACTTTTTGCGTTGACGTAGAAGTCATAGATGCCCCCTTAGATTACAACATTCTATTAGGTCGTAGCTACACTTATGCGATGTATGCTATCCCTTCCGTGGTCCACTGCAAGATGTCCTTCTTTCATAATGGAAAGATAGTCACCATTGACCAATTTACATATTATGAAATGAAGTCTCAGACCTCCCCTGAGTCCATCATCTCTTCGGTGGCCAGTAAGAAAATCGTCAATCCTTTGACCAGTGTCTCACCTGGAGTCTACAAATATTCTTCATTGCCTGGTACATTCCCTAGTCTTCCTCCTCCTCTCTCTAATCCTAGCTCATCAAATGTTTGCATGATGCAATTGTCTTGGGCTGCCCTCAAGCGGCCCACCTCGTCCAGTTAGCAGCCTCCTCTCCCTCCGCAGCCTACTCCTAGCCCTTTGATTAAGTCTGCTGGACTTCCTCCTCTTGGCCCTTCAGCTATGAGCCTCTTTACCCTCTTGGAATGGTTCCTCCAGGCCTTAACCATTTAGGAGCCGTCCCACTTGGTCATTACCCCTCCGATCAGATACCGTTCTTAGCTCCCCCACCAGGAGTGTATACGGTACCTATTATGGCCACCCTCTCTCTTCCTAACTTGACCCTTGGGATTCTTGTCTGGTACCTTGATCCTCCAGCCGCTACCCCGCCTGGTCAGCCCAAACCTTATCTTGCTTTGACCCCGGTTCAACTGGTCCCCATGACTTCTCCCATTGCAACAGTGCCTCAACCACCTCAACAGGAACCACCTCCTATTGCGACCGCTTCGGGTAAGAAGGGAAATGCTCGCAAGAGGGCCTCCAAGGACAAGGCTGCCCTGACTGACCCTGCACCTCCCCCGCTAGCAAAGCCCTATGCCTTGTGTGATTTCATCAACCATGCCACCCATAACTATCCTGAACTGCCCCGTATCAAGCCCATGGTTAAAGTTGCATTCCCTTAGTCTACAGTCCCTAAAGCCTCTATTTCTTCCTTGAATGTAGCCAAGAATCCTAAAACTATTCACACCAACCAACTTTTTTCTTTGTGTGATCTCCATGGCCATTATTCTCACCATTTTCCCTGCCTTACGCATTACCGCGCCTCGTTAGATGTAGTTTGAGAGTATGAGATTGAAAAAAACAAATCCACCTCTCCCGTACTTGTGTAGTATGATGCAGGCCAGACTGAGGATTTACCCATTGACATTCCCCCTCTCAATGTCGACATGATGGAGCCCACGACCACCATCCTCTACCTATCATCATCCATGAGACCCTCGGCGGAAGCTCCCTCCAAATATTCCCTTGTTGTTTCACCTGACCTCCCTTCAACGATCACCCTGGGCTCAACATCAATAGATCCATTATCTGCTTGTTCTTACGTCATCCCCCGTGACGATGTGCATGTGAACCTTTCTTCTCATGATGATGAGTCAGGTAGCTTCACCGCGTCATGTGGTCTTCCTTCCTCCAATCACTTCATCTTCTATTGTGATGATGACATCATGGAAGCTATGTCCACCCTTGACTTCATCTTTCCCGCCCATAAATGGGATGGCACCATTCGTTCCTATGGTGAATTTTGCGGCCTGAGCATAAGCTACGCCTCTGGTAGCTCCCACACTCCACCTCACCGTCAGTGTGTGAGTAGTAGACATCCTACCCAGATCACTCCCTCCCATAGAGTGCATTCGATTTCTACTTTGTGCTCAGGTTGCCAACATTGTTCATCATCCTCCCATTTATTGTCTTATGGCACCTTTTAGATGGACCTCCCATCCACACCTTATATCGGTTTCACCGATGGTGCAAGTCACTACTCCCGGAATCTAGCCTCAGTAGGTTGGGCCATTTTTACCCGCTTGCATTCGCTTGTTCTCTCGAATGGTGTATGCATTGGTACTGCTACCAATAATCGGGCTGAATATGATGCAGTGCAAATTTTATTAGTCGATGCCCTTTCAAATTGCATCCTCCACCTTCATGTTCGTTTAGATTCCCTGCTTATTTTCATGCAATTGAATGGTGTCTATCATGTGCATAATCCTATCCTTTTTAGAAGATATTTAATAGTGAAGCTTTTGATGCGTGAATTTGAAATCATTACATTCAGTCATGTACCGAGAACAAAAAATCACTATGTAGATAGCATTGCAAACCATATTCTAGATTGGCATTTAACATAAGACAATAACATAAAAATATCAAAACGATGCATATCCATAATATGTGTCGTATAAAATGTTTTAGAGTCCATCCACTTTGACACATATGACATGCCCATAGCATGTTACAAATACATGGCTCTATGTACTGGTCATCTAAGTCTTGCTAGCCATTCTCTGAAACACCGGTTAGAAGCCTCTCACATCTATGACGGGTGTCCTCTAGGAGGGTTGTTGCATCCTCATTTTGCTGCGCCCTCGGTCCACTAGGTCCTACTGTTCCCGATACTGCAGGTCGTCCCATATACCCGGCCAGTTTTACGAGTGTTGTATCTGCATACCAAAAGTGAAAGAATCAGTACCACATACAATATTCTATAACTTTACATGCACATAAAAGATTAGCAATTTTTCACTTACCATCGTACCCCCATATTCGACCAGGCAGCAGTGGCAAATCTAGGTCCCCACAATAACTCATCCCACTATAGGGATAGTCGTCTATATACAACGGCATCTAATCCCAATGAACAAAGAACTCGGGTTGGAACACCCGTCCAACCGCCCCACCTCCTCCTCTACACAGTAGTCACCCCCATCGGCGCATCCTAGGCTCTCTCGGGCCCCCCATCTTGGAGTTGTATGCGAGGTCAAAGTGTCAGGATCTTCACAAAGAAGAACGAGCACAAAAATGTACCATATGCACAGTCATGGTTCGCTTTCTTCTTGCATAGCGAAAAATGTCATTTCAACAATGACAACATCATCTAGGCCCACCCATAGTAGGTCCCACTCAAAACACTCTCCACAAGCATCATCTGCCCTCCGGTGATGTGGTGGTCCATGGAGTGCTTGGTTGCCCAGGATCCGCAGCATCGATGCGGCCATAGCACGGGTATCTAACCTCTCCAGATCCCCAATGGGTATCTGACTCCCCTTGACTTGGAGAACTGGTCGACAATGGTGCTCTACAAACTCTATGATATTCCGCCCCTGCGGGAATATTGGCTGAGTATTTGCTACCATCCCAAGTGGTGGGAGACTAGTCAGGAAATATATATCCTGGACCGTCAACTCGATCCGGTGCCCCTACACTATATATACCTCATGGTCTGGATCCCAATAGTTGACAATCCAGACCAATAAGGGCTCTCGATCTCTCATCAAAGGGTTCTCCACAAACTTCAAAACCCCAACCTCAAGGAATAATTAGTTAAACAACAGTTTAATTAATATTATGGTTGTATTTAACCCAAAACATGGAAATTAATTAGATAAATCATTATTTATCTTATTATTTCCTAAGAATAATTATTTAAATCTTATTTAAATAATATTCTTTGTTGAATATAACTAAATCACCCTTAAATAATTAAATAAATAATTATTTATTTTATTATTACTCAACCACATCCTTAAAATGATAAATAAATCATTTATTTATTTATTATTTACAAATAAATGAATTTGACCCAAGTCAAATTCCTTTTCCCTCCAACAAATATAATAAAATATTCCATAAAAGTTAGATCTTGATTTGGTTAATAATATTTTAATTATGCACCAATATCTAGACTAACTCATTATTTTGTTATAAATAGAAGGGTTTTCCCATTCATTTACCACCTTTTTTTGCCTAAAGATCACTCTGGATCTATACTTTTGGTCTGACTTTGATCCACCATCATAGTCATATTTTGCTACCATTTTTGTCTAGGTTTTCTACACCATCAAGAGAGAGGAATTTTAGATCTAAAGTGCTGAGGACTTACAAGAATCCATCCCATTGAGGAGAACTAGTAACACCCTTTAGTTTTTTTCTCCTAGGTGCCATTAATACAAAATTCATTCAAAATATTCTTATCTTTTCTATTGGATGCATGGAGTAAATCTTGTTCTTTCTACTGCTTAATGTCTTCTAATGCATAGATCTATATTTTTGCAGCATTTATCTTAATCACCTAACTAAGGATATGAAGATATTGGCAACCATATTTATTGTTAGGGTTGTTTGTTATGCACAACTAAAGTGGTATTTTTTCGTACGCTTGGAATGAAGATTCATACTAACATACTCGCTACCAAAATTTCATGTGGGGCTCATTCAAGTTCTTTACTGATAATTCTACCCTAAAGTACTTAGTAAAAAATCCTGTAATTGAAGGAAGGATTTGTAGATGGATTTTTCTATTCCAAGAGTTCACATTTGAAGTAATTGTCAAGTGAAGAAGGTTAAACATGGGTCTTGATAATCTTTCCCAGTTAGATTCGAGTGAAGCCAAGGGATCAATATCATCAATTTCCAGATGTCTACCTGTTCTGATTTGAGGCCATACCAGAGTACTTGGAGGATATTTCTTCATTATTAGCCATAGGTAAATTTCCAAAGGAGTACACGGCGACACAAAGGATGCAGATGGTGGTTCGAGCTATAAACTAGTAGTTGATTGCAGGTCAGTTATACAAAAAGGGCATTAACCAGATATTACAAAGGTGTGTTATTGATCATGCGAAACAAGATGTATTGTGGGAATTCCATTCAGGAGTTGTTGTTGGACATATGGGAAATAAGGACATCACAAGGAAAGTATTGTAGGCAGTACTTTAGTGGCCCACTTTTGTGAGATGCAAAGGAATACACTCAGAAATGTCACCATTTCCAATGTACATGCACTTCATGCCTTTGAGAAGTGGGTGGTTGACTGTGGGACCCATTAATCCTCCGACATGTCACTCCCATGCTAGGTACATTGTCACCGCAATAGATTACCTTACTGGATGGGTTGAAGTTGCACTAGTCAATGATTGCACTGTAGACATTACTACCAAGTTCATCTTCAAGAATTTTATCACTCGATTTAAGTGCCCCCAAAGCCTCACAAGTGGCCAGGGGACCCACTTCATTAATGAGATAGTCACTTCATTGCTACATAACTTTATGATCTAACACCATAAGATCAACCCATACCACCATTAAGAAAATGGTATTATTTATGGGCCTCACCAATATATGTTTTGCTAACTGAGATGAATGGGATAATTGAGTGTCAACCACATTATGGGCTTATCGTACAAGTGTAAAGCACCTGCACAAGTATACAACCTTCTAGCTTGTTTATGGACGACAAGTCATGGTACCCATTGAGTTCATCATCCCTAACCTCTTTATTTCATGGTCTACACACATGAAATAATATGAATCTATTACGAAACACTTGGAAAAATTATAGGATTTGGATGAAGATAGATTCTTAACTGATTTCCACCAAAATGTTGAGAAGGAGAGGTGAAACGTATGGCGCGAATGACACATAAAGTGGAAATCCTTTTCAGTTGGGGACCAGTTTCTCGTATATGATAGTAAGTTGTTGAAACATACCAGAAAGTTGAGAATGCATTGGTTAGGACCATTTCTTTTTGCATAAGTCAAATACTCGAGAGTTTTAAAGCTCATGCAATTGGATGGAGTCCTATTTCCTGGCTGGGTGAAAGATTCACACATGAATCCCTTGCATGATGCAACTGGTTGAATATCAAAATGAATTTATATTTGTAATGGGATCGTATTTAGGTGTAGGTTGAGTAAATCATTTATTTTAGTGGGTCATTCTCTTCACTTGCGGCAATTAATTTAGTTTCATCACTCATTTGAGTCGAGTGAGTTACGAATAAATTTTTGGAAGTTACTTTAGTAGTGTCAATCAAGTGACTCCCTCTGCAACTACTTGTGGTTATGGAGTCGCACATGGAAATCGTCTTCTCCATAATAATTTGTAATAATTCCATGTGTTAGTTCGAATTTGGGCTAGATCTCTACTGCAATATCACGGACACGATATGGTCATAAATTTCTAGGACCCTGTCATCATATCATCATAATTAACCATCATTCCAACCCTCCTTTTCAATTTTCCCATCATCTGGGTCAAATCCAGGTCACATTCATGTTATTTCCCTTATTTGAATCGAGTATAAAAAAATTTGTATTAATTAGTTAAACGATATAATAAAAAAAAAAATCAAGTCTTTCTATTTAGTTTGCATGGAAATTATAATTTATTCAGTAGTAAAGCTAATGTGGTCAAATTTCCCAGTCTGGATTCTGTGTCAAAGATGTTAAACTTGCGAGCAACAATGCAATGTACACAAATTTCTCATCAACAGAATGCATTGCGGTTATATTTGGCTTAGCAAACAATACCCAATACATTCCATCAACATTCAGAGACCCACAGGACTATCTTCTACAAGATTTGTTGTATCATCTACATTCTATAATACTTCCATGTGGGGAAAGAAGATGGTATATGAAAATTATTACAAAAAGTATGATATTCAACATGGTAGTAAGGGAACCCTGATTGAGCCAATGATCAAGCCTACTGTAAAATTTACCTACTATAAAATTATAATAAATATCATGTGCCATTTCTTGAGGGGCGAATGCACCTTGGACACCATCTCACTAGTGGAAGCTTGTGTCCAAGGTACACAAATGAATTGGTGTAGTTTTCTACAGAATGAGGTTCTTGGAGACTGTGAATATGTCTATAAGAGGGAAACACATTTTATTTATGTATATCTTGTTGTTTCCTTTGCAATTATGAAGTGGTTCCCTCCAGGAGATATATATATAGCACCGGTGTCCAAGGATCATCCACTTGCACTCATATATTTACCATGGTAGTCTTCTGGGAATCCCAGTAGCATGGAAATTAATGAAGCTTCTTTTGCTGGTTGGTACCATAAAATGTTGTTTGTCACCAACACCAGGCCAAGGATCCCACCATTTCTCTTGGATGGGTATTCACAAGATATATTTTTTTGAGTTAGGTATAGAAATAATTTGGTTCAGCCTAAGTGTGTCAACCAAAACTTTTTTAGAAGCAAGCTCATCCATTCGTTCTCTTTGAGGAAGCATTCCATATCAAAGTCTCATCCTGTCCTAGAGTTGCTAGAAAAATTCAGGATGGGAAGATGACATACTCATTTGAAGGGATTTTTCCTAATACGATGCTTGGAGAAACCCCTTCCACCTCCCAGAAGTGACTGGATGAAGAAACTCTCAATATAGTCATCAAAGATCTCAAGAAAAATATGATGTCTTTTTGCAACACTCTAGAGAATCTTGGGGATTTAGTATGTCCTTTCCCTTATTTTTCTGAATTTATCAATTCTATTCCAATTACTTCTTTGACTTGCAGCCCACCAATTGCTTCAATTCCCCTATTGGGCCCCCATTCTCATACTGAACCCACCATAAGGAATACTCACCCACTCACCACCAGGCTACAATCAATTCTAGAGAAAACAATTAAAGTGATCTCTACTCAAGTTTTTGATCTTACTTGAGTGTAACCCCAACCTCACACCAACACCCCCATCATTGAAGAAAAATTATTGTCCACATTCATCATATCCCCAATGTCACACAATCCATCACCCTGAACAACCTCCACCTCAGTCACCATCTCAGAAAATAATCCATCATGAAATATTCTCGGTGGTGAAATAGAAACGAAAGTAATCTGTATAATTCAACACATCACGAACACTACCAATGGGGCACTCATAGTTATCCCTAATAGCACAAAATCCATTATTACATCCTTGTTTTATTTATTTATAGCACTAAGTACATTCATGGAAATCAATCGACCTTTTATCCCTGAGAACGCAGGCACAGAATCCATCCAATCCTTGTCCCTAACTTCCAACTCTACCTCCTTTCCACCACCTCCATCCATCCCAAACTATATCAGTCCTCACATCATCGAGCGCTCACAACGAGAAAGCTCACCCCAAGGGCGGTTTGAGAAATCAATTTCCAGCGTCCTCTAAATTTTTATTTTTATTTTGAAATTAGAGCCTTTTTAAGCAAATGAAGGCTTTTCAGGACACATCTACCTTCCATATTTGACATAGGTTTTTTATTTCATTTTACCAAGGGTATATCCTTTTTTATCCTTCCCTTCCCACATAGACTTGAAATAGATTGTTCTTCTTTAACAAATTATAGATTTTGGAATAAATTCCATAGATATCCAATACATAGAGTTTGATTCCATTTTAATTAGACCACGGTGAGTCTTTGTACAAGAGACAACTCATGATTACAACAAGTCTTGATTACTTTTTCCAACTTTTGAGAAATCCATTTTGAATCTTTAATACCATATACATTATGCTTTAAATGAATATCAATTATTTAATACCTTCACCAAGGCAATAAAATTGTAAGAAAATAATTATGATAAATAACTCAATTATGTAATTCCACCCTTTTTCGGATGTAATAAATGATCTAGGTGGCTCCAGAGACAGAAAAAACAAGGAGGGCTGATGAAAGCTCAAAAATCAAAGTGTTCATATTGCTCTCGAACTAGGTTCAAGTTTAAGAGTTCATCGCCCTGATCACAAAGTTGCGAATGACACATCAATCCGAGCTCGTATAAGAAAGTTAGAGCAATTTGAAGTTTTTTTAAGGCAAGGGAAGTGGGACCCACAACATGCCACATGGCGTCCCAGTAAGAAATTCAAACCCACATGGAAATCCCCTTAGTTTTTGACACATGGCGCTCCTCCATTGGCCCCTTTCCCCTACAAAAAAGACAAGACAAAATGATATTTAATTTCCCACATAAAAACAAAAAAAATCATTAAAAAATAACTAATATTAAATATAGTTATTAAACAATCAAAATAAACTTAAATATGGTAAATTGTTATGTGAAAATAATAATATTAAATATGGTTAAATTACATATTAAACAAAAACTCCATTTTTGTTTTTGAGCATCATTACAATATGGATATATGAATTCCACTGTATATTATCTAGTTTGAAAAAACTATATTAAAACTAAAATTGTGTTTTAAAACAATATTTGGACTCAAAGGAATTTGAACTCAAAACCTCCCAACATCAACTATCTTATTATGATTATGCCAACCAATGTGCCAACCTCACCCTTTGTCTTATTCATTTTCACACTTTGTTAGAAAATGACATTCAAATGGTTCAAGGAAACCATGAAGAATGATGGAGAAAACATGAGAGATGAGGGCAGAAGGAGGTCAATGGAGTTGTGAGAAAAGAGAAGGCAGGTTGAACAGTAAACTCACACGTAGTTCAAGGTAGGATGGTGCATGCAGTTCGAGTGAATCTTTTTTGATGTCAAGGGAATCTTTTGATTCCAAGGAGGTAAAATTTTCCTCTGTTAGAATATATTAAACTTTATATGTATTTTAACCAGAATTTCGTAGGGAGCGCAACGGTGTGCCCAAATTTTCCATTTGAGCAGAGGTTTTGCAAATTCCCTGTGGAGGAGAATCTTTATGGATCTTGAGGGAATATTTTAGATTCCTTGGAGGCCGAAATTCGCCGGTGTCAGAATGAGGTCAACTTTATACTAATTCTTCTCAGAATTTCGCAAGGATGTCAATGGTGAGATCATATTCCTATTTTGAGTTGCGGATTTCTAGATTTCCTGTGGAGCAACATCTTTGAGGAATCTAAAATATTCCCTTAGGCCCACATTTTCACTTTGTCAGAATTCAGCAAATTGACAGTCGATCCTGCACCTCTCGGTGACTGCATTCAACAATGCATTTAGGTTTTCCATCTAAACCTTATGTTTTTTGGCCACTTTCCAAAGTGAAGTTGCAGGTTTCGGAATTCAGTGAGTGAGCAGTCGATTTCATGCCTTTCGACGCCACACTTGCGATGGTGATTTCAAATCCAGCAACGAAGCAACTTATTATTTAGTCATATTTAGTATGAGGTATATGCAGTGTGATAATGTACTTCTTTATCTCTTTTCTATGAGATGCATTGTGCTGTATAGATCCATGCTTAATGTTTGATGCGGGATCTTGTTTTTTTTCTTGAAGTGAGATCTCATTTCTATCATTCATTGTCACATGTATGTTTGATTGAGATCCCTTTGTTTCCATGCTGGCAGGATACACATAGTCATTATGTGTGAGTTACTGTCATAATGATAGGAGTCCTTTTTGTGAATGAGAGTTCCTGTAGCAAAACATCTCATGGAGGGGTCCAACCACTATTACGTGAGGGAATTTTCCTTGTATGATAGAGAAAATACCATCCATGTACATCATCACTCTTTCCAGCACTTAATGCAACGACCTACACCATATTGACATCGATACCTGGAAATGTAGTCCCTCCTGGACAAACTCCGTTATCAATGTCTTATGTTGCTAATGCTTGTTATGTTCCTCTTCTTTACAACATTCATATGTTCATTTATGTTCATTAATGATTTTATGAAATTATAACACATCGGTCGAAGTAAAAGGTCTTGGTTAAAAGGGTATCAGGAATTTACCCAGTTCAAGTGGTATTAGAGCGGTCTTCTTCTTGATTTGGATTGCAGGTGTGAACCATTACATGTTTGCCGAGTTGAGCAATGGAGGATGTCAAAGGCCTATAAGAGACCATGCTCAGAGTGTCGAGAAAGAGAAGATGTTGTATGAAGCTTATGAGAAACAAGCAACAAATAACACTAAGATGAAAGCGCTTTTACAAGAGGAGAAGGATCACAAACATCAATTGCAGCTTCAATTTCAAGCCACGACATAGGCATTGGAGGAATTGAAGCACAACAACGAAAGTCTTCAAGCATATCATGAGGCATCGAAGAAATCCTACAAGGAGAGAAGGAGGAGAAGCAGAAATTGTAGCTTCAGCTAAAAGCCATGACAAAGGCCTTGGAGGAAGTGAAGCGCAACGAAGGTTTAGAGAAGCCCTCTTCACCGGTTTCAAAATCAACAACTGAGGTAAACAATGTTGATTTCTCTTCAGTTTCATCTTCACCTGATATCATTTCTATTGAAAGTGTGGAGATACCCATTACAGGAACTGGCATGAGACTCCTCACCAAGATGGGGTACAAAGGAGGAGGACTTGGCATTCATGGCCAAGGCATAACTCAGCCATTGGAGGTTGTGCAGAGACCTCGATATGCAAGTTTGGTATACATTGAAGGAGGATGCTCGAAGGACATCAAAGGAAAACAGAAATTATTGACCTCATAAGGAGAAAGGATTGATGGGAACACTTCACCATCATCCCATGGAAGTGCATGTTGCAGTGAAAGAGCTGAGGCAAGCTCTCATCACCTTGATCACACCTAAGACCACCAAGGAAGGTATACCAAGTCTCACTATTCCAGATTTCATTTTGATTATAAGCACGTTTCTAATCATGATCGTACATCATGGCATAAGAAAACTTGTCATTTTTGTGGTTTATGTAACCATGTAATTTTTGAGTGTTGGAAAAGAATGGAAGAACAAAGGAGGGTGAGGCATGGAAAGCCTTCCCCGCAATAGAAAAATAATATGGTTAAGAAAGTCTGGAGGAAGAAGATATTTTGCAATGAGTGCACCAAAGTGGCCATCAAAGAGCCACGTGTTCGAGGCCCCATCCAGAGCAGCACCTTAAGGATGAAGCGTCAGTGCGTGAACAGGTTGAAGCAATTGTTCGACAAGAAAACATGACACGGGGAGATGATCCATTCACTTTGATAAGTGAGATATGGTTTTTCTAGATTTTTTTACTAGATATGTTATCTTTTCATGGCTGTCTTTGTAAATCATATGTTACATTTTTAACTGTAAAAGTGATGATTTGTTTTTTGACCGCTTGCTAAGCAAAAATGATATTTTGGGCTTGTTTGATAAATCGTGTGATGCATTTCTTTCATGTAAAAGTGATGAGGTGTTTTCCATCTCTTCGAAAAGCGAAGATGATGTTTTTGGTCTTGCAATGATAGCTGGGGTGTGATTTCCATTTGATGTAAACTTGACCACCGAGTATTTAAAATCGTGGCAAGTATGGAATGCTTGGGTCATAGTTGGTCATATTTGAGCATGTAATTTGTGAGAGACTGTACTAAAGGTTTGCAGAGGATGCAGTTGTCGGTTCATTGCTTATGGCTCTGAAGGAAAAAGATGGAGAAGGAAGGGTGACCTTTTTCATGACACTTGTGGTGCCAACATTGTACACAAAAGTTGTAGATTATTTTTGATGCTTTTGGAGGACCAAAAGCTCCTCAGTGGGGAGGAATGATCCGGGTGGCTCCAAAGACACACAGGACAAAGAGGTTTGATGAAGGCTCGAAAATCAAAGTGTTCAGAATACTATTGAACCAGGTTCAAGTTGAAGCGTTCGTCGCCCTAATCACAACGGTGCAAACAGTGCGTCAATTCAAGCTCATATAAGAAAGTTTGAGAAGTTTGAAGTTTTGTTAAGGCAAGGGAACTGGGGCCCACAATACCACATGGCGTCCTAGTAAGCACGTGGGACCCACATGGCAAGCCCCTTAGCTGTTGACACATGGTGCTCCTCTAATGACCCCTTGCCCCTGGAGAAAAGAAAAAACACAATTATATTTAATTTCCCACATAAAAACAAAAAAAATCATTAAAAAAAATAACTACGTATTAAATATGGTTAAATTCTATATTAAACAAAAACTCCATTTTTTTTTTTGAGAGTCGTTACAATACAAGGATACAAATTCCATATATTATATAGTTTGAAAAAACTATATTAAAACTAAAATTGGGTTTTAAAACAATATTTGGACTCAATGGGATTTGAACTCAAAACCTCCCAACAACAACTATCATAATATGATTCTGCCAACCAATGTGCCAACCTCACACTTGTTTTATTCATTCTCACACATTATTATAAAATTCCATTCAAATGGTTCAAGGAAACCATGGAGAATGATGGAGAATACATGAGAGATGAGGGCTCAGGGAGGAGAATGGAGCCGTGAGCAAAGAGAAGGCAGGTCAGACGGAAAACAGACATGAAGTTTGAGACAGGATGGTCCACGTAGTTCGAGGGAATCTTTTTTGATGCCAAGGGAATGTTTTGATTCCAAGGAGGTAAAATTTTCCTGTGTCAGAATGTATTAAAATTTATATGCATTTTAACCAAAATTTCATAAGGAGCATGATGATGCATTTGGATTTTCCATTTGAGCAGTAGTTTTGAAAATTCCCTGTGGAGGAGAATCTTCAGGAATCTTGAGGGAATATTTTAGATTCCTTGGAGGCCAAAATTCGCTGGTGTCAGAATGAGGTCAACCTTTTACTCATTGTTCTCAAAATTTCGGAAGGATCTCAATGGTGAGATTAGATTCTTGTTTTGATTTGCAAATTTCTAGATTCCTTGTGGAGCAACATCTTTGAGGAATCTAGGGAGAATCTAAAAGATTCCCCAAGGCCCAGATTTTCACTTTGTCAGAATTCAGAAAATTGACAATCGATCCTACACCCCTCGACGACATGCATTGAGTGGTGCAGTCAAATTTTCCATCTGAGCCTTATGTTTTTCAACCACTTTTCAAAGTGGAGTTGCAGGTGTCAGCATTCAGTGAGTGAGGAGTCGATTTCATGCCTTTCAATGCCACAATTACGATGGTGATTTTAGATATAACAATGAAGTAACCTATTCTTCAGTCATCATTAGAGTGAGGTATATCTAGTGTGATCATGTACTTCTTTGTCTCTTTTCTATGAGATGCACTGTGTCGTATAGATCCTTTCTCGATGTTTGATGCATGTTTTTTTTTTGGTTCTTAATGTGAGATGTAATTTCTATCATTCATTGTCACATGTATGTTTTATTGAGATCCCTTTGTTTCCATGTTGATGGGATACTCATACTCTTTATGTATGAGTTATTCTCATACTGATAGGAGTCCTTTTTGTGAATGAGATTTCCTGTTGCGAAACATCTCGTGGAGAGGTCCAGCCACTCTTGCATGAGGGTATTCTCCTTGTATGATATAGAAATACCATCCATGTACATCATCACTCTTTCCAGCAGTTAATGCAGCAACCTACCCCATCTTGACATCGAGGCCTAGAGATGTAGTCCCTCTTGGACGAACTCTGTTATCAATGCCTTATGTTGCTAATGCTTGTTATGTTCCTCTTCTTTACAACATGCATGTGTTAATTTATGTTCATTAATGCTCAGGATGCAATTCTAACATATTAGTCGAAGTAAAAGGTCTTGGTTAAAAGGGTATCAGGAATTTACCCAGATCAATAAATCTCACATATTGAATGTAGAGGTGTAAAGGAGATGCATTCTATCCAACAACTGAGATAAGTTGAACTTATTTTTTGATGAAAATTTGACTAAACTGAGAGAGGGTTGGGGGGGGGGGGAGGGGGTGAATCAGGTTAGTCCATTCATGGACATTAATATTATTTTCATTAAAATCATTAAATAAAAAATTACATGAGCATATTAACAAATAATGATCAACATATTAAATATGTGAACAAAAAGTAATAAAAAAACCAAAACATCGCATCAACACAACAACACATAATAGCTACACATATGGACATCGTATATAAGTGGAAACCCATAAAGGGAGAAAACCGTGATTTTATTATTTTTGTGATGCAAAGGAAAGCTCCTACTCCTTATTACATTTGCTTTTTTGTACGCTCCAACCTATAGGAGGTTTCTATCTCAAATTTTCTGCAGACTACAACATGCAAAGAAGCTCCAACTCCCATATGTTTTCTGTAGGCTACCACCCACAGGAGGATCCTTCCTCAACAGGCTCCAATTTGATGTTTATGAAGCCACTACTTGAAATGAGACTACAATCCCCTGATGCAAACAAGAAGCAACAATGTGTACCTGGTCATAAATTTTGCATATCTCCACTTTCATTTCTGCCTCTTCTTCCCTTCAAATATTCTTCACATAAGTTTCATATGTGCCAGGTAACTAATGCATAACACTTCAATCAGCTCTCACAGATTCTCCAACTCTCTAACCTCTCTTTTGCTTCAAAAAAACAACATATTCTATAAAGAAAGTTTGTTGGTTGTTTGTATTCCACATAAGAATACGAAGTGAACAAACTTGACTCTTTTCCTTCCACTCATTCATTTCCAAGCTCTTAATATTTAGAATATTAGACATACATAAGTGCTCCATCACACATTTTATTTCAGCCATCTATAATGATTAGATACTCCAATATCAACATGATTCCAAAAGAAACATTATAACAACACACCACATGCACACATTACAAACATTCTACAATGTAAAAAATATGCATCCAACATATGAAAGAAATGTAAGCCTATGTATGCAATATTCACTCTCCAAAGCCAATTACATGATCACAACCATCTTTTCTTCATGCCATTCCCTGAAGTGCCTTAAGTCTTGTCTAGTTTTTTCTTTCATGGAGTTTTTCCTTCGCTTTTGTGGAGTCTTTCCTTTTCTGTCATGGAGTCTTGCCTTTACCTTGCATCACAATAATGATCATGCTTTTGTTTTTCCTTGCATCTCTAAAACAACAACTCTTCTGAAACACTTTCCATCACCTTACTCTTATTCCTGCATATCAAATATTCCTTGCTGCTCCCCTTTTCCTTTGTTGTTCCTTTTCTCGTTTTCTTTGCTTCTCTCATTTTTGTTGTTGCTCTTTTGCCTTCTTTTCCTTACTATTTCTCCTGCATACCTTGCTACTGATCTTTGTATATTCTTCTACTCCTTTGCCATCAATGAAAATAATTCCATCAATCTCCCTCTTTGGGATTGATGGAAAAACACTGATCCTCCCCATTTTGTCCTGAGTATTGATAAATTAGCCTCCATCCTTATGCTTACCTCCCCCTTTGAAATTAATGGAAAGGGGGTATAAAAGAAAATTTTCCACAATGGTGTTCATACATGTGCCCAATTCTATGAAAAAATACTTTTACAATCATAACTACGTAAAATGTGAAGCTTCTAATAATTTGAGGTTAAAGAATCATAATTTTGAGGTTAAAGAATCATAACATAATTATGAGGTGATCTCCAATAAAATCTCTGGATAGTTCAAGTAAACAAATCCCATAATGTAATAATAAAATAAAATACATTCAATCTATCTACAGGAAATATTGTGTGGCATATAGACAAAGAAATAGATTCCTAAGAGGAGAGGACTAGCAACATATAATAATCAATACATTTCTTTAGAATTGAGTGTTATTTCTAAAGAAATTCCCCAAGTTCTTTAGAGCATATTTTACAAGGCAACATTTTCCTTGAAATTTAGTTAGGAATATGTATTCTTTAGAGCATATTTTACAAGGCAACATTTTCCTTGAAATTTAGTTAGGAATTTCATATTGATACAATAACTGTTGTGGCATATTGATATAATAAACCCTATTCCAATGCAATGAATGAAATTCTAATATCGCTTGAACACAATATAGGATTGGGAACAACACACAATATAATATATCACCTTAAATGCAATATAATAGAACACCATGCCATTCTATTGAACATAATATAACTCCATGCCACATCGTGATGAAATATTGACTAACCTTTAATCCCATTTTCTGAATATATGATATGATGATATCCCATTTCTTTCTTACATGAGACACCATCTGGTGATGAAGCTGCAGTATGTTGCTAGTCAACCACCACATATATGGTGTGATCCACAATCATCTCCAACATATATCTCAACAATAAATAAGTATTCATTGATTGGCATGGTATGACATTCATCATACTCATGGATTTCCATTCATCGATTCCAGGCTGGAGGTTGATCCAGACATAAGCATGCCAACCTCTCCAGTAGTAGTCTTACTCATACTCCATGGAATTCACAACACTTAGAATGTTTGTCCCTTGGTATATGGTGATTAGTATAAACATGCCTAAAAAAAATTAAATCTTTTGATGCCGCACAATCCTCCAAAGCCTTCATATGAGCCAAAGCCTTGCGTTTTCTTCTCATCGTCCCATTCTCGAAAATTTTTCTGCATTACTTAAGTGCCCCAACCTCACATGCTTTTGTGGATCTCTCCAATTATGTATATAATAAAAGCTCCAAAAATATAGTACACTAGACCCTGTAATCTTGTGGTCATATAATAAAAGCTCCAAACATCCAGTACGCTACGCACTGTTAGCCCCGAATCTCCACTATATAGTATGATTGCCACTTTACAATGACTAATGTCATTATTCCAATCATTTATGAACTACAAATTTTTTTTTCAGAAGAAAAAAAACGTTTTTTATATTAGATATAACAGTACATTGTTCCCAATTACATTCTCAGCTGTATCATTCCAGTGAGAAATACAAAATACCCCATCCACAAACATATATTACCCTCTGAAGAGATAGTGAACAATGTTCATGTCAAGCCATATTACAGATAGAATTGATCATACCCTTACATTATGGACATGTATATTCCTGTGTGAATAAAAACCTTGTCCCTGTATAAACATATCCATAATATATTATACATACATAAATTGAAAAAAAGTAAAGGATATAGTAATGATGCGTGACCCATGTCTCTGCCGATATTGCGAATGTTCATGTATTGTACAGGTTCGCTTGATTGTATAATGTAGCGCTTAACTGAGTGATTTTTCCAGGTCGTTATAGTGGATCTTTGATAGTATGTATTGACAGGCTCGCTTGATATTGTATGGGCTCGCTTGACTGTTTACAGTGGATCATTGAATGCTTGTTTTAATAGGCTTGCTTGATATCTAAAGAGAATCATTCTGGCATGTAGACAGTGATTGAGGTTGTGTGCACATCTATATGTATAATATCCTGTAAAAAACAGAACCGTCTCTGTACCCTTTGTCATATTGGTACAACTATTATACCGATAGCTATAGTCGATAGTTGCTAGTGCTGCAAAAATGAAAACAAGATCAAAATTGAAGGAGAAAATATAGTATGATAGTTGATGCTCCTGGATAGTCTGTGATTCATAGTCATGGGATTGGGATAGTCGTATCCCAAATCTGCAGTCCGTCCCTGTACTGGATGACATTCATAGCCCCAAAATCTGCATTTAAACCTCTTTTAGATAGTCCATCTGCCTTTGTGTTATTCTCTCTGAAGATATGCTTGATAGGTGGATAGTTCAGGCACTTCCATAATCGAGGAGTCCTCTACCTCCATCCCATTAATACCGGGTTGATCATATCATATTCGTTTGTGATCCATCCAATCACCAACCTGGAGTCCCCATATAGATTAATATTATGCAATTATAGATTAGATGCAGCATGGAGACCCCCCCATAGTGCCATAATTTCAGCTTTGTTGTTCGATCCAGGTCCACCATTCCAGAAGATGTGAATTCTGTCCCTCTGTGATAGCTTGATCCACATACCACATCCCGTGTTGCCATTCGCCGATGCACCATCGAAGAATATTGCAGGGATGGCAATCTCATGAGGTCTATTTCGATATGATCCATCAATATCCAATTGAGAAGGAATAGGCCTCACCTCGATCCATTCCATGATCTTAGAGTATACATTATTGATCAGAAATGGTTTATTTTCAAAATCAGATATTTTTGTCCTGTCCATACCTCCCAGATCAGGTAAAAATGCAGAGGCTTATATTTGCTGCTAAGCCTGTCCCAATCCATAAAATCAGTCATGATGTCAGTGGCAGCCCATGTCGGGTCCATCAAGAATGGACAGAATAATCTCCACAAGCTCTTGACCACTGGGCATAGGAAAAATAAATGATCGATGCTTTCTTCCTCCCTTGTACATAAAGCACATCGATTAGGTCCAAGAAAGCCCCTCCTGTTGAGGTTATCCCAGGTTAATATTTTACATTGCCACACTAGCCACCCAAATAGAATGATCTTAGTTGGGATCCTACGCCTCCAGAAAGGGAAGAAAGAAACATAAGATTGATCTCCCTGCGATGATGTGATAATTTTCTTATATATGTCCTTTACAATGAGAGATTAGTTTTTAGTGGGTCCATCCCAAATAATGTGATCACCCCTCTGGGAGTGACAAAGACCAACACATCTAAGGGAGTCCTGAATGAGCTCCCATTCATCAGCATCATCCCCGACCAGCAACAGTTGATTTGCTGTTTTGAAAATTGGAGCACCATATGACCAGCAGAGTATAGTTTGTGCGAGGTAGAAGATTCCCCTGTGTGAGAGGCTGTGAATTAGGTGTGGTGAGAGACAATATCGACGTGGCATAGACATAATGCATTTCAAAGTCAGTGGGATTCACCCACCATCACAGAAGTACCATGTCAATCGATTCACAACATAACCCATCACTTTTTTGAAACTGCCCCATATGGCTGATATATTCCACGGCCAAGTAATATCCTGACAGATAAGTTGATGTAGAAAGTCGACCTCAATATATTTACATCTGATAATAGCACTCCAGATGCTATCCCCATTTATAGCACGCCATAAGGATTTTATAAGCAAGGCAATATTAAAAATATGAGTATTTAATATTCCCCAACCATTTAGTTCTTTTGGTCTGCAAATAATGTCGATTTTGCACAAGTGAAATTTCTTCCCCATAGTGGTGCCTCCCACAGAAATCTAGCAATGATGCTGTTGATCAAATCCATGATTTTGGCAGGCAAATAATATAGATGGCCCCAGTAGACCATCATCTGTGTTAATACAGCCTGTACGAGAATGAGGCAACCACCTAAAGACAACCACTTGTATGTCCATTTTCCTATGCGAGCTCTGAAACACTCGATCAACCACATCCAATCCCTTATCTTGTATCCGCAGGGCTTTATGTTGTACCCCAAATATTTGAGGCCTTCCGTCGCTAGTTGATAATGAACCCCCATAAAATCAGCTATAAATTGGATCTCTTGCAAATCACCCTTATCATATAAAAGGAAAGATTTACCTTTGTTGACACCAAGTCCTGTAGCCAATTCAAACTTCATTAGTACCAGGTGTATATAAAACCAGTGATTCCTGATCAAATATACAAATGGCAACATATCATCAACAAATAGAGAGTGTGTTGTGGACAGAGTTTCAGAAAAGGAAAATCCCTTTATGTATCCCATTTGTTCAGCACTGTGTAACACCTTACTAAACCCATCCAGCATGAGAATGAATATGAGCGGGGAAAGTGCGCATCCCTGTCCTAGACCTCTAGCTGCCTCAAAAAAACGAGTCGGCATACCATTGACCAATACAGCATATCTGACTATTGTTATGCAAGACATAATCCATCTGATAATTCTAATTGGCAGCCCAATCTTAAGCAATACAAGCCGAATATAGGACCATTCAATAGAATCATAGGCCTTGTAAAGATCCACCTTCATGACCAATGCCCCCTTCCTTTCCGAGTGCATAGAATGAAGCACCTCCTGGGCAATGGCGATGGCATCATGTATCGAGCGCCCATGGAGGAATCCATATTGCTCCATACTAATATGTTCTGATAATGTAGCCCAAATACGATTTGATATAATCTTTGAGGTGATCTTATACAGAAGATTATAGAGCGCAATCGGGCGAAAATGAGAGAATGTTTGGGGATCAGCAACTTTTGGGATCAATGCAATAAAGGTAGAATTCAGGTTGGCGGGCATGCATCCATTAGAGCGTATCATTTCCACAATCACTGTTAGTTCATCCCTGATTAGATGAAATAAGGAGGTGAAGAACTCCGCAGGCCATCCATCTGGCTCTGGACACTTGTCATGTGCAAATGATTTCAGGACCAAGAGTACTTCATTCCCTGTAATTTTCTAGTCAAGAGCAGAAATAGCGTCCTCATTAAACATTCTGGTAATGTGATTCAACAGCCAGTTTTGATTTTCAAAACAAATGGATTCGTCTTTTTGATAAAAATGTGAGAAGTGAGAAAAAGCTTCTTCTTGTATCTCAGCCATAGTAATGGCATAACTACCATCAGACCTTTTGATTCTCCAAATCGCATTTCTATTCCTCCTGTCATTTGCAAACTTGTGAAAAAAAATTGTGTTGAGATCACCCTCCTTCATCCAGCAAACTCTACTCTCAAGTTTCCATGTAGTCTCTTCAATACACAATATCTCTCTTTTTCGGATCCCCAGCTGCTTGAGGGTGTGATAAGCTATCGCATCTGGAGCACTGTTTATGAATTCATTATATATCACCTCCATCCGCCTGTTGATGTCATGGAGCTCTGCCTTAAGTGCTCTTTTCTTCTTGATTTCCCACTTTTTGTAGCCAGTTTTATTCTCTGAAGCTTATGATGAAAACGGTCCCATCCCCCGGTCTCCTCCAGCCCCACATCTTCATGCCATAGTCTTTTAACAAGGTTATTGTATTCTGCATCTTTGAGCCACACCTTATTAAATTTGAATGGTAGTCCCTTTGACATTTCATTTGAATTCCAAGATAACGATATCGACATGTGATCCGATATGTTAGAAGCCAGAACCACAGATCTGGGAGACCCCCACCAATTTTAGATCAATTTGGTATCAAAGCATAAGTTTTCTAAAGGTTTATTTCTTTTTTTCTTGAGATTGCGCAAGAAGGGTTTTAATAGTTGCAATTTTGTGATGCTTACGAGGTTGAAGTTGTAGAGAGGAGAAGGGAAGCTATTGGTTGTTAGTCCTTATATTAGGACAAGGAGAAATATATTTGAGAAAGCATCATATTCACCCAAATTTCCACTCAAATCTGCACTTGAAGCACCTCAAATTCCATCTCCAGTAGTTAATATTGAAGAGGTACAAATCGCACAAGAAGATGGAGTGATTGAAGAGGTACAAGTATCAGAGGTTGAGCTTGAATCCTTAGCCATTATGTCAGGAGTAGGAGAGAGTAATGGAAATTTAGAAGAAGAGTATATTAAGAGAGACTTCAAAGACTTACAAATAATGGTTAAAATCATGTTTGATGCATTCACTGCAGAAAGCGTAGGAGAAGGTTCTAAGCCTCCACATGGAGAAGGATATTCAAATGGTAATAAGGATGAAGAGAAGAGTTCAAAAGGTAGTGGATTAAAGCCACCTCCATTTCCACCATCCTCATCCTCATCATCTTCATCAACATCTTCATCTTCCACATCCACCACAAAAACCACCCACACTCATTAAAAAATCCCAAAAGGAAAATCTCCATTACTCAAGTTGGACATCAGTTTGAACTTCCCATCTACAATGGTGAGGTAAATGCAAATAATTTAGACAATTGGATACATAAATTGGAATTATACTACAACATTCATAATCTACAAGAATATTCCTAATAAGCTTTTAGCTAACTGGAATATTAATTTTTGCTTTTGCTAATAAGATAGATGAATAAGTGGGTAGAGGGACCCATAATTCTCTTAAGTAGGAATAAAAACACTTATAATGTGAATGTGGGTCGTTATTTCACCATATTAAAGCACTTTTGGGTGTGAAAAGGGGCTTAAGCATGTGTACAAGGTCAAAGTTGAGAAAATCAAAAATGTTTTCATGGAGGTAGTGGAGGATTATTGGAGGACAATGCAGCCATGATGGAGAAGTGTATGCATGAGAGTAGCATCTTCAATGAGTGGGACCCAAGGTGAGGAATATGACCAAGCATATAAGGAAGAGGATGGCATAAATAGAATGCGTTTTGAGTATTGTTTATGAATTGGTCTTTTATGACTTTTTTAATGCTTCAGTTGTTTAGCGGAGTCTGTTGTGTTGTTTAGCACAAGGGTGTTTTTGAGTGGAAATCCCACCCTCATCCTTTGGTGACTTTGAGTTCCTACTCAGTAGAGGTTCATTGAGCATAATTTCCACTATTCATCATCAATCCAATCTTTAGCCATCATCCACAACGCAGTCTCCTTCAGGATTGTGTTGTTTTGCAGGGCAGCAGCAGTGGAGGGTTGATAGACCCAGTTTCTGAGCTTGTTTTCCAGTGAGGGGAGAAACCCTTCACCTAGGAGGCTAGCAAGGAATTTCCTTCAGAATTATTCCACCATCTGGCATCATACCAAGTAGCAACATGCACCCACAGTGCAATATCCTCTAGAAACTGTGTTATTTTTCAATTTAAAGTACCCAAGTTCTTGACCTTGTTTTTTAGTGAGGGGAGTAGCCCTTCATCCGAAAAGTTTGTGAGGATGGAAATCAGCCATTTTCATATCAAATCAGCCACCTCCCACCAATGATCTAGTTGCATAGCGTTATTCAGCCCTAGGGCTACATTTTTCACATTCTGCATTTTGAGTATTTCTGGAAACCCTTTCTGGGTTGTCTTGGAATAGTGCTAGAAAGCCTAGATCTTTGATCCTGACATTTTCTAAGTAGTATATCATCATATCCATGTCTTTACATTTCCAACAGAAGTTAACCCCAATAGAAACTACACTGTCTTAGCCTCTAGTATTCTTGTATATAAGTTGCTCTTCATATTTCATGTACTGGGTCTCTAGAGGCTTCTTTTGCCTAGCTTGAGTATATTTTTCCTCAAGATGTTGTACAAATTTGTTGATATAATGTTTAATATAATGGTTATATGATATTCTCTCATTTTATTGTGTGGATTTATCATTGCATTTTCCAGTTTTATGCTCCATATTCATGTCTTTTCCATTTCAGGATATTACAATGGTATCAGAGCATGATATTTGGCTCAACTTGTGGGAAACACATATTATGACATTAGAAGAATAAGCAGAAAGAAGAGATCTACAATGACGAAGGGATTAGGTTTTGCCTCACTTCTATTTATATATATGCATTATTTCTCTAAGAAGGTCAAAGAAATGAAAAGAGAAAAGAAATAGGAGACTCCATGAAGATATCAGAATGAGGAAGGTCCAAGCACTTCCTAACAGTAGCAGAAGAAATCGACAATGCATAGAGCTCCACAACAATATACTATGTCCAATTTATTTGAAGAGGAAGGTGGATGAAATGGAGATGGAGGAAAATTAGACCATGATACTCTAAGTGATTATCTCCACGAGTACAAATCTCAGTCTAGAGTTTTCAAGGCAAATCTAGCTCTCTAATAGTTTTTCCAGCTCAAAGAAGAACAAAGACCCTGCAACAGCAATAGAAGAAAAAGGCATAATAGATTATTTTTGCCTACATTTGATGGGTCATACACAAGCATAGAAAAGGCTTGGAGGAATAATTTAGATGCATTCTTCCTGCTACACCCAGTAGTAGAAAGAGAATTTGTTGAGATTATAGCGCTGCACCTTGAGGGTGAAGCATAGGATTGGTGGTTCAACCATTTGAAACATGCAGGAGTGATTGCTTATGCAGATTTTAATCAAAGTTTGATAAAGAGGTTTGATAGAAGAAAACTGGAGGTAATTCCCATTGAGACATTTCCCGACAATGATGAGAAAGCACATGAGGAGCCAAGGGAAGATGTCAGCACTATCACTCCAGAAGAGGAGTAACCTCCACCACCACTAGCTACATAAGTACTTGCATCAGGAGAAAGAATACTTGCATATTTGCAATATGGCCTTAAGCTCTTGACAGTGGGAGTCCCATGCATGATTCGGGGGATGCATGATGAAGAGGAGGCAGATACCAGCGTTGGTTCATTAGAATAAGAGAAGCGATCATCACCATTAGAAGTTGGAGAAGCCATTGCACCAGTTGAAGGAACCCTTGCAGCTTTGCAAGATGTTCCCAAGAATCTGCTTATCCAAGGTTTGCAAACATTTCCATCCCATATTATTTTAGTACTTCAACTTAATATTTTTGGGGACATACCATCAAGGCAATTGCACAACCAAGGATTAGAGCACGTTGCTGATATGGAGCAAAAAAATATCACTGCACAGAGGACCCTTGACTTGCTCAAGGAGGAGATGTATATCCATCCCAGTTTTTCATTGTTGAGCTACACACAACACTTTGTGCTGAAGTGTGGAGTTTCAGAGGATAAGATGAGCATAGTCCTAACTAGTACAATTATAGGCTATGAGTTCAGCATTATATATGGCCAAGAGACAGCAGATGCACCATCATTGAGATCAACAGCGCTATCATTGAGGAGAAGTGATAAGTTGGGGGCCCAACCATTATTGGAGAATTTTGATGACCACTTCACTTATGAAGCATTGCATAGGAAGATGGTTGATGATAGACATCTTGTGATGGATAAAATCTTCCATTATTATGATAGACTTTTCTTGAAGATCACCTCACAGCTCAAAGAGAATATTTTTCCTACATCATATTTGGAACCTTATGGGTTGTACCTGGTCATTGATGAGGATTCCTCATGGAGAGATCTCCAGGAGGTTGCACTTCAACATATCATGGAGTGCAAAGATAGTCATCAGATTGGGAAAGATCAGGAGTTCATAATTTTTGCTCAAAATTCAAAGTTATAGGATTGGGTTAAAACTAGGTTGGTTGTGTATATCTTTTCTTCTTGATTTCGATGCCATGAACGCTTCAGAAAACCGATGTCGTATGAGGAGGATATTGCATTTTTCTCGAAATGCCAAACAAATAAATTTTTTATATTTTGTCCAGGTTTGACTGTGATGCAAAATCAGCAAGGTGGAGGTATAGTAAGAAAAAAATTAATATTCTCAGAATATTCCTTTCCTCATAACGAATCAGGGTTTGGTAAGTGTCAATTTTTCATTTGGTATATTTTGGAAAGGGCCAATCAAAAGGTGACACATGGCCAGCCGTGAGGCCACCACGTGTCCCTGAAATGGTATCATAAAATTTTGTTGGAGGCCGCAGGAATCAAACCCTGGGCCTCCTACCCAGCTCAAGGACGCCTTACCATCCGCACTACACGTTATGACTTAACAACTATAGGTTGCGGGTTAAAGTTATTGTTGATTGCAAATGGGTTTGGGTGTTGGGGAACTGCCGATGGTCCCAAATATCCAGCGGTCCCCACAATGGTGGTCACATTTCAATGGCAACGTAAACTCCAACGAAAAACTCTGTGGATAAAAATTAACCCGTAGTCTTTTCCAGCATACCTATGTCACTTGTCACATGGAATTGTATTGTAACCACCAACTATGCAGTCAGGATAACCCGTAGTTCAAACTAGAGTTCAACACTTCAAACCACAGTTATTACTGCAAGTTCTGCTCGATAGTTGTGGTTTGTAATCTACAATTTGGGGTTGGCATGTGGCCACCCCAACAGTCATGTTTAATCCAACAGTCAGATTTGGCGACAGTTTAGGAGTGCGCCTAAAAAATGGCTGAAATTTCTAATTTAACTCCAATTAAGTGGAGTTCTCCACTTTTAGTGTAGCTTTTGTAGGTGAAACTGGGCAAAAGAGTAGGAAAATCAATTTTCACCCATTCTGAGTGAATGAAGAGTCATTTTTGACTAATTGGAGCATTCTGGAGCCATTGGTGTGGAGAAAACAACCATTAGAGCACTCTAACTACATGTATTAGCAAAATTTTGAGCATAATGAAATATGGACATGCCATTGGGAGCTAGACCAATAGATGTAGCCCAAGAGGGGTGAACTGCTTCATCATGCCTGCTTATAAAATTCATGTGGTTACTTAATATTTACACTATTGTTCAGTGTTATTTAAGCTTTTTTTATGCTTATAATTCACTAAAATTCATCTAAAATTCATGGAAAAACACCTCAATCCTTAAGCAAACTAATGAATCAATTATGCACATGTTTATAAAGTGAAAAGACACTTAGAACAGAAAAAATAATACAGTAATTTCATATCATATTGGTATCAGAGCTAGAGTTTATTATTTGGTGTTTTTTAGTGTAAATAATTGTTTAACTGTTTGCAATTTTTAGATGCTTACAAGGCTCAAGCTGAAGAGCGGAGAAGAAAAATTGGTGGAAGCATAAGGATCTCAAAAAGAGCCTAAGAAAAGGAGAGTAAGATTGCCACAATATCCACCACCTAGTTCACCTCCTAAATAAGCAGAAGCTCCTTTAAGTATGCCTTGTCAGGGAGCAGAAATCCATCAATAATTTGATCCCAAGGAGGAAGAAAGAGTGTTTAGGAAAACATTTCTTAGCATGACTGAGATTGTTAGAATCCTTTATCAAGAAAGGAATGAGATACTGGAAGGAGAAGGATCCAAACTTCACAAAGAAGGACAAGGATCTTCAAGAGGTCACCATGATGAAGATAATTCAAATAAGGGAAATGGAGGAAATGGAGGAAATGGAGAGCCATCATCCTCACCCTACATTAGCCACACAAGTCAAAGAACACTAGTAAAAGTCCTTTTTTAAAAATTGATGTTAAGTTTGAATTTCCACTGTTTAATGGTGAAGTCAATGCAGAAAATATTGATAATTGGATTAGACAATTGGAGGTATATTTGAGAATACAAAACCTTCAAGATGATGTTGCCAAAATCCAATTAGCTTCATTGATAATTGAAGGTGCAACACTTGTTTGGTGGGAAGCTAAGACAAAGGAGGAAATCAAGAAACATGGTAAGATTATTCTATCATGGTTAGATTTCATTACTTCTATTAAACAACAGTTTTATCCATTAGCTCATATGCAGGAAGCCATCATGAAATGGTAGAACTTTAGGCAATTAAAGGGGAAAATGTGCAAGAATACAACCAAGAATTTAGGAGAGGAGCTCTCTTATGAGGGGTAGATTTGTAGAGCCAAGATACTTTTCTCAAGTACATAGGAGAATTACATAGCTCCTTAAACATATTATTCTCATGTTTAACCCCACCAGTCTAGTTGAAGTATGTGTTCAGGCCACACATCTAGAAGTTAGAGGGAAGAACATTTCTAAAGGGGGTAGGAAGAAACGTTTTAAGGTTAAATCCAAGGAAAATAATTCAAAAGGTAAAAACAAAAAGAATTCATCTATTAAGAAAGAGGGAGAAAAATTGGTCTGTAAACATTCTTCAAAACAGGGCCATGATGAAACTCATTGTTGAAAATTACATCCTGAAATGAGGCCAAAGAAACCCAATAACAAATGGAAATAGAAAACTTATGCTACAACTCAACATGATTTAGGATCTGATTTAGGTGATGAATCTAAGATTACAGCCATGGGACTCAAGAACATAAATAAAAAATAAACTGAAACTAAACCCAGTACTAGTACATCAATCTGTCACATAAACACTCCAAAGGAAGAAGAAAGAATAAAACTATTTCATGTGAGGGTCATATCCAAGCATACCAAGATTGACACATTGTTTGAAAGTGGGTCACAAGATAACTTAATCTCTGAATAATTGTTCAAGAAACTTAACCTTGAGACCATACCACATCCAAAACCGTACCCATTGGGTTTTATTTGTAAGGATGCAAATCTACGGGTTTCAAAGAAATGTATATTGCGGTTTGCAATCACTGCCAATTTTGTTGACAAAGTTGAATTAGATGTGGTTCCGCTTAACATCACTAGTATGGTATTAGGGAGTCCTTACTTGTATGATAGGAAAGATATCTTCCATCGCAATGATAACAAGTATCATTTATTCAAAGATGGCAAGGATTTCATTGTTAGAGCACATCGCAAGAAGACAAACATTGCTATGCTAAATGCTGGACAGGTAAAGAGGCTGGTAAATCAAGTAAGAATTTTGTTCTTATTATGGTTAAGCCTAAAGCTAATATTAATCATGAACCATTGGAGGGATGTGATCCTAAGTTGAAATAATATTTTTATGATGTAGTTAATTCACATCATGAGATGTTTCAGGAGCCAATAGGATTGCCTCCAAAAAGAGAGATTCAACATGATATTTAGTTGCAGCAAGATTGTCCTCTTCCAAACATCGGTATGTATCACATGTCGATAATGGAGAATTATTAAATAAAGAGGAAAATAAAAGAGATGTTGGACAAAGGAATCATAAGGCCAAGCACCTCACCATGGGGTTCACCCATTGTCTTGATACCAAAGAAAGACGGGACTTGGCGCATGTGTGTAGAGTTTCGAGCTTTGAATAAGATTACGGTAAAATATCGTTACCCACTCCCAAGAATAGATGATTTGATTGATCAACTGAAATAAGAATTTTTTTTCACTAAGTTAGGTTTAAGAAGCGGATATCATCAAGAATTGCAGAAAGTGATATATGGAAAAATGCATTCAAAACCAAACAAGGACTCTTTGAGTGGCTAGTTATGCCTTTTGGTTTGTGTAATGCACCGAAAAATTTTGTGCATATTATGGATGATGTTTTGTGTCCATTCCTTGATGAATTTTTTATTGTCTACTTAGATGACATATTGATTTCCAGCAAAACAAGAGAAGATCATGTCTTGCATGTGAATAGAGTGCTTGATATTTTAAAGAAAGAGAAATTGTTTCTTATGATGTCAAAGTGTGAGTTTGGAAAGAATTATTTGGTCTATTTGGGACATATTGTAGGAGGAGGAGAATTGAGGATTGATCCTTATAAAGTGGAAGCCATTGTGAATTGGCCCACACCCAAAACAATAACCGAGGTAAGAATTTTCTTAGGTGCAGCTCAATATTGGAGAAATTTTATTGCTAACTTTTCTTCCATCACAGCTTTTATGCATGCAGTGAAAAGTGTGAAGAAAGGCTTCCAATGGGGAGGAAACCAAAAACAAGATTTCGAAGCTTTAAAAGACAAGATCAGTTCATCTTCAGTCCTTGCATTACCAAATTTGAGACATCCATTCGAGATTCAAACCGATGCTAGTGATTATGCCATGGGCGCAGTACTTTTGCAGCATGGTAAGCCTATCGCTTTTCATTCTGAAGATTTTAATGTTGTTGTGACTAATTATCCTACATATGAAAAAGAACTATATGCGTTGGTACAAAGTGTGAAGAAGTGGAAACAATAGTTGATGGGTAAAGAGACCATTGTACATACTAATCACCAACCATTATAGTACTTGCAGTCACAAACAAAATTACAACAATCAAGACATTTCAAGTGGATGGGATTTGTTCAACATCTTCACTTGGTTATAAGGTACTTTTATAGCCACTACAACACCCTCCAAAATTTCTCCCTTTTTAAAAATTTTGAGCCCCTAACCTTTTGAAAAAAATAGAGTTTAGCCCAGGTTCACTCTTTCAAAATCTCAAGTCGCAAAGTCACAGAAATGGTCAAACCAAACTCTTGTGACCTTGTGACCTTGTGACCCCTCAAGTCACGAAGTCACAAGGTCACACACAATCCAGAAACCAAATAATTGTGACCTTGCGACCCTGCGACCCTCAGGTCGCAAGGTCGCAGAGTCGCGAGGTTGCATATCTCATCAACTCAACTCATTTACGACCTTGCGACCCTCATTTAATGACCACACATGTGACCCCTTTATAAATATAAGGGTTGCATAGGTCACATTCGACTTGCACGACAGAGAAAGAAAATGCCTCTGATAAGCCAGCTGGAGCGCTTTTTTCTCGGGTAAGTTCCCTAATCCTCCTGTTGTTTCCTTTTGTTTGATTTTTGTTTCCATTACCCTCACCTTGCCCTATTTAAAACTCATCCTAGCTTCTGTTTAAAGCTCCCATGAATTTTATTGCTAAGCTTTCTCCTCCCCACAGCTTGACTTCCTTGTTTACCTCCTCCGAGAAGCCTCACTTGCATCAGTCTATTTCAAGTTCTCTTCCCATCCCCCTTCAATGAGGAGCTTCATGTATGCTTTCCACTTGACATGTTGCCTTACCTCCCCTTATCTTTAAAAAATAAAGTAGATAGTTTTCGTTGCTGTGTAGCCCATCTGCAGAGCCCTAGAGTGACCCCGCGACTCCGTGACCTCGCGATCTAGAGACTCGGTCACTTAGTCGTAGGGTCGCTAGGTCGCGTAGCCATGAAATTTTAAAGTGGCGAGACTTTGTGACACAATGACCACGTGACCTAGTCCTGAGTCACTCAGTCGCGAGTCGCTCAGTCGCTAGGTCACATTTCCATGAAAATCTAAACTGGCGCAACTCTGCGACTCAGCAACCTCGCGACCTAGTCACAAGTCGCTAAGTCGCTAGGTCACTTTTCTGTGAAAGTTTAAACCAACGTGACCTTGCGACCCAGCGACCTAGTCACAAGGTTACCAGGTCATAGGTTCATCCATTTCCTTGAAAAATAGTTAAGCAGAGATAGGATCAACCCAAGTATTTATCAGTATGACATCTGTCTTATCGTGCGAATATTTCATGAATATGCCATGGAACATCGAAACCGAGCTTCAGTGTGTATCCATCTCTTCGGCCTCGAATGATATGGGGACCCCGATAGTATGGAAGAGAGGAAAGAGTCCTGAAATAGAAATTTTAGAAGATGGGATGCCTCCTTCCCCTCCCCCTATCTATGGAGACACCGCTTGCATGTTTGGGAAAGGAGATAGCATGAGTTGGTATCAAATATACCAAGAGTTCACGAGGCCTAATTTTCCAGTAGACCTCCTAGACCGGCAGGTGTATGTCTAGGTCAAAAGGTCTAAACTACATTACGCAGCGTCCCATCCACCTATTTCTCCATGCACGGAGGTGATTGAATGGATTTTACAAAAGGTCAACTCCAAGTTTTGGGTCAGTCGAGATAATGCAGGAAAGGCATTTGCAAATATAAAAGGGCAAGATGCAGAGTTTTACTATGCACTCCCCACCCGAGAATAGAATTTCAATGTTGAATGGGCTACTACTCATGCAGTCCCCATACCCAAGACCTTAAAGGGATGGTGGGAGGACCCAGAAAAGTTCAAATTCAGGAAGGATCAGGAATACAAAACACCGAGCCTGAGGAAAGTCTATAATTTATTGGTAGCAATGTTATGAAGGATGTATGTCTGACCAGATGCCACCACATTCAACAGTTCCTGGGTTTCCCTCATGTATGTTGTTACCTTGTATGGCACCCGCTTCAACTGGGCCAACCTAATAGTATCATCCCTCAAGTCAAACATATCATCAGCACAAGCAGTCGATGAAGGGTGTGTATCTGAATTCTATATGGCCTCCAATTTGTTGGATGAAGTATGCACGAGATGTAAATTTACCAAGTGGCCTCATAACTGGGATGAAGAGCGTGATGGGCCAATTCACAAAGAGTTGCAGGTATTCTAGGCCTCTGTGTATAAGCAAGACATGGAGTCAATCTCACATAACTTCATCCCTGTGCTCTATGAAAAATTGTTCGACAAAGATTGCCCGTGCATGTCTAGCAGAGCCATGGAGACAATAACCCAAGTAGCCAGCTAGTTTCCCGTTAAATATAGTACTTTCATAAGAGCTTTCGACTCGTATAAGGGTCCCCATGCACTACCCCAGTTCGTCACTGACAAATTTCTCTTGCAATAAGTATGTTACCAGATGATGGGCGGGTTTTCTAAAGTTCTCACCAAAGGCAAGAAGAAACCATGGCCGAATCTCCCTCTTACTATTTGTGCCTACATGGTCATATATTTCAGGTAAGTAGAAGTAGAGGGAAAAGAAACCAAGGGTTTATTTATGCCACTTTTATCACACCGAACATATGACCTGAAAGAATTGTCCTCGCACATTGCAAACATGCCAAATTCAAATGGAGTTGCCAGCACACAGGATGCCCAGCCGAGGATCAGGTCAGGAACTAATACAACAAGGACAGGGAGGCTACTCCAGAGGAATCAACTGATCAATATGAACAAGATGATCAGAATCTGGAGGAAAGGATGAACACACTGGGAGGAGCCTCATCTTCCAAAGCTAAGAAATGGAGAACTAATACAGGCATTTCTCTTTCCAAAAATAAACAGGAATGAAAATACAAAGAGAGTAAGGCACAAGAAGAAGCCGAGGAGAATGCAAGGGAAGAGGAACTTAAAATAAATCAAGATTCACTAGAGCAACAAAAGGAAGGGAATAAGCGAAAGAAACCACTGAGGGAAGAACAAAAGAAGAAACAAGTAGAAGAAGAAAGCAGGCAAAAAGAGGAAGAGGAACAGAAGAAAAAGGAAGAATAAGAGAAGAAAGACATTGAGCGCAAGCTAAAGGAAGAGCATGACAAGAAATAAGTTGAGCGCAAACGAGAGGAAGAACGGAAAGAGGCTGAGAACAAGGTAAAGGAATAACATGACAAGAAAGAAGGTGAGCACAAACGAGAGGAAGAATGGAAAGAGGTTGAGCACAAGATAAAGGAAGAATAGGACAAGAAAGAAGCTAAGTGCCAGTTAAAAGAAAATCAGGATGAAGTGGAAGCTGAGCAGAAGACGAAGGAGGAAGAAAGTCAAAAATTAAAGGAAGATTCCTCCAAGGAAGAAGAAGGTAGCAAGACAAATCTCCCAAAGACAGGGACACAGATAGAGCTTCCACACATTGAGGTACCTCAGACAACCCCCATGACAAGTGTGCACTTAACTCTCTCGGAACTTGGCCCCTTTGAGGAACAAGAAGACGAAGTCTTGGATCTGATAAGGCTAACTTATGACGAGTTCGCACACAAGATTAGGCAAGATAAGAGAAGATTCTTAGCACGAAACCATGTCACTCCTCTTACAGCCGCAACCAAAAAGGACATAGTCTTGGATACCAGGACCAATCCAATCATGATCACATCGGCTGGTATCGCCTTCACAGCAGCCACAGAGGATAACGTTAGCAGAATGACCAGGGAAATCCTCTCTTTACAAAACAGGTTACAAACTTCTGAGCAGAGAGCAACTCAGATAGAACATGATAAGAAGGGACTATAAGAAGAGGTTCAGAGACTACAGTTCACAAGCACAAAAGCTAATGAAGTGCCCCTTACAATTCATAGAGAGTTGGACACTTTGGAAGCCACCATGAAAAAAGTATATGAAGAAATTTTTACAATAAAATAGACAGTCGTGCAACTACTAAAAGCACAAGCAGAAGCCAAGAGGAGGACCACACAGCTGAAGGAAGCTTCCACTGCCTTGGACAGAATGCTAGAATGGTCAAACACATATCCACAGGCTTCGGACACCTTGCCTAGGAAAGATTTGATTTTCATCTAAAATGACAAATTTCAAATCTGGATAATGGTACAATCTAAAGAGAAACTAGTCAAAGATCTAGAGAAAGTGATGTCCACGTATGAACATCTGATTAGAAGAATCGATTCAATGGCCAAAGTACACAACATTCCTTCTCTGGGTGCAATAGATGGAGAAAAGACATGGGAAGAAGTTTCCCAAGACATTCAATAATTTCTACAACCCATAAGGCAAGCGAGTGCTTCTCAAGACCTTCCGGTATCACAAGAAAAACTTGTTCAATTCATCATGACACCGGTCTGGATCTACACCAATCTGGCCTCCCTGTCCAATCAGATAACGATCAAGAGAGAGAATTTGATCCCAAATTCTCTTGAGTGCCTCCACAGATTAAGGGAAGATACTCCTATGGTCTCCCCAGTTGCCATAGATTATTCGAGCATGGAAAAATTACCTCAAAGAACAACAGCAGGTAGACATTCCTGATCTCACAATCACCAAATTTTTCCCATGACCAAGTTGTAGGTCGTAGCAAATAGGAGGGGTCACAGGTCGTAGTTAAAGCCGAGGTTGTAATTCTCAAATTCCCTCGAGTGGCAGAGTATGTCAACGGTCAGGAAGGTGAAAATTCAGGGATATCCAAGGGTCAATTTTGTTCTATAAATACTTCCTTCCAGAAATTGTAGATGATATTTTTTTTTTGGGACTCCAAAGGAGCAAAGAGAATTGTATAGCATTGAATACAAATTTCTAAGAATGAATACAAACATATGTTTTTATTCCACTCTTGGATTTGATGAGGACTAATGTGTTAACACTATGAATATTTTTGTCTTATGTATCTGATATCTTTATGATTAATTAATCTGCGTTTTCTTCTTGTATCATTTATACATTTCAGCTCACTAAATGTGTTAATGATGTTAGGCTGTTTACTTAGGAGATGTTAACAACTTTGTTACTAACATTTACCTTATCTTTGAGACCACTTAAGGAAGTGAACTGCGCTCTAACCATAAAGAACTATTTCTTCTATGGTTTGAACTACTTTTACAAACATGACCCTAATGTTGTGTTGCTAACAACATTTCCTTTGGCTACATGCTTTAACTCATCTTGCTATTTGTAGTGTTTTATGTTCATTGAGACTCATCAACCATTTGTCTTGTATCATTTGAATAATCGTGTGTTCATAGGTCTGCAAGGCTCGTTTGTGTTCGAGAAAAGGAATATTCAGTGGTATCCAGACCCACACCCCGGACGAGATCCCTATCACAAATGGTTTAGAGTCTAATCGAGAATTTTTACCGGGGAGATCTCTTACTATTGGCCGAAAATTTCTTCCTGTCAACAGATTTGGCACTAGAAGGAGGGCCTGAATTACAGGCTCCCAACACACAAGCAACATTCCATTGCAAACCCCACAGGGGGAAATCATGTACGAAAACAATGGTCCACCACCCCCTGAACATTCTCTTGAAGAAGAACCCCCTATCTATGAGATCACTTCTGACTAGCTAAGAGCCTTATGCCCAATATCCCATGAGCTCATTAGAGGCTTACAAAATGTCCCGACCACCGGTTCCCTGTGTTCAGAATCACGATTGCCATTAGACCAAAACCCGTAGGTGTTAGTCAATGATCGCATCGCCAAAGATAAGGATCCACGAGAGGCGATTAGTCCATATCACGAAACACATTGGGAGTGTTGGTTTATCCAATGTCCAACAATCTCCCCCCCAATGCGAGCCGGGTGTGTATCAAACTCGTGACCTACGCTTTGACACCACTTGTTGGGAATCACGATTGTCGTTAGACCAAAACCCGTAGGTGTTAGTCAATGATCAAATCGCCAGAGATAAGGATCCATGAGAGGCGGTTAGTCCATGTCAGAAACATGCGGGGAGTGTTGGTTTATCTAATGTCAAACACCCTAGTCAACCCTCGAACTCCTGCGGCCAACCAGACTCGCCAGGGAGCCTTGGTCAATTCCCTACCTCAGCTGGTAGGTGTTGTGATAGAAGATTATGCAGATGAAGTAGAGCGTAATTCGGTAGAGCCCCTCGATATTCCCCGAGGGAATGAAGGAGGCGGTCCAGAAATCACTGAAACCCAACCCAACCAACCTGTGAATGTTGACACTCAAGCAAATAACCAGCCTTAGGGCGCAACTAGGAGGGGCCGAGGAAACAGGGGCCGGGGAGATAGAGGCCATGGGCAAGGTCAAAATATGGGACACCCTCACCACAACCAAAACCAAAACGGATTTCATTTCCTTTATAACTGGTGAAACATCAGGAACGTAGGGAACTGCAGGAGAAATCAGGACTTGCACTCCCATCATGAAGGTGAAGCATTGTGATGAGACATAGGGAGTGAATCTAAAAGTGAAATAGGGCATGTCTACATACCGCGCCACCAGAAGGCTAGGAGTGTGTAGCCGCTGGCTTGGATGACACAATCTCTCCTAGCCCTCCAGTGTCCCCTCCATGACATGCCCAGACACATGAGAAGCACCTCCCTAAGTTTGACCCCGAAAAGGGTATGTTGGCCGAAGATCACATAAGCAACTTCTACTTGGCCTTACAAATGATGAGGGTGCAGTCTGACAATGTAGCATGCCAGCTCTTTCCTCATAATTTAGAAAATAATGCTGCTACATGGTACCGGTCTCTCCTTGTTGCTTCCATTTATTCCCGGGATCAATTCACCAAACCTTCCTCCAAAATTTTTCGGAGGAAAAAACTCCTTCTATGTTCCTCATAGAACATAGTACTTTGAAATGCTAGAAGAAGGAGAAATTCAAAGACTTCAATAAACGCTTCGCTACTATATTGAACAAATTCCCTCTGAACATGGCCCTAGATGATTCCATCACCATGGACTGCTACACATGGGCTCTCCCTTAAGATATTGTCATGTTCATAAAATGTGAAGTTAGAGCTCCCTTAGCAGAAAATTACATGACTTCCCTCTCTGTCGAAAGGGACATGCTATCCATAGGGGCCATTGATCATGATGGCTGGGATGATCAAAATTCGGCCATGAAGAGAGTCCAATCCTCAACTCATAAGGCCAGAGACAAAGACAAAGACCCTTTCGACTTCGAAAGCATCACAAAGTCTCTCAAACTATTAACCAATGAAGTCTCCGATTTGAAGAGAAAAAACAATGACTCTGCCTCAGGTGCCAAAATGCAGAAACATTTTTTTAGAAAGAATAACCCCGTTGTTAACCGACCTCCGTCAAACTTTATTACTGGCCTCAAAGTTGAAGAATTCGACAAGGATAATTTCTATTCTTTCCATCAAGCCTCCCACTCATAGAAAACTTGCCCCCTAATGGATTAATAGCATGATTGTCATGGTGAATCAAATTTTAGAAGACCAAACCCCTATGGATTTACAGGAGGAGGATATTTCAGATAACGAGGAAGCCTCTCCCCTGAATGAGGATATAGGTTCCACTATCCTTGAATTCAAGGTGGTCCATAGGAAAATCCCCCCTTCCACAACTGAAGTAAATTTGGCTGACAACCCTAAATCCAAACCCCCTCGAAACTATAGCTTAAGGAGAAAAGGCCCGATTCTTGAACATTCCTTCGAGGAAAAGATAAAATCTTTCTTAAGAAAAATTCTGCCACCAAACATAGAGAAGAAATCCAAGACTCCTGTGAAATTTAACCCAACCAATCCTTGAGTAAGCCCAAAGGCTAGATCATCATTAGTTTCTCCAAAAGCCTCCACCGAACTTATCTCACACCTAGAATCTAGGTATAACATTATCAAGGATATGAAGAAAACGTGGGCCAATATTTCTCTCTACGAACTCGCTCGCATTGCTAACGAGCGAGATCTTATCCTCAAATCATTTTCCAACCTACCGGTGACAAAACCCGTGAGTACCACATATGCCCAAGCTGCTGCTAGTCCTCATTCTATTGTGAATGTCATTAATGAAACTCCAGGGGATCCACACCACCTTTCCTTCTATCCTTCGAGATCTTCAACTTCAATTTCAATAATTTCCTCATCGATTCTGGTGCATCCACGAATGTTATGCCCTTTTCTGTGTGCAAGAAGTTAAACATCCACCCTGAGAAAACTGACGCCAGGATCATTCAACTCGATAGATCTCAGGTTCCTGCAGTAGGTGAATTGAATAATGTCGGCATCCGCTTATCCTCTGATTCTAAGGTGCATTAGTGCATTGACATAGTGATCGTGGATATCCCCAAGGCATATGGTCTTCTTTTGAGCAGAGATTGGTCTAGCAAGCTGCAAGGATACTTTGCCACTGATTGGTCCCACCTATGGCTTCCTTGCAAGGGTAGGAACGATCAAATCTGGGTCAAAAGCGAGCCTTACCTGAAACACACGGTGACCAAAGTGGATGCAACTAATGAACCAGTCAGTTTCGCACAAGAGGAACTCAGTATGTGCTTCTTAGAATCCATTTTTGGGTGCTACCAAACCCCCAAATCACTGATGACTCAAGACGTTCAGTGAGAACTATTGTTGGTCACTAGCAACAACTCCACCTCAACGGAATACCCGTTAGAAGCAGCTGCCCCGAGTACGTCTCCTATGTGCTTGGACAGCCTTACGAAATCAAAAGATGAAATATGGACCTCGTACTACGATGGTTTCAAAACCCATGATGGGGCTGGCGCAGGCTTTATTCTGCTAGACCCTCAAAAGAACAAGTTTCTAATCTCCCGCCAACTAGAGTTCTAGTGCACAAATAATACAACCAAGTATGAAGCATTGATTCTCGGGCTCAATAAAGCCATAGATCTCAAGGTCCATTGCTTGTCTCCACATTTGAAAGGTTACCAGCAAGAAGTATGGCATTCAATTTCTACTTTTGATGCTTTCAGTATTAAATCTGTACTTAGAATGCACAATGCAGCAGTTGATACACTTGCCAATGCTGCTGCTAGGTTCACCCCACTTAGGGATGGATTCTCTATTGAAATCATTTACAAGTTATCTGTACTAGAAAATGTCACTAATCTGTGTGTTTTTAATGATGATCAGAAGGTATTGGATTTCATGCTCAATACAGACGTGTTCAAGGACTTAGTTATAGAAGAGGAGGATCATGATTAGGCCTTGCAAAAAGGAACAAGGGGATTGTAAGGAAAATCCCATACCCAAAGGGATTGTGTCACTTGAATTTTTTTTTGATTTACATAATCATTTTTGAGGACCCCCCAACACGAAGGTGCAAAGTTCCATGTTAGCCCACCGATAAATAAACCTTGGGACGGAGAAGGAACCCAAATTCCTTAATATTGGTATTGAATGCACCCCTCAGGAGAGGCAATATTTCACTGAGTTATTTAAGAAATACCAAGATGTATTTTCCTGGACATATGATGAGTTATGGACCTATGACATGCAGATCATCCAGGACATGATACCCATGAAAGAAGGAGTGAAACCGTTCCAGAAAAAACTGAGAAAATTACACCCCACTTTAGAGCCGATGATCCAAAATAAATTGAAAAAACTCTTGGATGTGCGTATAATTTTCAAAGTTCAGCATTCAACATAGGTGTCAAATTTGGTCCTAGTTCTTAAGAAATCTGGTGAAATCTGTTTATGCATAGACTTTTGAAACATGAAGAAAGCTTCGGACAAGGAAAACTACTCGGTGCCCCCTATGGAGCAGATCCTTCAAGCAGTATCAGGATCAAAAATGTTATCTCTAGTGGATGTTTTTTTAGGTTATAGCCAAGTACTAATGGCTGAACCCAACTGGCTTAAAACCACATTCAGAACTAAATGGGGGATTTTCGCATTCAGACGCATGCCCTTTGGCCTGATCAACGCTGGCGCAACCTTGCAAAGATCCATGGACATCGCCTTCCGAGGCCTCACAGGGCAAAGCATGGTAGTATACCTTGATGACGTCACCATATTTTCAAAGCGTAGGTGTGACCATCTACATCACCTCCAACAGATTTTTGAGAGGTGTCGAAAATATGCGATCTCACTAGACCCGAAGAAAAGAATTTTCGCCATTTCCGAAGGAAATCTGTTGGGGCACATTATAAACCGAGACGACATAGTAGTGGATCCAGAATGTGCAAAAGTCATCGCTCAGATTCCTCCCCCAAGTGGTAAGAAGGCCATGCAGTCTTTCCTTGGGAAAATCAACTTCGTGCAAAAATTCATATTAGATTTCGCCCAAATAGTGAAACCTTTATAAGGTATGATCAAGAAGAACGCAAAATTCAAATGGAATTCTCCTGAGAAGGAAGCGTTTAATAATATCAAGAAATCCATCGCAGAAGCACCTGCCCTTCATAGTCCGGACATCAGCAAAGGCTTTATCTTGTACACCTTTGCTCAGATTCATCTCTCGCAGTCGTCCTCACTCAGAAAGATGGCTACAACGATGAGCGGCCCATATCATTCATGAGCACTGGGTTGCAAGGTACCAAGATGAATTATCCAGATATTGAAAAGAAAGCTTACGCAATGTACAAGGCAGTCAAACACTTCAGACCATATGTTTTAAAGAGTCACGTCACCGTTTTCGTACCTCACCCAGCTATTCGCTCACTTTTCATACAGTAAGAGCTAGGCGAAAGACGAGGCAAATGGATGACTTGCCTTCAAGAGTATGACCTGGAATTCAAGTTGGCACATACTATAAAGGGCCAAGGGCTATGCCGGATGGCCACGGAAGCCGCAGAATCATGAGGCAATGAAGAAGAGAGTTGGGAACATGAAATCGACATGTATCAATTGATAGTATATCCCGACATGATTCCTCCTCATGGTACTTTTATCTTCAGCAATATCTAAGCCACAATATCATGGACCCCACTTTAACCGCCCAACAAAAATGTACGATAATACTGAGAGCTGCATCCTACCAGCTAGTGCAGGGTAAATTGTTTCGCAAACACCACAGTGGAGTTTTGCTACGCTGTTTGGAGTATGATGAGGCACATAAATTTTTGACAGAACTCCATGATGGTCCAACTAGTGGGCACTATGCAGGGGACACCACTTCTCAAAAGATCATGCGGGCCAGTTTCTATTGGTCTACTCTATTCAAAGATGCACATGCTTATGTCCGAAAATGCCCATAATGCCAAAATTTTGCCAATAGGGAAATACGACTGTCCACCCCGTTGCAATCTGTCACGATGGAAGAACCTTTTCAATAGTGGGGACTTGACGTGATTGGCGAAATCTTGCCACACACTTCCAAGCAACATAGATACATCCTCAGAGCTACGGACTACTTCACAAGGTGGGTTGAAGAAATACTGTTGCGTCAAATTAATGATCAAGAGGTAATAGCTTTCATTACTCAACACATCATGACTAGGTTTGGCATTCCAACCTCCCTTGTTTTTGATAACACAACATATTTTTCATCATTTAAATTATATGAGTTTGCTCTAGAAAACAATATAGTGCTCAAACACTCTACCAACTATTACCCCCAAGGAAATGGGTTAGATGAGTCAACCAATAAGAACCTCATATGCATCATCAAAAATACTCTTCTGTCCCAACAATTAAATTGGCATAACGCACTCCATAATTCCCTGTGGGCTAATCAGGTCACACCCAAATCATCTTTGGGCACCTCCCCATTTTTTCTTGTGTATGACAAAGAGGTTATCCTTCCTCCCAAGTTCCCTCTCCCAGCCCTTCAATTATATCAAGAAACTCATGGCACTCCTTTCCCTGCTTTACAAGCTTGAATAGATAGATTGTTGAAGTTGGAGGAGGAAAGGTTATAAACCTAGGAAAAATTCGCCATCCACCAAAGTATAATAAAACGATGGTTCAACAAGAAGTCCGCCGGATAAAGGATAAAGGGAAACACTCCAAATTCCAGGCCCTGTGGACAGGTCCCTTCCAAATTAAAGAAAAGGTTGGTTCCCACACTTACAACCTACAGACCCTTGAAGGGAGGATTGAGGTCCTCCCGGTAAACGAGCATGACCTTAAACACTATTTCACTTGAAAGCCCCAAGGGGCCATCACCATTCCTTGTACCATAGTTTTATTTTGTTTTTTGTTATTTTTCATTATTTATGTTTTCAATAAATCACTTGTTTCAAGCAGGCTCTCATTGGCCCTTTCCCTTTGGCATCTCAAGTTGAAGGAGATATGTAGAAGTTACTCAATTGGCATGCTATGCCGAAATCTATGCTAGTGAGAAATCGCCCCTGGAATGCAAAAAATGTCATGAGCTTGCCTGTGATAGGCACCTAATGGGGGAACATGACCAAGTCCCAGGAACCAAGCACAGGTAGCTTACCTAGTATGTTGGCCCAAGGGACTGTTGTAAAAAAGAATGTTTCAGTGTAATCGGTCACTAGACGGAAAGGGGACAGAGAAAACCTCAGGAGACGAAAGGATATTTGGGAAAATCAGAATGTTTTCATATAGACTGGGAGCAACCTCTCTTGCAAGCAAAATAAGTCGGGATCCCCCATCCGCCCAGGAAATAATTGGCATAGTCAAATAAGTGCCTTGATCATAGTCAAATAAGTTCCCTGAGCACATTTAAATAAGTGAAATCACCACATGAATAAAGGGTAAAAGATTGAGAAAGGCTTCCTGTGCATAGAGGCAATACGACGACTTTATCGGGTATTGACTAGACTCACTAGCAGCAGAGAAACGTCTGTCAATCCTAGGCAGTGACTCCACCGAAACTGCCAAGTTCGTTGGCAGCGGAGCAACATAATGAGGACAAAGTAAGTATATCAAATCTTGGAAGTCCTTGAGGTTACTCCAACCTTTTTCGTCCGGTCTCCAGGAATGAAAACATGGTGGACCAGCATCCTGGGACATGCAGACAGGTGGAGCAAGTGCGCAAGGCCCGAGGATGAAAGTAGTGGGACCCATGGGTGACAGGATCAGCATGCTAAGCCCCCCCCTACCCGCCTCAAGATGAAGCACCGACAAAGATCCTAGGCCCTACCAGTGAATCGCTATTTTTTGTAGCCATTACAACACCCTCCAAAATTTCGCCCTTTTTAAAATTTTTGAGCCCCTAACTTTTTGAAAAAATAGAGTTTAGCCCAGGTTCACTCTTTCAAAATATCAAGTTGCAAAGTCATAGAAATGGTCAAACCAAACTCTCGCGACCTTGCGACCCCTCAGGTCACAAAGTCGCAAGGTCTCACACAATCCAAAAACCAAATAATTCTGACCTTGCAACCCTGTGACCCCCAAGTCACAAGGTCGCAGAGTCGTGAGGTCGCATATCTCATCAACTCAACTCATTTGCAGCCCTGCAACCCTCATTTATTGATCGCACATGTGACCCCTTTATAAATATAAGGGTCGCATAGGTCGCATTCAACTTGCATGATGGAGAAAGAAAACGCCTCTGACAAACCAGCTAGAGCGTATTTTTCCTAGGTAACTTGCATAATCCTCCTGCTGTTTCATTTTGTTTGATTTTTTCCCTTCTTTACCCTCACCTTGGCCTATTTAAAACTCATCCTAGATTATGTTTAACCTCCAATGAATTCTATTTCTAATCGTGCTCCTCCCCACAGCTTGACTTCCCTGTTTTCCTCCTCTGAGAAGCTTCCCTTGCATCAGTCTATTTCAGGTTCCCTTCTCAGCCCCCTTCAATGAGGAGCTTCATGTATTATTTCCACTTGATATGTTGCCTTACCTCCCCTTTTAAAAAAAACAAGAAGAAATTTTTTGTCGCCACATAACCTGTTTGCCGAGCCCTAGAGCGAACCCGCGGCTCCGCAACCTTGCGATCTAGTGACTCGGTCACTTAGTTGCAGGGTCGTTAGGTCACAGAGCCATGAAATTAAAAGTGGCGTGACTTCGTGATTCAGCGACCTTGTGACCTAGTCATGAGTCACTAAGTCACTAGGTTGCATTTTCGTAAAAATATAAACCGGTGCAACTCCGCGACTCAACAATCTCGTGAACTAGTCGCAAGTTGCTAAGTCGCTAGGTCGCTTTTCTATGAAAGTTTAAACCAACATGACCTTGCACCCAGTGACCTAGTCACAAGGTCGCCAGGTCACAGGATCATCCATTTCCTTGAAAAAAAGTTAAGCAGAGATAGGAGCAACCCAAGTATTTATCAATATGACATCTGTCTTATTGTGGGACTGTTTCATGAATATGCCAGGGAACATTGAAACCGAGCTTGAGTGTGTATCTATATCTTCGGCCTTGAATGATATGGGATCCATGGCACTATGAAAGAGAGGAAAGAGTCGTGAAATAGAAATTTCAGAAGAAGGGATGCCTCCTTCCCCTCCCCCTATATATGAGACATCACTTGCATGTTTGGGAAGGGAGATAGCATGAGTTGGTATCAGATATACCAAGAGTTCACGAGACCTAATTTTCCAGAAGACCTCCCAGAATGGCATGTGTTTTTCCAGGTCAAAAGTTCTAAACTACATTACGCAGGGTCTCATCCACCTATTTTTCCATGCACGGAGGTTATTGAATGGATCTTACAAAAGGTTGACTCCGAGTTTTGGGTCATTTGAGATAATGCAAGAAAGGCATTTGCAAATATAAAAGGGAAATATGCAGAGTTTTACTATGGACTCCCCACCCAGGAACAAACTTTCAACACTGAATGGGCTACTGCTCACACAGTCCCCATACCTGATACCTTAAAGGGATGGTGTGAGGACCCGGAAAAGTTCAAATTCAAGAAGGATCAAGAATACAAAACACTGGGCCTCAAGAAATTCTATAAGTTAGTGGAAGCAATGTTATGCAAGATGTATGGCTGACCATATGCCACCACCTTCAACGGTTCCTAGGTTTCCATCATGTATGTTGCTACCTCGTATGGCACCCACTTCAACTGGGCCAGCCTAATAGTAGCATCCCTCAAGTCAAACATATCATCAGCACAAGCACCTAATGAAGGGTGTGCATCCAAACTCTATATGGCCTCCTATCTGTTGGATGCAGTATGCGCGAGATGTAAATTTACCGAGTTGCCTCATAACTGGGATGAAGAGCGTGGCGGGCCAAATTAAAAAGAGTTGCAGGTATTCTGGGCCTCTATGTATAGGCAATAGATGGAGTCAATCTCACATAACTTCATCTCTACGCTCTACGGAAAATTGTTTGGCAAATATTTCCCGTGCATGTCTAGCAGAGCCATGGAGTCAATAACCCAAGTAGCCAGCTGGTTTCCTGTTAAAGATAGTACTTTCATCGGGGTTTTCAGGTCATATAAGGGTCCTCATGCACTACACCAGTTTTTCACTAACAAATTGCTCCTGCAAGAAGTATATTACCATATGAAGGGAGGGTTTTCCAAAGTTCTCACCAAAGGCAAGAAGAAACCATGGCCGACTCTCCCTCTTACAATCGGCGCCTACACAATCAGATATTTCAGGGAAGTAGAAGCAAAGGTCGAAGAAACCAAGGTTTTCTTTATGCCACTTGTATCACACCAGACATATGATCCTGAAATAATCATTCCCGCACATTGCAAATGGGCCAAATTCAAATGGAGTTGCTAGCGCATAGAGTGCCCAGCCGAGGATCGGGTCAGGAACTAGTACAACAAGGACACGGAGGCTGCTCCAGAGGAATCAATTGATCAAGATGAAAAATATAATCAGACTCTAGAGGAAAGGATGAACATGCTAGGAGGAGCCTCATATTCCAAAGCCAAGAAATGAAGAACTGATACAGGCAGTTCTCTTTCCAAAAAGCAACAGGAACGAAAAGACAAAGAGGCTAAGGCACAACAAGAAACCAAGGAGAAGGCAAGGGAAGGGGAACTTAAAATAACTCAAGATTCCCTAGTGCAACAAAAGGAAGGGGATAAGTGAAAGAAACCAATAAGGGAAGAACAAAAGAAGAAATAAGCAGAAGAAGCCCCCAGGAAAAAAGAGGAAGAGGAACAGAAGAAGAAGGAAGAGGAAGAACAGAAAGAGGCTGAGCACAAACTAAAGGAAGAGCAAGGCAAGAAATAAGCTGAGGGAAAATGAGAGGAAGAATGGAAAGAGGCTGAGCTCAAGCTAAATGAAGAACTAAACAAAAAAGAAGTTGAGCGCAAACGAGAGGAAGAACGGAAAGAGGCTGAGCACAAGCTAAAGGAAGAACAAGACAAGAAAGAAGCTGAGCGTTAGTTAAAAGAAAAGCAGGATGAAGGGGAAGTTGAGAAGAAGAGGAAGGAGGAATAAAGTTAGAAATCAAAGGAAGATTCCTCCAAGGAAGCAGAAGGAAGCAAGTCCCCTCTCCCAGAGACAGGGATATAGACAGAGCTACCACACATTGAGGTACCTCAGACAACCCCCAGGACAAGTGTGCGCTTTACTCTCTCAGAACTTGGTCCCTCTAAGAAACAAGAAGACAAAGTCTTGGATCTGACAAGGCTAACTTATGACCAGTTCTCACGCAAGATCAGGAAAGAGAAGAGAAGATGCCTAGCACGGAACCCTGCCACACCTCTTACAGCTACAACCGAAAAGGACATAGTCTTGGATACTAGGACCATTTCAATCATGATCGCATTGGCCGGTATTGCCTTCGTAGTAGCCAGAGAAGATAATGTCAACAAAATGAGTAGGGAAATCCTCTCTTTACAAAAAAAGTTACAAACTTTTGAGCAGAGAGAAGATTGTGCAGAATAGGATAAGAAGGGACTGGAAGAAGAGGTTCAGAGACTACAGTTCACAAGCACGGAAACTAATGAATTTCCCCTTACCATTCAAAGAGAGTTGGCCACTTTGGAAGCTTCCATGAAACAAGTATATGAAGAAATGTTTACAATAAAACAGACAGTTGCACCACTACTAAAAGCACAAGCATAAGCCAAAAGGAGGACCGCACAATTGAAGGAAGCTTCCACTACCTTGAACATAATGCTAGAATGGTCAAACACGTATCCACAGGCTCTGGAGACCTTGCCTAGGAAAGATTGGATTTTCAACCAAAACAACAAAGTTCAAATCAAGATAACGGTACAATCCAAAGAGAAACTAGTCAAATCTAGAGAAAGTGATGTCCGCATATGAACATCTGATTAACGGAATCTATTCAATGGAAAAAGTACACCAAAGCCCTTCTCTGGGTGCATTATATGGAGAAAATACATGGGAATAAGTCGCCCAATACATTCAACCATTTCTACAACCCATAAGGCAAGTGGCTGCTTCTCAGGACCTTTCGGCATCACAAGAAAACCTTGTTCAATTCATTGTGACAGCGGTCCGGATCTACACCAAGCTGGCCTCCCTATCCAACCAGATCACAATCAAGAGAAAGAATTTGATCCCAAACGCTCTTGAGTGCCTCCACAGATTGAGGGAAGATACTCCTCTGGTCTTCCCAGTTGTCGCAGATTATCAGGCATCGCAAAATTACCTCGAAGAACAATAGAAGGTAGATGTCCCTAGTCTCACAATCACCAAATTGTTCCCATGACCAAGTCACAGCTCGCAACAAACAAGAGGGGTCGCAGGTCGCAGTCAAATCCGAGGTCGCAAGTCTCAAATTCCCTCGAGTCATAGAGTATGTCAACGTTCAGGAAGGTGAAAAGTCAGGAATACCCAAGGGTCAATTTTGTTCTATAAATACTTCCTTCAGAAAATTGTAAATGATCTTTTTCTTTTGGGACTCCAAATGAGCAAAGAGAATTGTATAGCATTGAATACACCTTTCTGAGAATGAATACAAATGGATGTTTTGATTCCAATCTTGGATCTGATGAGGACTAATGTTTTAACACTATGAATATTTTTGTCTTATGTATTTGATATCTTTATGATTAATTAATCTGCATTTTCTTCTTGTATCATTTATACATTTCAGCGCACTAAATGTGTTAATGATGTTAGGTTGTTTACTTAGGAGATGTTAGCAACTTCATTACTAACATTTATCTTATCTTTGAGACCGCTTAAGGAAGTGAAGGGTGCTCTAACCATAAAAAATTGTTTCTTTTTTGGTTTGAACATCTTTTACAAGCATGACCCTAATGATGTGTTGCTAACAACATTTCCTTTCACTACATGCTTTAACTCATCTTGCTACTTCTAGTGTTTTATGTTCATTGAGACTCATCAACCATTTGTCTTGTATCATCCTAATAATCATGTGTTCATAGGTCTATAGGGCTTGTTTGTGTCTTAGAAAAGGAATATTCAGCGGTAGCTGGACCCACAACTTGGACGGGATCCCTATCACAAACAGTTTAGAGTCTAATTGAGACTTTTTACCACGGATATCCCTTACTGTTGGTCGGACATTTCTTCTCATCAACGGGTACAAGAAAGGTATTTTCAATAAAGTTGCAGATATGCTTTCAAGACCAATCATTAGTGCATCTACTTTTCTCAAAAATGATTCTATTGTACATGAGAGTTACATAGAACAATATGCACATGACATTGATTTTCAAGATGTGTATGCTAGTTTGAGTGAAGATAATCAAGTTGAAGAAAAAGATTATCACATGCATAAAAAAAATTTGTTTCATTTGGGCAAGATGCGTATTCCATAAGGAGAGAGGCTAAGTGTCATGAGAGAAGCTCATTCATCTCTTATTGTTGGAAAATTTGGGGTAAGAAAAACAGTGGCACCTCTACAGAGGTATTTTTATTGGCCTTGCATGAAAGATAGTGTGTCACATTTTATAAGAGGATGTTCTATGTGTGCAACAAGTAAACCTAGTAATAGGAAGCTTGGATTGTACACGCCACTACCGGTACCATCAAGGCCATGGGAGAGTGTCTCCATGGAGTTTTTTGGAGGTCTACCTATGTCAAGAAAACATCATGATTATCTTTATGTAGTTGTGGATAGATTCAGTAAAATGTGTATACTTATGCCATGTAAGAAAACCATTACTGTTGAACAAACTACTGGACTTTATTTTCAACATGTTTGGGTTCATTATGGATTGACAACTTCTATTGTTAGCGACAGGGATCCCATGTTCATTGGGAATTTTTGGTCAAATCTATGGAGAATGATGGACACAAAGATGAAAACGAGTATTGCTTTTCATCTGCAAACATATGGAAAAATTGAGGTGGTGAACAGAACAATTGTACATCTATTAAGAGGATATTGTAGCAAACATCCTAAGTTGTGGGATGAACAACTGAATTACATTCAACACCCTTACAACCAAGAAAAACACTCTTCAATTCAAACCTCACCTTTTGAAGTATGCTTTGGGTATATGCGAAAATCGTCGTTAGACTTCATCTTTGGGAAGGATGTTGCAATAGATGGCCATAGTGACATTGATAAAGCTCAAAATTTTATTGAGAAAATTTATATTATACATCAACAAGTTCAATAACAGCTTGAGAAAATTCAAAGAAAATACAAAGAGAGGCATGAAAAACACCGAGTTGATCACAAGTTTCAAGAGGGAGATGAGGTATGGTTGCACATTATCAAAGAAAGGACACAAGGGGAAGGTAAAAAGGTCAAACCCATTCACTATGGTCCTTTCAAGATCATAAAGAAAGTTTGTAATAATGAATTCCAACTTGACTTACCTTCTTATATGAAAATGTATTCAGTTGTAAATGTTGAAACCTTACTCTTGTATGAGCCACCTTTGATCGATGATCAAGGAAGTGATGTTCAACTACCTTCTATTAAATATTTATTGCCAGAATTTCTAGATGAGCTCAAAGAAGATACAATTCCTGTCAAGAGGACAAGAGCATCCAAGAGGGGAAGTGTTGACTACCTTCAATTTGGGCTCAAAGGCACTAAAAAAAGAAAGGAAAAATGTATGAAGGTTGGAAAGGTGAGGGACTTGTACCCTCATCTACTTAACAGGTAATCAAGTCTTTTGGGGTCCAAAATATTCCCAATGGGGAGGAGTGATAAGAAGTTCATAATTTTTGCTCAAAATTCGAAATTATAGGATTGGGTTGAAACTAGGATGGTTGCATATATCTCATCTTCCTGATTCTAACACCATGAACGGTTCAAAAAACTGATGTCGTATGAGGAAGATATCACGTTCTGATCGAAATGCCAAACAAGTAAATTTTCGAGAGTTTGACCAGGTTTGACTGGGATACACATTCAGGAAGGTTGAGGTACAATTAGAAAAAAATGAATATTCTTGGAATATTACTTTCCTTAGAACCAATCAGGGTTTGACATGTGTCGATTTTTCTTTTGTTACGGTTGTGAGAGGGCCAATCAGAAGGGGACACATGGCAAGCCCCGAGGACGCCACGTGCCCCTGAAATGGTATTATAAAATTCTGTAGGAGGCCACAGGAATCAACCCCCTGACCTCCTGCCCAGCACACACACTCCTTACCATCTACACTACATGTTATGCCTTAACAACTATAGGCCACAGGTTAAATTTATTATTGATTGAAAATGGAGTTGGGGGTTGGGGAACCGTCGGCAATCCCAACCTGCCAGCAGTCCCCGCAATGGTGGTCACATGGCAATCAAAACGTAAAATCCAATGAAAAACTCTGTGGATAAACATTAACCCGTAGTCTCCACCAGCATACCCGCGTCGCTTGTCACATTGCATCGTATTGTAACCACCAATTGTTGGAAATTGCATACCAAGCTAAGGCCAAAGAAACCAAATAACAAAGGGAAACAAAATATTACTACCACCGCAAAACAAGATCTTGGATCTGATTCAGGAGATGAGACCAAGATAATATCCATGGTTAACAAAGGAAAGGAATCCATAGCAATTACTAGTTCCTAAAATAGTCACAAAAACACTCCAAATGAAGACACAAGGATAGAATTATTCCATGTTAGAGTTATTTCAAATCATACAAAGATTGATGCATTGTTTGATAGTTGGTCACAAGCAAATTGGATTTCAGAAGACTTATTAAAAAAGCTTAACGTTGAAACCGTAGGACATCATAAACCATACCCTTTGGGTTGGATAGTTAAGAATGGCAATTTACAAGTTACAAGGAAATGCAAATTTAGATTTTCTATTACTACAAACTTTGTTGATGAAGTTGAGTTAGATGTGGTTCCACTTGACATTTCTGGGATTATCTTGGGAAGTCCATATTTGTATGAAAGGAAAGCGGTGTTTTATCTCGATGAGAACCAATATCATTTTATTAAGGATGGGGTGGAGTATATTGTGAGAGTTCATCGCAAGAAACTGGATATTTCTTTAGTTAATGCAGGGAAAATGAAGAGGCTAGTTAGTGCAAGTAAAAATTTTGTGCTTCTCATGATCAAGAAAAAGGATGATGTTGATTATGAATCTTTTGAAGTATGTGAGGAAAAATCAAAATCTGATTTGTTTGATGTGGTAAGTCATCATGGCGAGATGTTTCAAGAACCAAATGGTTTACCTCCCAAGAGGGGAATTCAGCATGAGATTCAGTTGCAAGAAGATGTTCCACTTCCAAACATTGGTATGTATTTCATGTCAATTATAGAGAGTTTGGAAATCAATAAGGAAATTCAAGAATTTGTGAACAAAGGTATCATACGCCCATCTACTTCGCCATGTGGTTCACCAATTTTTTTGGTACCAAATAAGGACAGGACTTGGCGCATGTGCATCGATTTTTGTGCACTGAAAAAATGACGGTAAAGAATTGCTACCCACTCCTAGGCATTGATGATTTGATAGATTAGTTAAATTATGCAAGATATTTCACTAAGTTAGAATTACCAAGTGGTTATCATAAATTTAGAATAGTTGAAGAGGACATTTGGAAAATTGGTTTCAAAACTAGACAAGGATTGTTTTAGTGGTTAGTTATGCCACTTGGTCTAACAAATGCTCTAGATACTTTCATGAGAGTCATGAATGATGTACTTAGACCATTTCTAGATGAATTCACCATTTTTTTCTTAGATTACATACTTATATTCAGAAAATCAAGAGATGAACATGTCATGCATGTGAACAAGGCACTTGATGTCTTGAAAAAAGCGCAATTATTTTTAAAGATGTCAAAGTGCAAGTTTAACAAGACTTATTTAGTGTATTTGGGACACATTGTTGGAGGAGGTGAGTTGAAGATTTACCCTTCCAAAGTAGAGGTCATTCTGAATTGGTCCAATCCCAATACAATTACAGAGGTAAGAAGCTCTCTTGGGGCAGCATAGTATTGGAAGAAATTCATTGCTGATTTTTCTTCCATTGCAGCTCCGTTACATGCATTAGCAAGTGTCAAGAAATTCTTCCATTGGGGAGATATGAAGAAAAAATCATTTGATGCTTTAAATAAAAAGGTAATTTCAACACCAATATTAACTCTTCCGGATCTAAGAGAGCTATTTGAGATCCAAACAGATGCAATTGATTATGCTATGGGAGCAGTGCTTATGCAACATGGTAAGCCTATTTCGTTTCGTTCTGAAATTTTTAATGGAGCTATGACTAATTATCCAACCTATGATAAAGAGTTGCATAAATTGGTACAAAATGTAAAGAAATGGAAGCAATATATGAGGGGAAAGAGCCCATTATCCATACCATCCATCAGCCATTGTAGTACATACAATTCACAGTCAAAGTTGTTGTAATCAAGACATTTCATATGGATGGGATTTCTACAAAAATTTCATTTGGTTATCAAGTACAAAAATGGAATCTACAATAAGGTAGTTGATATGCTCTCTAGGCCTATTGTAAATTCATCTATTATACTCAAGCACAATTCAATTATGCATGAAAGTTACATTGAACATATGCATATGATAGTGATTTTCAAGATGTGTATGAAAGATTGAGTCAAGGAAACCAAAATGAAGAGTTAGATTATAGTGTGCATAACAGTTTGTTGTATCACTTGGAAAAGTTATGTATACCACAGGGAGTCTAAAGAAACAGTCTCATAAGGGAGGCGCACACATCATTTATTGTTGGAAATTTCGGTGTAGGAAAGACAGTAGCGAATCTCCAAAGGTATTGTTATTGGCCAAGCATGATTGATAGTGTATCTCATTTTATTAGAGGATGTTACTTGTGTGCAACAAGTAAGTCTAGTAATAAGAAACTTGGATTATACACTCCACTTCTGGTTCTTTCACATCCTTGGGAGGGTATCTCAATGGATTTTGTAGGTGGTATTCCCATGTCAAGAAAAGGTCATGATTACTTGTATGTTGTGGTATATAGGTTCAAAAAAATGTGTCTTTTGATGCCTTGTAAGAAAAAATTACAGCTGAACAAACTGCTAATCTTTTCTTTCAAAATTTATGTGTTCATTTTGGTCTTCCTACTTCTATTGTAAGTGATCGAGATTCCTAGTTTGTTGGGAATTTTTGGTCAAAATTATGGGACGTGATGGACACAAAGTTGAAGAAGAGTGCAAAATTTCATCCACAAAGATATGTTCAAACCAAGGTGGTAAATAGGACAATTATTCATCTTCTTAGAGGTTATTGCAGCAATCATCCCAAGTTGTGGGATTAACATTTGCATTACATTCAACATGCATACAACAGGGCAAAGCATTCTTCCACAAACACATCGCCATTTGAGGCATGTTATGGTTACTTGTGAAGATCACCTTTGTACTTCATCTTTGAGAAAGATGTCACTATAGATGGTCATAGTGACATACTTCAACAAAATCTCATACTTGATAGAAGAATCAAAACTTAAAGAAGAGGTAAGGTCGAATACCTTAGAGTGGGACTCAAGGGACAAAATCCTTCAAAGGCAAAATGGATGGAGAGTGAAAGGGTGAGGGAGTTGTACCATCACTTGTTGAACAATTGATAGTATGTTTTGGGTTCCAAAAGGCTTCTACTAGGGAGGAATGATTAGAAGCGCAGTATTTAGCTAAAAATTAAAGTGCTCAGAAATGCTTCATACCTAAAGTACCGGATAGAGCTCGTCACTGGGATTTCAACGCAACTCATTTTATCAAAACTCAAGTTTGTATGAGTGAGTTATGGTCTACATTTCATTTTCCCAAACATGTAAGAATTATGCAGAATAACGAAAGACTCATGACTTTGGCAGTTTAGACAGCACCTCAGGAATCTTCAGGGAATATTCTCTAGTTTTCAGCTAGTCACACTGTGACAAGTGTCATCTTCAGATTCGCCAATGTTGCTTGGGGAAGTTGAAATTTTCCTCCTACTCCTAAGTTGGAAATTTCTACTATGGTGGCTTATTTTTATATGGTGGAATTTTTTGGGCCAATGGGTAAGGGCCACGTGCCCCCCATGGTAAGTTGGTTGGCATGATTAGTTTTTATATGCAAGGTCGAATGTGATTATCATTGGTTGCATTATACATATTATACAAAGGTTTAAACCATATCATGGCAAAACATATATTCCACAACATATATATTTAAACCAAAGTTTTGTGCCATGGTCGAATTCGAAATTCACGTTCAACAAAAATTATGGTGGGGGTTGGGGTTGAACCCACGACCACCCGCCATACGCACCACTGCCTTAGCATTATGCCTCCACCGAAGTCCTTAACTATATGGGGTTTCACATTTATTTGAAGACTATCAGCGACACATATGGGGGTTCGTAGGTTACCAGCCCTGCAAGCTAGCCGCCGTCGCCCCCCCCCCAAAATATTGTGCACCCAGAAATAGGAGCCAACACCTTCAATCCGATGGAGTTTTAAAAAAATGATTAATATGTATTTATTACCTTAATACGTGGTTATACCATGTTAAACTGTCATTTGCATTAAATGCAGATTATCACTAAATGCACCCGCTTAACACATTAACTCATGCTTATCTTAACACTAAGAGTGTGTTTAACTTGGTGGCGCCTTTGGAAAAACCGCCAAATTCGACGGACATCCACATTTAGTGGAGTTAACTAGCGGACATCCATATTTAGTGGAGAAAAACTAGGAAAATTGGTTTTTCCATAATTGAGGTAATTTTACACAAAATTTTGGCTCAGGAAGAGTCATTCTTGCTATATTTTGATGTTCTGGAGCCATTGGAATAGATTGCATAGGCAACAAGAGACTGAACACAACAATTTTTCACAATTGAAGCTAATACAAAGGTCCACACTATGAAGTTGGACCAAGGCGATGTAGATCAGGAGGAGTGAACTCCTTCATTAAAAACTTGTGTATTTGTCTTTGTTATTTTTGCTTACTGTGTTTTATTATGTTGTTGTTCAACATTAAGTTTCCATGATTTTAAGTTCATAAAATACACTTAATCTCATCAAGTTTAATGAATTGTCACTCATAAGCACATGTATATACCCTTGTATGATAAGCAAACCAAAGAACTTTCATGTTAATTCTAAAACTAATATTAGCACATCATTAACTAACAATAAATTTCATATCATGTATCAAGTATGATAATTTGATGGGTTATATGATATATTTCATGTCAAAATAGAGTATACCTTGTACGACAAGTGAAAAATAAAGGTTTGAGTTTTGATATAGTCATAAAATATAAGAAATCTGATTTTTGCAATCACAAAATGTATAAAATCGCACAAAAAAAATAGATGACTTAAGTTTCACTCATCAAAATACACACTAATAACTCTTTAGACTCGTTATCCCCAACTTGACATTAGTCATGGTACAGACTATCCTATTTTCCAAGGCTAAATAATAAAACAAAAGTATTTCAGATATAATAAAAGGAAAACATTTAAAAATTGAAGTGAGGTTTAAGTATCAAATGGCTAGTAGTGTTGCCCTATTTCCATGTCACTCAGAGGTCGATTAATGAGTTTTTAGTATCAATATTACTATTAATTTTTTTGACACTAATTTGAAAATAATAATGTATATCGTCACACCAATGACATCACAATGTCAACAATATAACACACATAGATGGTAAATTATTGGGAAAAACATAAAAGGAGGATGAATAATATTTTATAAAAATGATTTAAAAATACATTAATAGAAGGAATGATAACACTTAAATTTACATCGAATTTGTTTCATGTTTTATAAATTTTTCCAAAAAAGAGTCCAATGTAATAGATTGGCTTTGGCATTGATTTGAATTTTAATTTTAGTTATTGTTGTGCTAATTTCATTTTCAGATATAAAACTTATTTACTGATCTTATGCTTGGTGTACAGGTTCCCTTGTTGCTTATGTGTGTCAAAGAGGTAATTAAAACTAGATTTTATGAGTGTTTTTGAAAGCATAAAGCATGAATTTAAAAATTTGAACAACAGCAAACCATCACAAATTGAACCATTAAAACATAGTTTTGATGAAGGAATTAACCCCTCCTAGGCTACATCTCCTTGGTCCATCTCTATAGATTGGGCCTTTGTATTAGCTCAAATGTGCTAAAAATTTTGTTTATATGCACCAAATTCTCTTGGAACCTATTCCAATGTGTTAGAAATGTTGAAAAATATCAGAATGATTATTTGTTTACTCAATTTTGTTACCAGATGCTCTAGGCATGGCCTTCCCTCCTTGTGGCCCTAGGCTTCAAAATTCTTCAAGGTAACAAAAACTTGGGTAGATGAGCTTCTATACCTCTGCAACCTATTCCAAGGTGTTCATAGCATTCCAATTATCCAAGAATGACTCTTCCTACACTCTATTTGGTCGAAAATTGACTCAGTTATGGAAAAAACCAATTTTCCTACAATTTCTCCACTAATTTTGGAAAATGTACAAATAAGTCCACTAAATTTGGAGCTCTGCCACAATTGGCAGACTCCACCAACTCCTTTTCCATATTAATATCATCATTAATGGGAGATAAACTCGGATTAAGTGTTAATTAACAAGATCTTAGCGCTAAGCACATTTTAGGGTCGGAGCCCTCCGGCATAGTCACGCACTTGGTGTTATGGTGAGGGTCTGGCCCCCTCTGTTCCAACCATCAGACCTTGCGTGCATTAAAAGGCATGTTTTGGCACATAAATTTCAAAGGACTGCGCCCATGACCCAACGGTAATGAAGCACATTCTCTGGGGGGAGGTCACAGGTTCGAACCCGGACCTCGACCCCATTACTTTTTTTTGGCTACACATTTATTAATGCAACCCTGTATTAACATTTCAAAACCATGTAATATGTGCCAACACACATTATGCCATGTATATAATATGCATTCCACCTTAATACATATTCAAACTTTAATACAATTCTCATCAAACCTTTGAAATTTGCATAGTTTATAAGCCAATATTTAATGTTATTCCATAACATTAATACGTTTCCACCAACGATGCCATTCAGACTATGATTTAGATTTAATATGCCATATGCGGAAATATTAAAATTAATTAAGGTTTAGATTAATAATTAAATATTAATATATATAATAATATAATAGATCATATGATCATAAAACCATATATATATATATCAATCCAATCTTAATAATAAAAAGGAAATAATTTCCAGCACATAATATCATAAACCCAAGTTCAATGTTAGGAGGTTATTCATCAAAGTTCACCTTCACAAACCAAACTAGTGAATCTCGTAGTGACACTTGTCATAGTCTCATTGGACTAAAATTGAAGAATATTCCTTGAATGATGTCTGGGTTGCCTGTCATGAGCCTGTACCTGTTCTGCAATTTTTTAATAAACATTTGCATGTTCTGAACAATGATCAGTAGACCATAACTCCTTCATCCGAACTTGGGTTTCAACAAAACAAGTTGCATTAGATTCCTTGCAATAGGCTAGTCACTTTCGTTCTAGTTTCATTCAATTATGAGCACTTTCATTTTTTAGCTAAAATACCAAGCCTCTAATCATTCCTCCCAACTAGAAGCCTTTAGACCCCAAAACATCTCTGGTTATTGATCATGTGGATGAGGGTATTGTTCCCTCATCCTTCCAGTATCTATCCATTATAATTTTCCCAATTTCATCATTTGGAGTTTTTCACAAAAAGTCAACTTTTCCCTTGATTCTTGCGACCTTCTCTTGCCGTCCTTAACACCGTCATGCTGCAATATTTCTGAATTTGAAGAACAACAATATATTCTTGCATAAACCATCTTGTTCCTATCTTGTTCAACAATCAAAGGAAACTTAAAGGCTTTCTCACCTTGGACACTGTCACCATGGCAATCTTTAGCTGGTTTTTGTTTGTACTTGCATTGAATCTTGAACAAGTATCTTCTCCATTGCCATGTACCTTTTGGAAACTAGCAATAAGCATTTATCAAACCCATACCTTCTTTTTTCAAGTTTCTTTGTCGCTTTCTCTTTGACCTTTGCACTCTCTTGCACCGACATCTTGTTTCCAACACTGCTTAACACTACTGTTGACTACGACAAATGTTTTTCACCTTCTTTCAAAGGAAACCTATTAACATCTTGAAACAACTAATTACAAGCATAAGCATATTTTTGAAAAGTGTGATTCAATACATCTCTTTGTTTGATCATCAACAATGTCAGGTTCTGACTTACATTCACTATCCTCTTCATTTCACTTTCATGTATAAGAGACAAACCTGTCTTCTTCTTATGCACTCTAATTATGTACTCAATACCATCCTTAAACAAGTGATACTTTTTCTCACGGAGATGAAATAATTATTTCCTATCATACAGATAAGGACTTCCCAATTCAATACTTGATATCTCAAGTGCCACCAGATCAAGCTCAACTTCATCAAGAAAGTTTGAGTTGATTGCAAATTTTAGTAAGCACTTCCTTGTAACCTACAAGTTTTAATTCTTGCATATCCAACCCAAAGGATGTGGTCTTGGATGTCTAATAGTTTCAAGGCCTAGTTGCTTAACCAAATCTTCAGAAATCAAGTTAGCTTGTGACCCAATATCAAAAAGTGTATCAATCTAGGTATGTTTGGAGACAACCCTAATATGGAAAATTTCCATTCTTGTATCTTCATCATGAGTATAATTTGAACAATTTGAAGAACTAGTGCTTACAACATGTTTACCTTTCAAACACATGGCTGTAATCTTTGTCTCATCTTTTGAATTTGACCCTAAGTCATTTTCAACTATTGCAACAGTTTTTCCCTTCTCTTTGGCTTTAAATCTATTTAGTTTCAATTTTGGATGAAGTTGCTGACAGTGGTCTTCATCATGGCCAGTCTTTGAACAGTTTTTGCATGTGAGTTTTCCCTTCTCTCTTTTTACATAGCTATTTATTTTTCCTCTTCCATAAAATTTTCCTTTTCATTTACACTCACTTTCACTTTTCCAATCTATACTTTGTTTCCCTATTGCCTTTAAGTGTGTGGATTGTACACAAACTTCATCTAAATTTCTTGGGTTAAACATAAGGATAGTATATTTCAAATAGGAATGTAAACCGCCAATGTATTTAAAGAGTGTATCTTGGGAATTCAAGTTTATTCCTAACATGAAAGCTCTCTTTCTAAACTCATGGGTATATTATTGAACTCTTTGACCCTTGAGTTGCTTAAAATTTTTCCAGCTCATAATAGCTTTTTTCATATAGGCTAATGGATAAAACTGTCTTTTAATGGAAAAAATAAACTCAACCCAAAAAATGGATATCTTACCATGGATTTGTATTTCCTCGAGTCTTTGCTTTCCACCAAACTAGTGTTGCTCCTTCTAGCCTTAACGAAGCCAACTAGATATTTATGTCCTCTTCATGAAGGTTTTGAATTCTGCAATACACCTCCAATTTAAGTATCAAAATTTCAATCCTCTCTGCATTTACCTCACCATTGTACACAGGAAGTTCAAACTTAATGTCCAATTTGAGTAATGGAGTTTTTCCTTTTGTGGATTTTGTGTGAGTGTGAGTGGTCTTTTTGGTGGAAGTGGAAGATGATGTAGATGGACATGATGAGGGTGATGAAGATGGTGGAGATGGAGGTGGCTTTCTTCTGCTACCCTTTGAACTCTTCCCTTCATGCTTCTTACCATATGAAGTTCCTTCTCCATATGGAGGCTTAGAACCTTCTCTTGCCATCCCAACAGTTAATACATCAAACATAAACTTAACCATCATCTTTATGTTTTTGAAGTATCTCTTGACATCTTCCTCATCTAAATTTCCTTGAGTCTCTCCAACACTTGACATGATGGCTATGGATTCAAGCTAAACTTCTTATGCTTGTACCTCTTAAATCATTTCATCTTCCTTTACAACTTGCACCTCTTCAATCTCAGCTTCTTGAGTGAAAACTTAAGGTTTTTCAAGTACAGATATGAGTGGAATTTTGGGTGAGGATGATTCTCTTTCGCCTCTCCTTCTTCCGGTCCTAATCTCAAGAGTTGCAACCAACAATTTCCATTCACCTTTCTACAACTTTTACCTTGTCAACATCACAAATTTGCAACCATTAAACTTGCACAAATATTCAAGCAACTATCAAGAAAATAACCATATAAACCTTGTGCTCTAATACCAAATTGATCTGAATTTGAATGTTAGTTATTTTTGTGCTAATTTCATTTTCAAATATAAAACTTCTTTAGTGATCTTATGCTTGATGTACATGTTCCCTTGTTGCTTATGTGTGTCAAAGAGGTAATTAAAACTGAATTTTATGAGTGTTTTTGAAAGAATAAAGCATAAATTTAAAAAATTGAACAACAAAAACATAAATAACACCAAACCATCACAAACAGAACCATTAAAACATATTTTTGATGAAGGAATTCACCCCTTCTGGGCTACATGTCCTTGGTCTAGCTCCATAGCTTGGGCCTCTGTATTAGCTCAATTGTGCTCAAAATGTTGTTTACATGCATCAAATTCTCTTGGAAATTGTTCCAATGAGTTCAGAATGTCGAAATATATTAGAAATGAAAATTTATTTACTCAATTTGGTTACCATATTCTCTAGGCATGACCTTCCCTCGTCGTGGCCCTAGGCTTCAAAATTATTCAAGGCAACACAAACCTATTTAGATGAGCTCCTCTACCTCTACAACATGTTCCAATGTGTTCATAGCATACCAATTAGTGAAGAATGAATCTTCTTGAGCTCAATTTGGTCGAAACTTGACTCAGTTATTACAAAAACCAATTTTCCTACAATTTCTCCACTAATTCTGGAAAATGTCTAGATAAGTCCACTAAATCTGGAGCTCCACCGCATTAGGTAGACTCTGCCAACTCTGCCTCATTTGGCAGAATTCTACAACTCCATCGCCATATTAATATCATCATTAACGGGAGATAAGCTCGAATTAAGTGTTAATTAATACGATCTTAGCACTAGGAGCATTTTATGGTGAGAGCCCTCTGGCACGATAATGTGCTTGTTTTTATGGTGAGGGGGCTAGCTACCTATATTCCTGCCACTGGACCTTGCGTGCATTGAAAGGAAATGTTTGGTGCATAAAGATCAAAGGATCGAACCCATGGCCCAACGGTAACTGAGCACATTCTTTGGGGGGAGGTCACAGGTTCGAACTCGGACCTCGATCCTCGTTATTTGTTTTTGGCTATGCATTTATTAACATGGCCCTATACTAACATTTCAAAACCATGTAATATGTGCCAACGCACATTATGCCATTTATATAATATACATTCCACCTTAATTGTTATTTAAACTTTAATACAATGCTCATTGAACCTTTGAACTTTGCATAGTTTATAAGCAAATGTTTAATGTCATTCCAAAACTTTAATACATTGCCACCAACGATGCGATTCGGACTATGGTTTAGATTTGATATGCCATATGCGAAAATATTAAAATTAATTAAGGTTTAGATTAATAATTAAATATTGATATATATAATATATCATATGATCCTAAAGACATATAGTATATTATATGTATATATATAATAATATAGTATCAATCCAATATTAATAATAAAAAATAAATAATTTCCAGCACATAATATCATAAACCTAAGTTCAACCTTAGGAGGTTATTGGACAAATTTCACCTTCAAAAACCAAAGTGGCGAATATAGTCCCATTCGAATAAAACTAAAGAATATTCCTTGAATGTTGAATGGGCTACCATGTCATCAGCCTGTACCTTTTTTGCATTTTTTTAATAATTATTTGTCTGTTTTGAACGACGATCAACAAACCATAACTCCATTTAAACTCGGTTTTCAACGAAACAAGTTGCGTTGGATTCCTTACGACATGTTAGTCACTGTCATTCCATTTTCATTCAATTCTGAGCAATTTCCTTTTTGAGCTAAAATACTGAGCCTCTGATCAAGCACTAGCTTGCAGGAATTGAAGGTAGTGAGAGTATGTAGGATAGAGGGACTTCATGAGCTATATGAGAGGAAGGTATATATTTAATCCAATTGAAACTATGTCACGCATAACCACTTTGATCTTAGAAACTAAGGCTATGGTGTCATCATCCTTCAAGTCTAGGTTTAAGAGTTTCACAAGTTCCAATTATGTCAGAATCATAGACAGCTATATGTAATGGAAACAATATATTGGCTCACCTCATTATGTACTAATGCAATGACCAAGGAATAAACGTTATTTTCTTTATTATTCCATATGTGTATCTTCCTCTAAGATGTATGATTCTTAGGCTTAAACTTCTTTACAGTGCCATAAGAATTTGTAATGGAAAAAATATATTAGCTCACCTCTTTACCTACTAATTAAATTACCAAGGAATAAGCTTTATTTTACTTTTTATTCCATATGTACAACTCATTGTTTGATGCATGATTCTTAGGTCTACTATCCTTCTCTCCCTAAATTCGAGTGATAACTTCTTCTCCTTCACCAATGCTATTTCACAAATATTTGAAGATGAGAATGCATTTGATTTTTTCTGTACTATTCTTGATAGTGTTCTTTCTTGTTAAGTTCCATGCAAATAATGAGGATGAGAGAATGCATAATATGTAACCATTTGTACATGGATTTGAGATATACCACCATAGAATAATGTCTTTCTTACTATAGAAGATCAATCTCATTTCTTGCTAAGAAAAATATGAGATATTTGTAATCATTTAGTAAATGCTATCTTGAACAACAAACAATTTTCGATGTGTGATATAAATGGAGATATAATGTGATGCTCGTCTAAATAAATTACCTCATTTCTATCCCAATCAAAGATTTCAAAAACATCTCTAGATTCTTTGAGATGGAAGTAGAATCAATTCCTTACGTATTAACATCAACAAATTCTTTAAAATAAATGAAATCATATATGTTGTGGTATGATTCATTTATTTATATTAGAATTAAACCAATATGGAAAATAGTGCCTTTAGGCCTTCGATAAAAAAAAAATGATAAAATTTCCTTTAGACATCCAAAAAAACATATACTCCAACAATGCTAACAATTCCTTGAGGCCTTAGAAAAAAAAAACAAAACCAAAGTGCACATTGTGCCTTTAAGCCTTATCCTATTTGATAGATTAATCGATAATCAACACATGCCCATTTTGGCGCAACAGTAGGTCACATTTATTTATATGTGTGGGTGCCCCCCTTTGCTAGGTTAAAGTTGACGTAAACATTTAAAATGCGGTACCACATAGGTTTAATTTCCGGTGCTTAAACCATTTTTGTGACCCAGTTCTAGGGGTCCATAGTCAAACTTATTTTGACATTAGCATGACATCACCATTGCAATGTGACATTATCTAAGTGGTGCCATGTGTCACCCAAATTTCACCCTATTAGTCATCCAAAATCTCCAAATTAGCATGTCATGTGGCACCTTGTCATTCTACCACATCATCACCATACTACCATATCATCACTATGCACTAATCTTGTGTTGCCACAAGTTTGGGGCCAAAAAATCAAATTTTCAAAATTCAAAATTTTTCTCCTTAGAAAACGACATTGAAAACATGCCTTACATTTATATTTTCAAGGGATAATTAATAAAATGGAATGAGGAACATGTATTACATTTTCATTATGTATTTTAAGGGCTAAAATATTAATTATAAAGACTATCCATAGTTAAAAAAATTCAACAAGGGAGAGCAAAAATTGCAGAACTAGAGTTGCAACTATGGAAATTGTAGCACCGAAGTTTTAATAATAGTGAGAATTAGTAGAAATGATTAGGAGTAGCAACAAAAATTAGTAGAGAAAATGGAGATTTGCGACAATGGTGGAGAGGCAACAATGACAGAGAGATATAGCAACTAGAATGACTTTATAGTTGCAACAATGATAGAGAGATATAGCAACTAGAATGACATCTTATAGTTGCAACCACTAAATTCTATCTGAGCAGGAGGATTTGTGGAATCCATAGGGAGTTGCAACCTCTATGGGGAGTTACAACTATTGTGAAGACCCTGTGCTAAGTTGTACCTATGCAATCTTGTAATCTCATATGTCATCGTTAGTATAGAAAGGAAGTTCAATTTCCTACAAAATAATACAAATGATTCTTAAAGTATGGGGATTATCAATCTATTTGAATCAAAGGTACAAGTAAGTCATACATGCATTGCTACCTTTCAAGATTTATTCCCTTGATGATGAAATTAAATAATTGATAATCATTTAAAGCATAATGTATATGGTACTACAGACTCAAAATTGATTTCTCAAAAGTTGAAAAAAGTAATGAAGACTTGGGGCAATCATTGGTTGTCTGTAGTACAAAGACTCACCTTGGTCTAATGAAAATGGAATCAAACTCCATGTGTTGGATATCTATGGCATTTATTCCAAAACCTATAATTTGTTAAAAAGGAAAAATCTATTTCAAGTCTATGTGGGAAGAGAAGGAGAAAAAAGGGGATACCATTGGTAAAATGAAAAAAAAAAAAAACCTAAGCTGAATATGGAAGGTAGATGTGTGCTAAAAAACCCTCATTTGTTTGGCAAGGCTCTAAATTGGACAAAAAAAAATCTATAGGATTATTAATATAAAATCTTATTGACATTTAACTAACTTCGATCCATATTAACCTCGGATCTATCTAGCACAAAGAGGGATCAAATCACCTTACACTTTAAAATAGGTTTGTATCTCAAGAGATTTGATCTCTCTCAGTGTTTGATATCTTTCTCACGCTTCTCTACCTCTATACCCTCCAACTCCATCTCTCTCCCTCATTCTCTCCTCTCCCTCCCCTCCTCTCTCTCTCTCTCTCTCTCTCTCTCTCTCTCTCCAAATCTATCACTATCCCCCTCCTCTTCTCTCTCTCTCGCCCCCCCCCTCCTCTTCTCTCTCTCGCGCCCCACCCCCCGCCCTCTCCCCCCCCTCCTCTCTCTCTCTCTCTCTCTCCAAATCTATCACTATCTCCCTCCCTCTCTCTCTTGCCACCCCCCCCTCCCCCTCCCCCTCCCTCCCCCGCCCCCCTCTTCAATCCATATGATAGGGAATTTTCACTCTATGCAAGACATACTATATGTAATGTCTAAAATATTTTATATTTAAATTTTACCTACTGTAAAGTGGGGGTGGTTATCCATGCTTAAGAAACTTGTTATATCGTATGGTGTATTGTAACTTAATCACAAGTATTAAGCTTTTATGTGCATATTAATTAAATTAAATATTACTAAGGAATCATTATCAAATATTTTGGAAAACTATCCAAAAATAAAATACTTGAAAATAACTTATACTCAAGTAACTTGAAACCATCCAAAAATAAAATAACACCAAACCATCAATTGCTTCCTACCATAATTTAAGCAAGTACTAACCATCAATTGCTTCCTACCATAATTTAAGCAAGTTCTGAGTAAAAAATGGATAAGAAGAACATGTAAAAAATATATTTACACGAGTTACTTATATACTTGAGTTACTTATTTATAGGAGTTGGAATTTGTGGAAGTTCTTCTACTTCAGCAAGAAATTTACTAACCTGAGTTGGAGAGGCTAAGGTGGCAAGTTCTGAGTAAAAAATGCATACGAACGACATGTAAAAAACATATTTGCACGAGTTACTTATATACTTCAGTGACTTATTTACACGAGTTGGAATTTGTGGAAGTTCTTCTGCTTGAGCAAGAAATTTACTAATTTGAGTTGGAGAGGCTAAGGTGTCCAGAAAAACAAAATTATAATATAACAAATTGAATTTTATCTTTTTGTAAGTTCGGTTTTTTTTACTCCATCTTCATAACATGTCCAGATACATCACCCCGGAGAAAGGACCAAGACCCACAGACAACAAATTAAATTTTATCATTTTCATTACGTTTAACATTTTATCATTAATTGAGCCAAGGTTTAAATTTTTACTCTATAACACCTTCACCATACTCAATTCTCTATTACCTTTAACCTTTTATTATCTTTTAATTGAACCTGACCTATAAATGTTAATTTTTTTATGTTAAAAATTAAATATTTACCCTTACAGATCTACCCTTACTGGGGTGTAGATCACCTCTCTCTCTCAACACCATAGTATGTATGTCACCGATATGATGGGAATGTGTGGGTAACATGAAAATAAAGGAAATGTTAAAACGTTAATGATAAGAGGTGGAAGGAAGGAAAAATATGAATTGGTAACGAGAGGATATGCCTCCTTGGGTCTCCAAATGATTTCCGTCATCCCTTCCAGCTCATGTGGCATGGGCGAATAGTATTTTGCTGATGGTCATATATGATACTATCTTGTTTTTTTTTGTTCTTCCATATGCCCATATTCATATGCTGCTACGGTTAATGCCGCGGGATGTCTGACTCATCGTTGTTATGGTTTTTTTATTGTTGCGAATGTTGTGGGTTCTCATCTACGGATTTTGTGGATCCTCCATTTCTTTTCCAATTGGCAATTGGGGGATCCAATTTGACATCATCAACGACTCTATGCTTGATAGGAGTCTCATGTGCTGGTTTTTGGCCAGATCACATTATTTATGGTTTTAGAAGCAATGTTGCATTTTGGGAAGTGATTTCTCACTTCACTTTCTTATGATGTATTATGTACTGTTTTTATCATAATATAAAACAGCGTTTTTTTCTTTCTGAAAAAAAAACGAGAGGATATGCCAACCTATTGTATGCCAAAACTCTAATGTGACCACAATGAAAGGGAGTAATCTATAACGAGACTTTTCAGAAAAAAGACGAAAAGCGAATTTTCCTGACATCCCTCTAGCTGATGTGGCGTCGCCGGAACCTATCGTTTCCCCTCGTCCGTCAGTGCCCATCTCTGTCACCTTCTCTCACATTACGTTGACTGCAGCTGCATTAACTCCACTCTGCGAAGCTCTACCCCTGTCTATTATGTTCAAATCCAACCAAAAACGAGTGCCAATTCTCCCCCTGCTTGCTGTAGAAGGAGATCAGAATTCACCCACTGCAGTTGAGAACAAACGGTTGTTCACCGGTGGTTGCTGCAATTGAAACCCAGATCAAACAACTAGGTACCCTGCTTCGTCCTTTTATTTCGACCTTAACAACAAATGACTTTATAACTTATTTTCTGAGGTAACCGGAGATCCTCCTGTGACATAACCACCGTACAGAGTGGTTGATCCGGGTATTATGGATTTATATATTCAAAATTTCACAAAGATGCAATGTGAAACATGAAATTTTAGATATAGTTCCTATTTCAATTATATATGATTTATTCTGTTACAACATTGGGATATTTGTTTTCAAGAATCAATTGAATTTCCAACTTTAGCAAAGATCATGGTCCAAGGTGCCTAAAATTAAGCATCAAAGAACAAGAGAGGCACCTATTGAGGTCTAATGCTCTGCAGCAGCAGTGGTACACTAAATTCAACTTTAAAAGGAAAAATACGTCGACTCTATCAAAATCCTATGAATATCCTCCATGTCCCCAAAGTAGTTGTTCGATGAAGATCTTCATAAGCACACTACATGGTTATACCAATGATTATATATGGATTTTGTCAACATAGATTTTATGTCGTAGCCATAGGAAGAGAACATAATGAATTTGCATCACCATACGCAAATGCCCAAGTTTGCCAATAATGTGATTGTTGGTTTAAAAAGACATAATGTAAAGTAGAAAATTCAACTATATAGCCTCCTCAAGATTATTCATCTGCAAAGAAAAACAAATAGCCTGCCTGAAGTTTTAATTTCAGCATCATTAGTGAACTGTAGTGCCACCTAAAAATTCAAGAGCCTGCAAATTTCTCACTGATGCGTAATGGAAAGATATCTTGGATTCACTTATCAAGATAAATTGTGATTTCCATAATTTTCAAGTTGAATTAGACAAAATCAATGGCCAAAGACAAGCTTGCGTTAAATTGAAGCTAGAAATATTGTCACTTATGTCATCAATTTAGCATGCCCTTTACTCCATGGTTACTGAACACCTGATTTGACAGGCCCAAAGTCGTAATTCTATGGGCCAAAAGATTTCTATGCAGAATGTTGAAGGCTCTATAGATATCAACGAAGCAACCGAGCTTGCATTGTCAGAAATGGTTGGATTCATTTTTTAATGTCATATAATTAATAATTAATATTGCTTTCTTAATTTAAGATGGCAGAGTGATGCACTTGATCTAAAGTGCTCTACAACACAGAATATATATTCTACAAATCCTACCCTTTTGAGTAAGGTGAGAGACATTGTTCAATTATGTATCTTTGAGTCTTGAGCCTGTTCCTGCTAAGGTTTCTTCCACATTATTGGAGACGTACACCACTGTTTTGAGCTCTAAATGGATGTTGGCAAGTTCCGCTCATTCAGGTTGTTATGAATGAATGATCACCCTTTTACTTACCCTCTTTACCCAGTACTATATCTGCCATTGTTATGGCTATTTTAGATTCATCTCCATATTCTGTTATAGAGCACTGCGTTGCTATCTACGGATATTAACCTACAAATAACTTCATATTATTTGTTACTGTTGATTTTTTCCCTGTAGTACATCCTCCCTGTAATAGTATCCTAATTTCTAACTTCTAAATTCTGCAACACCCTTCACTTCTTCAAAGGCCACTATAAAGGTGGAGATGTCATTACATGCCAGTTGGTTCCTCTTATATCCTAGCTGCCCTTGTGCAAAAAGCTTCCTAAAGTCAGTTCATTCATTCAGAGATATAATCATTAACTGTTGAGACAAAGATCTTAGCTATTTTGTTTCTAACCATATAAATCATTAGTTGGTTATTAATTTAGTCTCTTGATTTATAGATTGGATGAACAATATTAGATTTCCATAAAAGAAATCCAAATGAAACAATATAACCCAGAAGTCAACAATGTGGACTAGTGGGACTAAAGGATTGTGCTTAGTCAACTTTCAAATTTTTGATATTTTGGGGTTTGTTGGGCTAGATCTTAAGAATGGTACAAATGATTTTATTGTCCTCATTAAAGTGGCAATGGGTGGGTATGGGCCCACTAAACATAGAGTCTAGGCAGCAAGGCTGTGTTGGGTTGGTAAAAGTAGCCTGTTTTTATTGTCCTCGCCATGGTTGAAGTCTCTATATTGATCTGTTTCCCCTCATAAGACACTTTTTCTTGTGCTTGGAAACTCATAAGGATCACTCTACCCTCTCCTAAAGTTTGTTTGGAGAAAACAAATAAAAACCTACACAATGAAGAATATACAAGGGCACTTGAAGAACTCACCCATTGTTGATCTAGAGGTATGATATACAAATTTATATGGCTCTATCCATTTGCTAAATCCCCAACAAAATAGATCACAACAAACATGAAGCTGAGAAATTATGAAATCTCTCTCCGAGTCTGAGGTTTCCTTTCTATCATATTTGATTCATATGTAGGTAAGGAATGGATCTTTAATTTCTCTCAGTTCTTCTGGAAAACAACCAACGTTCCCTCTTCTCAGATTTGGCCACAAGTTAATGATGCCCAGGTCGCTTCTAATATCAAGGATATGTGGAAATTTACATAGCTCGTAGTTTTATTTCACTTTTTCCCTGGAGGAGTTAATAAAGAAAATAATTTAATTGTTTCTTGTCAATCCTTCTTCGACTTTCTGAAGATTAGAACAAGGAATTGTATTGTTATAAATCAATCTATATGTTTCACAGTCAAAGCTCTACACAATGAAATGTCCCACACATACTCTATTCAGAATAATAACAGTCATAACACTCACAAAACCTCCCTGTTTTTCACACATAACTCGTTTTCCAGTTTTTTTTTATTTCTAATAAAAAACATGTATGCTTCCAATATAACACAAATTCATATGTTCCACATTTTACAACAATTAATCCATTTCGCCAAAAAATATCACACATTAACATTAATAGTTTAACAATAATTTCCATATGCACCACTTCACACAATGAAAATTATCAATTTTAACCATTATGTGCTCTGGCAAATACCTCGACCTCTGCAAAGATTCATAGTTCTAAAATCAAAGCTCTTCCCAATTGCTCCCCCACACATACTTCATACTAGCAAATTAAAATCAATAGTTTAACAACTCCGTATGCAGCACCCCGCACAATGGAAATAAACAATAGTAATAATTCTGCAAAGATTCATAACTATAAAATCAAAATATCTATGATTTTTCTCAAAGAACTAAAATATCCTAAAATTAGAAACTTCAGTTCCCCAAGGATTCAGGTCTCCCCATAACAGATATCTATGAATAATACTCATACAACACGGTTACATTATAGAACAAGCATTTGGGTTTTCATCATTGAAAAGTTGGAGGACGAAACTACTCAATGACATATCTGGGAATAGTGGCTTCATTTTTCTTGCTTTCACCTTTCTTGTCTTCACCATCACCTTTGGATACATCAACACACTTCTTCTCATTATTCCCTACCTTTCTTCTTCCTCCACCATCCTTCTTATCCCCACCACCACCTTCCTTTTTCCTCTCTCCCTTCTTTCTTGCCACCCTCCTAATCCTCTTCTTTGGTGGAACAATCTCCATCCTTCTTTGATGGAACAATCTCCATATGTTTCTTGGTATTTCTATGGAGATATTCCTCTAGCTTATTGGGATCTATGGTCCCCTTCACAGTCACTGTGTGATTCTTTAGATCAGTTTATACAAATTGCACTCTTTTGGATCACAAGCAAGTAATCTTGTGAGTCATTTAATCCAAGAAATCAAGCTACACTTAAATCAACTAACGTGGGTTGTTTGTTAACACATAGAACTAACAATTTCTTAGAACATTATTATGTTTATCAACACTGATAACCTTAATACTATCTTCCACCACATTAAAATATATAAGAACTCGATAATACTCTGTAGAGAAATGGAATATAAAAATAGTGAAAGAAAGCGTTCTCTAAGTGTTGCTGCTCATCTAATGAGCTTAGAAGAGATCCCAGGTAATTCAAACCCAACTTTTGAAAAAAATGGTGCATTATATCTGTCACAATCTGAAGAAAATTTTGGTTTAAGAATTTCTCTAGTGAGGAGGAAAAGTTTCCAATATTGTAAGGCTATAGAATATATTGGGTACATTGAAGAAGTACCATTTCCAAACTCAATGTAGTGATGAGAGATCAGATTCTGTCAATGAAACAAATGAAAGATTTTTTGGATCACCAAGCAGAATTCAAAGTTGGAAGTCAGCTTGGCTTAAGCATCTTAATGCAATTCCAAAATCAATGATGATGCAGAGGTGTTGCATTGAACCTACCCCATGGAGACAACAGAATGACTCTTTAAGTTACAGAAGAAAATATTTTGAATCTCATAGCTTCTCAAATGTGCCAAAAAAGAACTAGAGGTCACCCCAAGTTCTTTACAATGAAATTGAAAAGAGGCTAGAACGACTTGAGCATGAGCATTGTGGTAAGGATCTCAAAACTCTAAAACAAATTCTGGAAGCAATGAACAATAAAAGTCTTCTAGATTCTACAAAAGAAAAATTCAATCATCATGAGAATGAATTTGATTACACCCATAGTTCTAGAATCTCCCTAGAAGGAAAAATTGTTTATAGAGCTCATGAAATGCAAGTCAATCAATTGATGTTTGGAAACTATAACTATGGAAAATATTTTCAAGCTCCCATAGTGATAATGGAGCATGCAAAATCGGTAAACAACAAGTAATTTTTTTGTTATTCCCTTGGAGGGGTTTCCAAATAATCAAAGAAAAGTGAGCTCAATACCTCAACCTGGAAGTTCAAACACCAAGAGATAAACTATGGGCAACAACAAAGCCCTTAGGGATCAACAATTAGGTAGGCCTAATTCCAAAGGATTTGCAAACCTCTATAATAATGAATCCATTGTTGTACAAAATCATTGAAGAGAACATAATATCACAACGAAGTTCATAGAAAATTCAAATGATGTTTTGCAAAAGGGAATACCTCGTCCACCATTCCTAGTTTCAAGTCCTTCCACGCGAAATCAAAAATCTCAACAATCTTCTAAAGATATTCTTAACAGTGTGAAGAATAGCCACCCAAGTTGTTCTATGGAAAAAATCCAAAGGACGAATCCTGAAATTGAAAGGAAATCAAGACAATCAGGATCTTTGAAATCTTCAAATCAGGGAACCAAGCAAATTGGATTAGAAACAGAAATTCGATCACTCCATATTAGGATAAGAGCTAAAGGAGGTCATGTCGTGCAAATAGATACAATGAGTGAAAGTAGCAGAGATGCAGTGGCAGAAAAATGCCATGAAACACCTACAACAGGTGAGATCTTTGTTCGCTCATACACCAACATAAGCTCCATTTCACAAATGGATTATGAGTTTATAAGAAAACAGAGTGATGTTAGTGCAGATTATGACTACGGACTTGATAATGGATACCAATGTCTACTTCAATCAAATGGCTCAGTAGATTCACATCCCAAGTTGAGGAGAACATTGGAGTTCATAACCGAACCAAGGTTAAGATTGCAATCTTATTTTTTCATACAATAAAACATATTTTCCAACATTGATTTGTAGTTGTCTTATGCAAAAGATACAAAGTTAAGTTCATGTAGATTTGGTAAAATAAAAAAATATGAAGAAGTTCATTTCGAAATTGATGAAGTTCATTGTGAAATGGATGAAATTCATTTGAATTGTTGTGAAGAACTATCTACAACAAGCACATAAAATCATTTGATGTTCCGATCAAAATATAAGGACGAAGCATGTACCTTTTTTTAAAATAATGCTGGAACAACACGTGAACATCTGGAATGCAATGCAGTGGTTGAATTCTGATCTCCTTCTACAACAAGTTGGCAAGCAGGGGCAAGCACTAAGAGTGGGCACTGGGTTGATTAGAACGCAAATGAGACAAACTGGAGTAGAGGAAACAAGGGCATGGGGAGTAAATTAAATATTACTTTTACTTGGCAGAGTAAACTTTTCTATTGTTTAGAAGAGGAAACGCTCAACCATGAGTAGGTTAGTGTAGCACACAATTCAACAAAACCAATTTAGGGACATAGATATCAAATGAGCACATAGATGCTCATAAGTCACCCACGTTACAAATGTTTTCTTATGAATCTTGCATACTAATTATGAAGGAAATATCAAGTTTTCTACTCATTAAATAAATAAGGCTACTCACAAGTTTTTTTTTTTTTTTAAGCTTGGTAGTTCCTTTCATTTTACTTTTTTCACTTTATTTTTTTTTCACTCTATTTTCATCAACATGTCCAAATACATCACCTCGATTGGGGAAGGGAATTGAACCTCTGATGAGTGCTATAACAGCCCGCCTCATCACCGTTTAACCAAGACCCCACAGACAATGCTACTAACAAGTTTTTGATAAAGTGTACATCTATAGAAATTACACAAGTTTTTGGTAGTTTTTGATAAGGCTACCAATATATTTTTTTATATGTTTTTGGTAGTGTACATCTATTTATAGCTTTTTATTATAAATTTCCATAGAAATATTCACTAGATATTTAGGTTACTAAATGAGCATACAATCATCCATTTAGAGGACTTGGATGTCCAGAAATAAATGCAACAACCAGATTCGTAATTTCAGATGTTGATGCTAAAAAATAAATTCACAAATTCACAATGTTTTTACTGATGACTAACCATCCACATATAATGTAATAGTTAATATTTCAACTTTTACATCACAATGCTTGAAGTTAATATTGAGTAAAAGGATTTCAAGTTTATCATACCATACCCTTGGGATCTATTTCAAGCAATGAAATATTTCTTCAATCTACAAATAAGAGTACTATCCTTCTTGTATCAACTCCAACAACTTAGTTTGTCTTGATAACCAATTTCAACTCCAACAACTCAGTTTGTCTTGATAACCAATTTTGACTTCTTGCATCAACTACAACAACTAACTTTGTCTTGAATCTTGATAACCAATTTTGAATAATTGGATGCAATTGTTCAAAGAATTTCTATACCAAGGTTATGAATTTTGAATGTTCCAAAACTAATAAAATTTTGCTATTATGAGTCAACTATTCATCACATCAAACAAAAAAAAGTCAAACTCGATTATCCAATTTACTATATGAATCACTACTAAATAAGTAATTTACCTCTTTATTATCTTAAGGAAATATGATAAATTTTAGATATTTTTTAACGACTGCAATCCCTGCTGCAATCCCTTTTCTAAAGAAATCATATTCACCCATCCTAAGAAGAAGGTTATGATACTTTTTATGAAGGAAAGATTAAAAGACATACCATAACATATTACAAAATAAAAATAACATGACATTCCAAATTAAAGAGATCTCATACCAGGATGGATTAAAATTGTATATTTAGAATGCTCCTACACACCATTAAGCATATGTGGAGGTCACCTTAACATACAATCATGTTCAAAGGAATGTAATGGAAAACCATGAACTCCTAAGGTGGCAATGTTGAAGACAACATTCTTTTAATGAGTTGTATTTCACATGGAACTTGAGGAAAAAAGGTATTAGTAAAAATAACCTTCATAATGGAAGTTAATAGTAGAAAAAGTGAAAAGTATTTATGTGTAATAAAGAGCATAGTATTCAATAATTTTTTATTATTTAAAATGATATTAGTTAAAGAAATTACTCAAAAAGAAATTAATTAGTTAAATATGTTTTAAATTCAATATCTTGTTAAGAAATAGCTAAGGAATTTTATCATCCTTAGATAGTTGCATGAATTTAGTTTATATAAAAGGTAAAAATACATCTTTCTTAAGCAATGGATAAATACTATATCCCTTTTATATAACTCAGTAAAAAACTTAAATACATTCTAACAAATCAAGTACAAATATTATCACAATCAATAGGCCTAACAAAGTACAAAAATTATCACAATCAATAGGCATCACAAAGTACAAATATTATCACAGTCAATATGTCTAACAAAGAAATATGCATCAATTCATTGAGCAACAGAATATCAATATTATTCCTTAACAACTCAATAAGTCTAACAAAGAAGTATGCATCAATTCATTGAAAAACATAATATCAATATTATTCCTTAACAACTGTTGCTTATTCCCAACCCAAAAAAGATACATAAATTTATAGCTCAATTCTCAAGTTCAAAACATAACTCTAAAACTTAAACCCATTAAATAATTTAGTGCTTTCATATGCATCTTCGGAAATAGGTAGATCCTACATAACCCCCTTCCATAGACTTTTTGACATTGCATTCAAATGTCTTTGGGTCATCTCTCATAACTGCACCAACTTCATGGTTAAGGGGATCTTCATGATTTGGTACCTGCACCAACATAAATGTCAACATAGCCAAATCATGCCATAATGACCCCATTAACCTCTCTCCACACTTTTTAATAATTGGGTAAAACATTATACACACATAAATCAAAGCTTGCTAGCAAAATTTTTGAAAACTAGAATCCTTAATGCATTGTCCCACTTATTGTAACAAATAATATATTGTGATTTGAAACTTTGTAGAATTTCACTTACTATGAAGAGATGATACAACCCATAAATGATGGTGTTGATATTTAGAACAGGCTTCCAATCTTCACTCAAAATATTGAGACACACATTTCCTTCCAAGTCAATATTGGGGTGATAAACCTGTAACATTTGAGTAAATTATATGTAAACAATTTGAGAACTAGACAACCAACATCCACTAATTTATTTGCAACTTTAGTTAAAATATTTCCCTACAAGTAAAATATTTTCATGTAATTTAAAGTTTCTTTGAAGAATCTAAAGGATCCATACCTTTGTTTTACATTTCACTTTTGGGGGGTTGTGGGGGTAATCAGGTGGTACTTGAAATGTAAACAAAAATGAACCACCTCTGCACAAGAACCAAAACAAGGAAATAATTAGCATTAATAATAATTTTCGATAATTAGGATTAATAATAATTAGATGAAAATTAAGTTAATATTTTCTATAGACTTCTAACATAAAATAACTTACTTATAATATCCTTCATCAGGCCGAAGCACAATTTCAAAGTTCATTATATCATCCTTTCCATTTGGAAATGATATATCACTGTTATTTGGTAGGTTCAATTCACTGACATCTGTAAATTTCATGGTAACAAGTTCATTAAAACAAATTAGTTTAAATAATAGGTACCATATAAGTCAAGAGTCTAATCTAATAGTTTATATTTGTACATATACTAACCTTTATGCATTACCAATTCACCAGTACTTTGCTTCTTCATTGGTGACTTTTCATTACTACCTTTATCATCCTCTGCATGTTTTCGCTTTAATGCAGAAATCCTCAGCATCCTACAATCAATGATATATTAATAAAAATGACATATAATTAATAAAATACATAAATAACTACTTGTTGCAATTAAAAAAAACTAGATAAACTCATGTCATGCTTAGACAAAGACATTCTACTATTCATTAATGAATAATGGATACTAACAAAGTTATCTCTAGAGATTGAACAAAGATGAGAACATAATCGAATAAAGTATGATCAACCTAAGAGCACCAACGATGAATGATAGAGAAAATAAAAGTTGAGCTACCTCAATGGGCTTAAGATTAACATGCAATCAACATAACATAATAAAAGACTTAACTGTTAATTGATTACAACTTAATGAAGTGTCTAAAACACTAGAAAACTTAAAAAGAAATATATTAAGTATGATAATTGGGTGAGTTTATATGATATATTTTATGTCAAAGTAGACAAGTGAAAAATAAAGATTTGAATTATGGTGTAGTTATAAAATATAAAAAATCTAATTTTCTCAATCACAAAATGTCTAAAATGTGACCCAAAAAATAGATGACTTAAGTTTCACTCATCAAAATACACACTAATAACTCTTAAGAATTGCTATCTCCAGCATGACATTAGTCATGGTACATACTATTTATGTTCCAAAGGTAAAGGTAAAGAATAAAACAAAGAATTTTAAATATAATAAAAACAACGAAAATTGAAGTAAGTTTGAAGTATCAAATGGCTAGTAGTATTTCCCTATTTCTATGGCACTTAGAGGTCCATTAATGGGTTTTTAGGATCAATATTTTGTAATTTTCATAGTTTATATGTTAGATATTTTTGACCCTTTTTTTCTGGTTTAATATAATCAAAACTTTCTAGGGTTTTTCAAGGCTTTCAGTCTATATAGGAAATCATAATCCCAATTTAAACAACAAAACCCAAATTTGTGAAAGTGCTAATAATATTTTATAATATTTTTGAGATTTTATTTTCTGATTTAATTTATCCAAAATCTCCACCAAAAATTTGTTAGAATCACATGTTTAAATTGTGAACTCTACAAAAACTTTGCGAACTGCTAAATCCATATATAAAATAAAAAACCTAACTTAAACCCTAAAACTAAAATTCAATCAAGAAAAACCATTAATTTTCTAACACAAAACTCCAGAAAGTTTTCATAGTTAGAAAGCAATTAAAATTTATCTATTTATCTAATAAAGGTCATCATCACTCGAGACGTGAAGAATGATAACACTATTGGATCGCCGTCATTTTTCACATAAAAAAATCAGTAATTTTACTATGAATATCCGTCCATTAACCAAACCCGTGCGTATTATTATTTCTAAATCCAAGTCCATACCTGCCAGAACAACGCCACCAAGCGCTCAAGAGTGTCTGCGATGGAATAAGAATAGAAATGGACTTTGCCGGAGACGAGATTGCCGCTCAAGAGTGTCTGCGACGAGATATTTTCAGCAAAGTTTCCTTTCCTTCAGTCTGAATTTGAATTCAGATAAAGGCAAAATGCACGAATTTCCTTTCCTTCAAATGCGTCTCGATTTATAGTGTTTCATGTCAATAATGCTCACGTCTGTTAAGAAAGAAATATCACCGTGTTAAATAATTATGGTTTTCATTATAGTTTATAAGCTTTTTAATAAGATGGTCGGGTCCGGTGCTGTTTTGTTTTATTATGGTGAAAAGAGAAAGCTAGGGAAAGGTTTTTTGGGCATCTGGTATTGATAAGCCATGGTATTAATCCATGGTATTGTAACAAATCATATTTAAATTTAATAATATCTATAGTAAAGTGGTGTGAATATCTATGATTAATAATCTTATTAAATTTTCATAAAATATTTTGATTGTGAAATAACTTATGATTTTTTGACATGTGGTATTGATAACCCATGGTATTAGCCTATGGTATCGTAACAAAGCCTATTCACAAGATCATAATATTAGTCGCAAAGTGGGGGGAACTATCCATAGTTATATGTGGTATTGATAATATCCACGGTAAAGTGGGGGTGAATATCCATGGTTAAGAATCTTATCATATTGTTATAAAATATTTTGGTTAAATAAGTTATGGTTTTTAGACATGTGGTCTTGATAAACCATGGTATTGGCCCATAGTATTTTAGCAAAGCCTATTCACAAATTAGTAACTAAATCAAAATACAACAAATTGAATTTTATTATTTTTATTTCTTTTAACTTTTTATTATTAATTGATGGCACTCATACCAGATATTACTTATATTCTTTTATTTTTATTTTTGCGTAGATAGCCCATTATGACCCCGATGTGTAAGTATGTCAGAAGCAAACAAAAAAAACTATTTTTTAAATTAAAAATAAATTTAAACAATATAAATTTAAAATATGAAGAGTTTTACAAACACTAAAAAATGATATGGTAATTAAATAAAAAATAAATAAGTCAGAGGTATAGTAAATAAATAAAACCTCTTTTCATACTTACTCATGGTAAATAAATAAAAATATAAATAAACTAGAGGTATGATAAATAAATAAAACATATTTTTATATTTACTCCATAAACCTTTTATATTTACAAAAGCTCAAAAATAAGTTTTTTTAGGTGAAGCCTATGGGCCAAATACCACAGGAGACATTATTATTAATACCATGGGCCAAATACCATATTTATAAAAGAGGTATAAAAAGGTAAGGTAAATGAATAAAAATATATCAAATATGAGTAGAAATCAACATCTAATTATATTGGAAGCCTATGGATCAAACACCATGGACCAGATTAATAATAATACCATGCAAAAAAAAAACATTATTAACCCTAAGATTAACATTAAAATATTAATATTAATATTATTGTTACTAAATATAATATTGATATTAATATATTATAATATTATTAAATTTAATAACTTTGTATTAATACAATATTAAATTTGTTATATATATATATATATATATATATATATATATATATATATATATAAACTCTAGATATATGTGGGAGGGAAGAACAAAGACATATGATAGAGGTGGAGAAATAGAGGGAGTGACAAAGGAGAGATGAGGGGAGAGAAGGAATGAAGAGAGAGAGAGGGAGAGGAGAGAGAGAGGTAGAGAAGGGTAAGAGAGAGAGAGAGAGACATAAATATGGAGGTGGGAGGGAGAGAGAGAGAGGGGGGTGGGGGTGGGGGTGACGGGTAGGAGAGAAAGGGAGAGCGAGGAAGGATGATAGGAGGAGAGAGAGAGGGATAGAGAGATAGATTTGGAGGGGGAGAGAAGAAGAAATACATAGAGAATGAGAAGTGGAGAGAGAGGGAGTGACAAAGGAGATATGAAGTGATACATAGAGAGATAGAGTTGGAGGGGGAGAGAAGAAGAAATCCATAGAGAGTGAGAAGTGGAGAGAGAGGGAGTGACAAAGGTGAGATAAAGTGACATAGATAGAGTGATGGAGACAAGGGGGAGAGAAGGAGAGAGAAGAAGAAAGGGAGTGATAAGTAACATGGTTGGAGAGAGAGATAGAGTAATGGGGGAAGAGAGAGCATTTGAGGGCAGAGAGAGAGAGAGAGTGGGGGGGTGAATATAGAGGGAGGGAGGTGATAAAATGAGAGAGAGGAAGGTCGAGAGAGAGGAAGAGAGTGATGGGGGGATATAGAGGATTGTAAAGAGAGAGAGAGAGAAAGAGAGAGTGACGGGGGAAGAGAGAGGGAGGTAGGAGAGAAAGGGAGAGAGAGGAAGGAAAAGAGAGGGGATTTTGTTGAAAATGCAACAAGATGATGGAGCTTAGTGAAATGAAGTCGCCTTCACTAAGTGGGCCCGCAGGCTATTTTTCGCACAAAGTCTATTTTTAGACTATGTCTATTTTTAGACTATGTCTAATTTTAGACATATGGAGCATGGTCTAGGAGTTGCAGTATGCTATTCTTGGATGATTGGTCAAGTTGGTAAAAATAGATGGACCTCTATTTTTATACATACAGGTCGAAGTCTATTTTTAGACTGCCTGTCTAAAAATAGGTCAGTCAAATATTATTAGCCCTTAATAATATTTGGACTCTAAACTTCAGTTTATTCTCTTACAGCACTTCAGTTGGAGCTACGAATGTGGCCCATGCATCTGACAGAAGGAATTACGCTATTCCTTGGGGTTTGGTGAGCTCATGCATGGTTGACTTCAGTTAGGACTTCAGTGGCAGAAGTTTGGTGGAGTTGATAAGACAGTTGGTGGAGTTGTGTTCGGTTTAACTTAGTTGAACTAGTTGTGATTAGTTTAACTAGCTAATCAACTAGTAATGAGTGGAGTGAATTAAATATTATTTAATTAACTAATTATTAACTCATTATTCAACTCAAGAACACATCAGTTCACTACAGTGCATGGACAGTTCAGTGGAGACCAGTGGAAGAGGTAGATGAAAGGGTGAGTTTGCTATTAGTTGCGACAGCAGTTGTGCATGAGATTTTGCACAAGCATTGGAGGGGATTGCCAATGATGATTGCGCAGTTGGAGCCAGTGAGATTCGAACTTGGATCTCTCATTAGACCAGCCTTGATTGCGCAATAGAGGCAGGCAATTAGTGGATGAGTTTTGAACCTGTGACTTGTTCAAAACTGAGCTAGTTTGTGTGTAACCTTTGGAGACAGTACTGAGTACTTGTGAGGAGTATTGTACTGAGATTGTTACATGTTCTCTTCCATTATAATATACAAAATAGCTGGGGGTTTTCAGCTATAAGCTTTCCCCATTACATATTGTGTTTATGTGCGCATGCGACTGTTTCTATTTCCGCAAATTGATGATCAATTGTAGAAGAGGTTATGTGTTATGCATGAATTCGAATTAGTGTGTGACCAGGATAATCTCAGTGGATAAATCTTCATTATTCAGCAAATTCCTACAGATTTAAGAGAGAGGAGCAGAGAGGGAGGGGTAGAGAGATGGAGTTGGAGGGGGGAGAGGGAGGGATAGAGAGATGGAGTTGTATGGGGAGAGACGAAGAGATAGAGACATGGAGTTGGAGGGGGATAGAGAGATGGAGCTGGATGGGGAGAGAGAGAGTGAGGGAAGCTAAAAAACAGAGAGTAACAAGTGGATAGAGAGAGATACTGACAAGGGAGAGATGGAGAGAGAGTGTGTATGTGTGGGGGCCAGATAAAGAGTCAAAGTAGAAGAGATGGAGAGAATAGGGGAGAGAAGGAGAGAGAGAGAGAGAGGCATATAGTGACAAAGTTAAAAGTTGAAGAGAGAGAGAGAGAGAGAGAGAGAGAGAGAGAGAGTGGAGAGAGGTAGGGAAAGAGAGATGGAGATGTAGGGGGATAGAGAGGGAGGTAAGAAAAAATACATAGAGAGTGAAAGTTAGAGAGAGAGAGAGAGAGAGAGAGAGAGGATAGTAGGAGGGAAGAGAGATAGAAGCGAGGGAGAGGGAGGGAAGGGGAAGAGGAAGGGGAAGAGAGAGAGAGAGAGGGCAAGGAGGAGGGTGTGATAGATAGATAGATTGGATAAAGAGAGTGTATGTTTTGGGGTTGATTATATAGAGATACAAAGGGAGCTAGAGATATAGATGGAAGGTTAAGAGAAAGAAGAGATAGATGGAGACAGGGAGGGAGGGATGAACAAATTGATAAATATGGAGTGAGAGAGTCTGTGTGTTTGTGTGGGTGAGATAAGGAGACAAAAAAGGAGAGATGGAGGGACATATAGATATATATGGAGTGGGAGAGAGGGAATATTATTTCATACAATAGATACATTGATTTCAGTGTAGATGGTGATTTCTAATCCTATTTGATTGCTTGCACTAGATGCATTGATTTTAGTGTAGATTTTTATTTCTAATGATATTTGATTACTTGCACTAGATGCATTGATTTTAGTGTATATTTTGGTTTCTAATCCTATTTTCGTACTTGCACTAGATGCATTGATTTGGGTATAGATGCTGATTTTTTATCTTATTTGATTACTTGCATTAGATGCATTGATTTCTGTGTAGATGTTGCTTTCTAATATTATTTGATTTGTTGCATTATATGCATTGATTTCAGTGTATATGTTGATTTATGATTTGATGTAATTGGATGTATGATGGTACATTAGTTTTAAATTCATTGGACAAATAGTGTGCATTGATTTCAGTGTAAGAACAAAAATTATTGACAATTTAGAACGATTTTTGTGTTATAGTAATTAAACGTAATAATTTTGGAGAGCAAGAGAGACAAGGTATGATGTTTACTACAACAGCTCGAGCTAAATATTGAAATCTTTTATCTTTTATGATTTCTATTGTCTTTTTCATATAATCGATATGGAAAGATGACAAAACTAACAAGGGTGAAAATAAGAATAGTAGAAGAAAATAGTTTGAGATTGATCAAGGCTATTTTTAATTGACTAAATTATTATTATTCACATTTTCTATCATTCAATATTATTACATTGTCACTTTCCATTCAAAAATTTCCTTTCATCACTTTTCACCATTAAAATTATTTTACAATATTTATCATCTCAACAAACTGAGGTAACTAAGCAATTTTAAAATTAAAATGAATTGATAAATCTCAAACATATTTAACATATTTAAAATGGTTATATTAATATTTGATGTATTTACATATTATTGATAAAAGTAATCATATGTTCCTCATATTATCGATAGATTTTCCTTGGTCGCACATGATTGAAACCAACCTAGATCCATCTTAACTATGGATCTATCAAGCATCGAGAGGGATCAATTCTCTCGAGGTTCAAACCTTTGCTCAAGTTTTTCACTAGAAAAAGAGGTTTGCACCTCGGGAGATTTGATCCTTCTCGGTTCTTGATAGATCCATAGTTAAGATGGATCTAGGCTGGTTTAATTAAGTCCACAATTAAAATTGTTTGCATACTTAAATTACACCTACACATATACCATATACTAGGTTGTAGAGCACCTCTCGACGTAAGGATTCATCTCCTTATGATGGTTTGACCATTAATGATTATTGATATGTACTCTATGACATTTGGATTTGAATTTGGGTATTTTTAGGAATAAGCACATGTTCTTTATTGTTCTTAATGACGTAATTATTTGTTATTTTGAAATAATATAGTGATTGACATGTTATTTTGAGATTTTTAGTTGAAGTGGGATTAAAATTAACAAAATTAATTACATAATATTATCCATCTCATTTTTTTAATTTAAAGTGTGCTTAATAACGAGGTTTTCTCTACCCTCAAGCTCACTTAGATTGTTATCCCATTTGCAAAACCTTAACAAGTATTGCATCGTACAAACTATTCAATTAGCTCAAACTCTAGCTCTTCAACAATTTTGCCTTTTTTTTAGCATACTTTCCGATCAATTTAATCTGAAATGTAGTAGGGATTTGTTGGAATTGCAAGTTTGAATTATGTTCTCTACATAATATGAATACCCAAAGGAATTACACATTCTGGAACTTGGGTTTGAGAGTTGTAAGGTTGTTCTTTGTACTTCAGCTGAGAAACCTGCGGAGAGATCAACCCTTCACACTATGGATCCATTGCAGTCTTCCAGGAGTTAATTGTCATATATGGCATCATGATATCCATATATTATCCTATGCAACAACATTTCCTGTAGGAATTGCGTAATTTTGCATTGAGGGTTTAAGGATAAGAGGAAATTCCAAGCAACTCAGCTTGGACACCTGTGAGGGATTAATACTTCACTACTAGGATCACTTCAGTAGCCTGGGATCAACATTGTATTATCTATCAATAGGCTACATCATCAGCCCTCCTAGACAATGCAGTATTTCCCAGCAATTGTGCATGCAACAACTATATATTTAGTGGAGGAGATAGATCTTAAGTTTCTCAGCTTGGGATCGGGAGAAGGGACCAACCCTTTAGTTCTTGAGATGATTGGGTGCTATTGGAGTAGATAGATCATTCTTTCAACCCAATATTAGCAATTGTCTCTAGGGAGTGTGTAACTCAACTAGCAGGGGTGCACTGTGCAACCCAAAAAGGGCCGAAATTCCAAACTCAAAATCTGTCTAGACCATTTTTGGGGTTTTCAAGTAGAGGTCATGGTTAAAATCCCAGATTTTTTGGAGCACTACAACAACAACCTTTTTTACTTCCCAGTGCTAGTTTTCAGTCGAGTTGTTTCAACCTTCTTTGGATGGCTTGAGTGCATCCCGTTTTGGAGCACTATGTATATTAATTTGCTGTTGATACATAATGATATGGCTTAGTCATTTCTACTCATATCTATGATGTTTTGATGTATTCCGACATTTTTCCAATTTTATATGTTTTATTCTTATTTGGAATTTTGCATATGTTTTATATTCTTTTCTTTCCCATTTTGGGATATTACACACTTCTAGATCATGAAATATAGAGAATCACTTTTTGTGTTAAATGAAATGACCTATATATATAATGAATATGTAAGAGCATCTATCCATGTAGTACACTAGAAATTTTCGTAAGTTCAAATGTTTTGCAGTTTTTTGGGTTAACTATATATATGCTAGAGAATCAAGGATTTGGTCATATTTTCATTTGTAGATTGAGTATAATTGATGCTTCAAAAATATCAAGGTATATGATGGTGATATCTGTCTATATGTGATTTATGAGACTCTAGTTTCTTCTCTCTGAAAATCATCTGGGCTGTAATATTTCCAATGGAAAAATCAACAATACATGCACAAGAAACACATTTTTCATAAATATATGCTATAATAACTTATAATAGCCCATGGATCCATTGGTTTATTCATTATAGGACCCAAATCCAAAAGGAGATCATAAAAAAATCATGATAGATGAGTTAAACAAGTCTCCCACTCCCAACATAATCCAAAAACAATGGAACCCCAAAACTACTGCAACATAGAAATACTGCAACAAGTGATAGTGCAGTCTAATGAGGGTTTATACTCTGAAATTATAGAGACAAGTAGATCTATTTTTATATTAATCAATAATGATCAAAAACTAAGATCTAGTCTCTTTTACACCATTCCAAGATAACCCAGAAAGGGTTTATGGAAATAAACCCAAATACAAATGGTGATCTACAGGCCTAGGACTGAAGAGTCACTGAAAAATGAAGCTCATGAAGATAGAAGGCTGAAATAATATATAACTGATGTATATATCCTCAAAGGTCTCCTCTAATGAAAGGCTGAACCCTTCAACCACAGGAAAACACTCCAAAAGAGCCACTAGATCCCTCACTGAAGTTACCCTCGAAAATAACACAATTCCCAGCTGAAACTGCACTATAAATGATGGGGATAAATTGGCCTGATGCCAAATATCTTAAATGTGCTCAAGAACCCTCCAAAATGATCTCCCAAGAGAAGGAATCCTTCCTCCTATGAGAAAATAGCTCATAAAGTGGGTTTCTCAACCCTCCACTGCAACACCCTGCAACACAACACAATATTCTACAGAAACTGCGATGTACTTGAAGATTGAAGCTTGGCTAGAATGTCAGATATTTGGAATGATAGATCAGGACTCTCCCAGGAGGTCTCTCAAGGAAAGAGGTGGAATTCCTAAACAGGAATACCTTGTGCTAAATAGCACCAACAATCTTAGCTAAACAGTTGAAGAGAGAAAAAGTCTAGATAGACATATCAAAATTAAATTCATAAGCTAACCTCATATGGCTTCCATCGTCCTCCTTATAAGCAATGTGAGCCTTCTCACCTTCAGTCCTACTCATTAGGGTTTCCATCATCACACAATCAATCTCCCACCAAAACTGCGTTGTCCCACCATTAATGGCACTCCTCCATAACAATGTTGTTTGATTTGGTCAAAGTTGACCTATTCAACCTTCTCTAGCCCCTTTTCACACCTAAGGGTCATCAATCCATCTTTCATGCAACTATCTAAACTAATAAACATTCATACTGAGCTGTCTCTATTGATGATTTATTCCCTCCATCCAACTCTATTGACTTGGTCAAACTTGACCTTCTCCACATGCTTATCCCCTGTTCACACATGAGGGTACTTTATCCAGCTATGAATATGATCCCTTTTCACATTAAGAGGGATTTTATACCTACTAAAAATATTTATTGGCCTCCTTACCCATTTATTTTTCTAACAACATGTCAAAAGCAAATTTAATATTCCAATTAGTTGCATGTTAATTTAGAAATATTACTGTCCTGCCCTCCCAAATGTTGCTTTTCCTCAAGCAACTGCAAGGATAGAACTGAAGAGCCTCCTATCCTCCTCCTGTAGCATCCTCATATGATAAAATCCTCCAAGGAACAAGATGTTGTCTCATCAATACATCTCCAAGTTTCCCCTCCTAAGTATGCAAGTTAGCTTTTGGTGACCATTCCAAATAGCTATCATCATGTAGAAGTAAAAAACCCATGGAGGTAGCAATGTATTTTCTAGAGGCCTTCTTGAGGCATGAGATCTGATATATGTTTGGAATTATCATCCCCATGTGAATCTGCCATCCCCAAGCTATCATCCATACAAAATGAGCCACCCTCCAAAATGGTAACTCATGAAAAATATCCTCCACCCTTGGCTCCAACAATGTAGGTAGGTTGCATAACTAAACATGGTAGACAAAATAGCCTACCCCACGCTATCTCTCTCTCCAATTATGATAAATTTAGAGTAGCTGCTTATTTTCAGCTGCAATAATTTTGTCATTAAGAGGCAAGAAGAAGGATGGATCTTCAAAAATCCTCTCTCTAGAATCATGGATCAATGCTGGCCGAAACCATCCCATACAAAGTGAATGGTACATCACCACCATATGGTACCCAAATTGGAAAAATGCTGAAGGTTATGTGCAAGTTTGGATGATACCAATGGTTTCTCAAGTGGATACAACACAGTCTTTCCAACTATTGTTTTAGAACATCATGTGGCAAGTTGTCCCTCAACAAGTTACTAGTTGTGCATGTTTTCTCATCTACTATGAGGTAGTAAATGGCATTATATATAAGTTGAGCATAATAATAATAACACCACACTTGCCCAAAGTAATGCAGAGATGGGTTATCTCCATCATAAATGTTGGTCCTAGAATGACAATGAAACCCAAAAATAACTTGCCCTCTTGTGGGGAAATGCACTGTACATAGATGGTGAGAAGATGCAAATACTTCATGAAATGATCAATAAGTACAAAAATACATTTCTTACCATGAAAAGTGAGTAGGATGAAAGTGAGGTCCATAGATGAACCCTCCCAAGAGAATCTCCTCATAAAGATCTTAAAAATGAAGGAATGCATACTCCTCTTGGAATACTCCATCAATAAATGAATACTCCCAAGTGACATCATTGTTGGCCTTAGTAATAAGGCTCTTTTCACTCTATGACCCCTTTATTTGACATGCCATATGCCAAAGTCATCCACCATCATGCTGCTATGTGTGGAGATCTCCTTCCTATGTGGAAGTACCTCCTTATCCTCCAATGTTGAAGGGTAGCCTTTTTTCACTTTGATTGTGCCATCCCTTTCTCCTGAAACATACTACAAAGTATGGGAAAAATACAGCCCATACTCTCCCAAGAGTAGCCAAAGAAACAATAGCTCTTGCTGCCTCCTCACACCTCCATCATACAAATCATGAGATGAAGATATGAAGAATACCATATCAACATAATGCATCCAAACTTCTTGCTGCCATATGATGCAAGTGCCCTGCCAAGTTTCCTCCACCAACATACCCTTTGAAGAAGGATATGTCACATGATGGCCAAACTCTTTCAAGCATAGCCAACGTAGCCATGCCTCTTGCTGCCCTGTATCATAGATATGTAGGTGACTTACCAACCTCTTTATCACCACCCACACCCATTCATCCAAATGTGGTTGTCTCCTACCATGCTCCATCTTGGTATTCCTCCAATGGAGAACACCATTCTCCCATATCAAATTTCTATCGTTGCATTTCATGGGAAGTTGAAATGCAAACTCTTGGAGATCTCCAAGTGAATACCCCTCACCAATGACCATATTGAATCCATAAGGATCTAAGTATGCTGGAAACAAAGGCTCCTCATAGAGTTGTGCAATGCCCATCAAGAAAGAACCATCAGAATGTTGAAAGATAAGATCTCCCCCATCAATCATCTTCTCATCCAATGTCACACAAGTGTAATGGTCATCAGAATTCTCTAATAATACTTGGGCCCCCAACTCATCAGTCCTTCTCAATGACAATGCTGTTGATCTCCATAATGGTGTTTTTGATGTCTCATGCTCATGCTCGATGATGAACATATAGTTCTGCATTGGATTGTTTAGGACAATGATCATCCTATCCACCATAAATCCACACCCCAACCCCAGGTGTTGTGTGCATCTCAATAATGAATAATCAGGATGATTTTTCATCCTCTCCTTAAAAAACTCAAGGCTGCTCAGCGCAGTGAAAGTTTGTTGCTCCAAATCAGCAATATGTTTCGACCCTTGGTCATGCAATGGCATATTTTCACAACCCTCCATAAGATGTGCTGAAATAACAGAAAGTGGAAACTTATGCATACTGTTAGTGTCTCGTGATTTGGTTGATTGGCAAGCCAAGTGACAGGGTAACATCAAACCAATCTTTGGAGCCCAAGGACCTAGCCTTCCTGGGCTCAAAGAGGGCTCTCTCTATTTGTGTAAGGGATATCTATGTGTTTGCTTCTTGTGTTTCTGTTTTTAGGCTAGTTATGAAGTAGGTTTTTGGTTTTTCTTTTAGGTTTTTGAGGGAGGAGCTGATCAAAGAATAAGATAGATAAAAATATTGTCAGATCAACTGGGCTATGGGGTCACAAGGGTCGAGAAAGCCTCAGATGGTGATACAAGGGATGTTGAAGGGCCAATTCGATCAAGGTAAAATGGATCTTAAGGTAAAATGAAGTGGGATGGACACTAAGTTTGTGAAGGAAAAAGGCTTTCAAACATAATTAGTTCAATAGCTGACATAAACATAGTAGGGCTAACCATTAATCATGATAACTGTAACTACACACTGATAAATGCATAGAAATAAACATTCAAGAAATACATAGAGATATATGACTCTCCAACTTTAGGAAATTGCTATCAGACTTTGGGGAAAGACAATTAGGACAAACAAATAACTCAAATGACTATGAGGAAACACCTAGACATAGTATTTCAAGCTATTGAGCACTTTGAAGTAAGATTGCAGAGTTTTAGGCAAAGGGAAAGATCAGTACAAGACCTCCTTGGTTCAACTAGGACAATCAAAAAATAAAAGAAAGGTTTCAAAGGTGGAGCTATTACTAGCCATGAGTAAGCAGGGCATACCGTGAATCATACTTAGCATGCATAAAACCATAGATGAAACAAGCAAACAATTTCTTCAGTGATCAAAGAGAAATCAAGATTTCTTTGATATGACTAAGAAGGAGGAAAACATAGAAGCTATAATGAAATAGGAAATCTGAGGTGCCTCCAAGGGCATGTCTCAAATCTATTCTCTACTATCTTATAGCAAGCAAGAGCATGAAATATGTGTTGAGCCTCAAATTGTGCTTTCTTTCATTCCATTTTACCTCATTTTCCTTTGTCCATTGCTATCCAAGACCCAATTGATCAATGAATATAGTTAAAATTACTTCTAGAATGATTTACATGACTGAATTGCTAAGTTTTGTGATTTTTTCCATTGTAAAGCATTTTGACCGGAACTAGCTGCAGAATGCAGACATTCCGTAGCTAACCGGCGATTCTGCAGCTGTCTTCACGTTTGAGTATGTTCCGGGTGGCCTCTCAAGAAAAACCGCATATGGGCATAATCCACGTCATGTCTACATGGTTCGTTGCTCATCATGGAGGAAGAAACGAATTCTGGGTATGGTTTTGGAACGTGGGAACACATTTAGGAAGGAATACTTCTATTAGGACTGTCTCAGTCCAGATGTCTTTTCCTTTTCACGCAGCCACTTCAAGAGTCCTAATGTGATTCCGATAAGGAAAGACAGTGTTCCTGAATTGTGGCAAATCTTGTTATTTACATTTGTTATATAAACACTTGGGAAACTGAGAGCTAGGTTAGATTTTGATGTTAGATTTTATGCTAGATTTTGCTTAGATTCTGTGCTACATTTCTGAAGACGCAGAGTGCTATGTTCAAGTTCTTTCATCTTTAATGGAGCAGACAGTGTTGTTTTGAAAGCGTGATTTAATTTGGAGTTGAATTCCGTCAGGTGGTAGAGGGCCCCTGCCTCTTGCACGGATTTATTTTGCGTAAATTAGATAAGTCTTCTAGCTACCTTTACGTCTTTGAATTTGAATTAATAGTTGTTTTAATTAGCTACTGTAGTTGTACTCATTCTAACTCTTCCACAAGAAGAATATATTCCAAAAGACTATAATGATGAATGGGAAATAGCTATAGTATTGTAGGATTTGAAGTTGAATTCATAGTTGTTTTTAATTAGCTATTGTAGTTGTACTCATTCTAACTCTTCCACAAGAAGAAGTTCTTCCAAAAGATTATAATGATGAATGAGAAATGGCTATAGTATTGTAGGATTTAATTGTAGTTTTTGTTGTTCACTATCACAGTTACACTTGTTCTAAGCACTCTTCCACAAGAAGAAACTCTCCCAAGAAACTATTAAGATGTTCAAGACATGACCATGATAATGAATGATTTAGTTGTGTGTTTGCACTAAGTATCATTTCTTTTCTTACTCTTAAACGCTTGCCCAAAATATCATAATAACGAGTGGGATATGGATATGATGTCTTAGTTTTTCATTGCTTTCAGCCTTTACATTTGCATTTGCACTCAATTACACAGTCAGAATTGTTCTAACTCTTCCAAAAGAAGGAACTCTTTCAAAATATCAACAATGATGGACAAACAGACTGTATAATTTCATAGAATAATGCATGATAGTATAGTTAGGATACTCCGGAGTTTCATTGCACTTAATTCATGATTCAGTTATTTTATTTTGGGTTTGATAATGACTTGTAGTTTAACACTGTTTTAGGCTAGTGACATCTTAGGTTTGGTTATAGTTCAACTCATTGCATTTGCACTCCACCTTCAATTACTATTCACTGCACATTAGATTACTTCAGTTGTTAGGATTAACAAAACAACCTTCATTATTCACAAACCTCTTCTTGTTCTAAAATCCATAATTGATCTATAAACATATGAACAGAAGACAACATCATTTTAAGGCCTGAAGTACCTCTGCAATTTCCTCATCATTTTATAAACAGAGCTCTCCCTCAAAAGACTACTTTGAAAAGAAATCAATAACTCTTGAGTAAAGGTTTTGTGACATTTAATTGAATTGCAGAATAGAGTTAGGAATTAGCTTTAGAATAGAAAATCTTATGATGATATCAATGTTTTACTCCAACATACTTCAACAAATCTCTAATCAAGGACAAGATGTTGCATCATTATAAGTTAGTTGTTTAAACTGTTTAGTTAGGAAGATTTGCATGCTTAGTTGACCATGTTTTAAGCTCTCTCTCAAATGCCTTTGATGAAAGAATTTGACAAGTTTAGTTTGTGTTTTGAATCATTTGCTTAAAATTCATTATCAAGATTTGTTTCTGATTGGTCATAGTTTAGATTTGACTCTGTTTTTAGTATTCCAATTGCATTTGTCATTTGTCATCCATCAATTAGGATCCACTCTGTTTTTAATCATCAGCTCAATTCCATCAGCTTTTTAGGCATTTTCCTTGTGAACATAAAACCACCAAAAGACCAAAAACATCATAAATCATCACAAAAGACCAAAAACATCACAAAACACTACACACAACGCATTAGGAAACAAGTACCTAGGTACATACAGTAAACTTCACTTCAGCAGTTTACAAATCCTGGTTGACAATTAAATGAGCTCAGTTTAGGAGACTAGATTGAGACCAAACATTTTGGCGCCGTTGCCGGGGAAGTGAAAACTAGGTAACCTTTGTTTCTTATCATCCAAAAACAATTTTATGCGTAGGGAGAGAGATTCAAGGGGAATATTTATAAGCAACAGAGGTAGAAGTTTGATTTCTAGAACACCACTTGTTTCATCTAGATCCAGAACTAGTACACCTTCAACTCAAACCCATATTCCATCCTCCCTTGATCCTGGACTTCTAGAAGATCTAAGGTCAACTATTCCATTAGAGAAACCTTCCACTTCAACCACTGAACCTGCCATAGAAGAAAATCTAAAAACTCTTGTTGGGGACACAAACCTTTCCACTACCACAGGAGAGTCAACCATGGCAGAAGAAGGAGGAGGAGGAGTTTTTAATGGAGAAAACACATTATTTGGAGGTAGAGGTAGAGGTAGAGGAGAAGGAGGTAGAGGAGAAGGAGGTAGAGGTGCAAATGGAGGAAGAGGTAGAATAGGAAGCTCTTTTGGGTTCCCTATACTTGATGAAGAAACCAATACAACCATGAAAAACATTTCACCCTCTGTCCTTCCAAACGTCTATGGACTTAAAACTGAAGATCCTGAAACTTTTTTATTCGAATTTGAAGTGTTGTGTAGAACTTATGACTACCTACAAGATGCTCAAAAACTGAAATTATTTCCTTCAACTTTGAAGGGAGCAGCATTGAAGTGGTTTATGAGTCTAATCAGTAGTTCTATTAGAACATGGGAAGACATGAAACAAGCATTTCTAGAGAGATATTTGGATTATTGTATGCCGGTTAATCATAAGGAAGATGTGTTCAAGATGTTACAAAAAGAAGATGAAAACTTAGAAGATTTGTTGGAAAGATTTAATTACAACATCAAAAGGGCAAAAATGGAAAATCTAGATCAAGACACCTTAAAAGCTCTTTTTTTGAAAACAATTAGGGATGAATGGTTGGATATTCTTAACATGATGGGAAAAGGGGATATATCACAACTTACATTACCTGAAATATCTGAGTTATGTATCAACCTTTCCAGAGGGAAATCTAAAACTGTCAAAGGTCCAAGATATCCCGCTCTTGCAAGGGCAAGTAAATCTGCTTCTGGGACAGTAAGTAGATCAGAAATAGGACACATGCTTGATGACTTTAAATCTGATATCTTAGGGAGTCTTAGTGAACAAATAGACACCCTTAAGATACAAAACAAGAAAAAGGCTGAATCTGATGCTTTGGCAATCTTTTGTCCCAAATGTAGAAAGAAACATGCCTTGAGAGAGTGTCCTTTAGGTGTAAAAGTTGTAGAGACCTGTGTCATTTGTTCTGAAAAACATGAGACCAATAATTATCCTTCTCTTCCTGGTCTCAAAGTTGTCTTTCAGGAAGAAACTCCTACAGACTCCACAGAATCTCTTAACTTTGTATCTAGAAGACCTTAGCAGGGACCTCAGACACAAGGATTCCATGATCAAATGTATAATCAACCTCCACCTTGGAATTCTTGGCAGCAACCTTGGCCCCAATTTCAAAATCAATCTCAATCTTGGGCACAAGGAACACAAAATCCCTATGGAAGATACTCTCCATACTATCAGTATCCACCATCCTATCCACCATATCCACATTTTTATCCTCAAAATCCTCAACAAAATTTTCCTCAAAATCTTCAACAAAATTTTCAACAAAATCCTCAACAACATCATCAGAACAAACCACATCAAAATCAACCACTTCCAATACCATTCCCTCAAAAATCCAATCAATTTCCAGCTCAACCCATACCAAACCCCAATAATAAAAACCCTCAGAATACATACATGATAGAAGGTCAACAGTTTCCAACTTATTTAATTACTCCTCTAGACCTTAGTGATGTTCAACTTAGGTCTGGAAGGATACTTGAGAAGAGGAAACCTTTTGTGATCATACAAGAACAAGATAATTCTGAGGAAGACTCTCTACGGGTGAATAAAAGTCTTGAAGAGGACATATCCTTTCAAGACCCACACATTGAAAAACTAAAACAAAAAGATCCAATAAATCCAACTCCTGTATTAGAGCAACCATCCACATCTACTTCTATACCTCCCTTTCCAGAAAGATTACAAATTGATAGAGGTGTAGAAAAACATATCATGGTGCCTAATTATGATTTCTTAGATGAATTGAGAAATGTTTGCATTAAAATTCCATTATTGCAAGCCATCAAGGAAATCCCAATTTTAGCCAAAACAATAAAGGAGTTGAGTATGAAAACAACAAGAAAAAGAATAAGAGAAACCAAGAAAATTCAACTGGTAGGAAAAATAGCAGACATTATGATGGGCAAGATTGCTATTCCAAAGTATCTTGACCCGGGAAATCCAGTTGTCAAAATTCACATCAATGGAATTGAAATTCAAAACACACTCATTGATTTAGGAGCAGCAATAAATATCATGAGTAGACAAATCATGGACAAACTGAAACTTCCTAATCTTCTCTTTACACCCACACTATTACAATTAGCAGATAGATCCGTGATCAGACCAGATGGGGTAATAGAAGACATTCCAGTGTCCCTAGACTCTTGGGAGTACCCTGTGGATTTCATGATCCTGACACCCAAGAATAATCTAGGAGGCCATCCGGTTATACTAGGAAGACCTTGGTTGGCTACAGCTGATGCTTTTATTAGTTGTAGGTCCGGTGATATGTATATTTCTGATGGTAGTTCAACTAAGAGATTCACTTTATATCCTCCAGCTAGGACAATTACAGATCTAGATGACACTCAATGGATAGAGGATGAAGAAGATTTACAACCACTCTTCACAATTTCAGAAATTAGTGAAGATAATCAAATTATGAATACTCTAGAAAACTTTGAATCCTCTCCAGAACACAAACATGAATCATTTCAAGAGGGATCCAATATTGAGTTTTTGTCATCTAGGCAGATGTCTCTTTATTCTATGAACAAATTTGGCAACTCTACAAGTGAAATTTTTCCAGGCAAAACTTTGAATATAAACAAGAACCTAGAAAAATCTCAACAAGAAGAGTTAGTCAAAGTATTACAGAGACATTCTTCTGCATATGCATGGGAATACACTGACATGAAAGGGATAAGTCCCAAGACTTGTACTCATGACATCTATATAGAGGCAAATTGCAAACCAATCAGACAGCCTCAAAGATGGATGAATCCAAATCTTAGGGAAATTGTTAAGGAAGAATTGCAAAAATTGTTAAATGTTAATTTCATCTATCCTATTTCAGATAGTCAGTGGGTTTCTCCTTTGGTAATTGTGCCAAAGAAAAATGGAAAATGGAGGGTGTGTGTTGACTACCGAGAACTAAATAAAGCTACTCTTAAAGGCCATTTTCCCTTACCTTTCATAGATCAAGTATTAGATACATTAGCTGGCAAAAAGTACTTTTCATTCCTAGATGGGTTTAGTGGTTATAATCAAATCCAAGTAGCACTTGAAGACCAAGACAAAACCACATTCACCTGTCCTTGGGGTACCTATGCCTACCGAGTATTGCCATTTGGATTATGCAATGCACCTGCAACATTCCAAAGGGCAGTATTAGGAATTTTTTCGGATCTAATACATGACTGTGTAGAGGTGTACATGGATGATTTCACGGTTTATGGGGACACATTTGAAGAGGCTTTAGAAAACTTGGAAAAAGTCTTAAAAATATGTCAAGAAGCAAACCTTTCACTTAGTCATGAAAAATGTTTTATGATGTTTACTGAAGGTATTGTTTTAGGGCACCACATTTCAGGGGATGGGATTAGAGTTGATGAGGCAAAATTTGAAGTCATTTCTAACCTATCCATTCCTAGTTGTCAAAGAGATGTTAGAAGTTTTCTAGGATTCACAGGGTATTATCGGAGATTTATAGAAAACTTCACCAAAATAGCATCTCCACTCTTCAAATTACTCACCAAAGATTGTGAATTTAAGTGGACTTCGGATTGCCAGTTAGCTTTTGAAACCCTGAAAACCAAAATTTCTGAAGCACCTATATTAAGGGGACCTAACTGGAAGTTACCTTTTCATATCTCGATAGATGCTTACGATACAGCTCTGGGAGCAGTATTGGGACAGAAAGATTTAATTCCCTATGCCATCTATTATATCAGTAAAAATTTGACTCCTGCAGAGTTAAACTATACTGTAACTGAAAAAGAGTTTTTAGCTGTTGTTCATGCCATAAAAAAATTTAGACACTATATAACAGGCTATGAAACTTTTGTTCACACTGATCATTCTGCAATTAGATACTTAATGAAAAAATCAATCACTAATGGCAGAGTTATAAGATGGTTGTTGCTCTTACAAGAATTCAACATTACTATTTTAGATAGGCCTGGAAAACAAAACACAGTGGCTGATTTCCTATCTAGAATCCAAAATATCAAAGATGACACTCCGGTTGAAGATCAGTTTCCTGATGAATATCTTTTTGCAATCTCTACTCAAACTCCATGGTTTGCTGATATTGCTAATTATTTAGTTTCAGGAAAATTTCCTTCAATTATGAATGCAAGGGATAAAGAAAAATCATTAATGATAGTGCAAGATATTCATGGGTCGCTAATGAGTTGTACAAGACAGGTTCATATTTGATCATTAGAAGGTGTGTTCGTGAAGATGAGATGCCTGAAATTCTCAAGGCATGTCATGATGAACCTTGTGGCGGACACTTTGCAGATAAGAGGACAGCCTATAAGATCCTTAACTTAGGATATTATTGGCCATCCTTGTTCAAAGATGCAAGGGAGTATGTAAAAAGGTGTGATAGTTGCCAAAGGGTAGGGAAACCTTCTCCTTCAGGTGAGATGCCATTACAACCTCAGGTACACATTGAACCTTTTGAAAAATGGGCCTTGGATTTTGTAGGACCTATTAGTCCTCCATCGAGACAAAAGAAATACATATTAGTTTGCACTGATTATGTTACTAAGTGGGTAGAAGCTAAACCATTACTTGTTGCTAATGAATCATCTGTAGTTACTTTTCTTTTGAGGATATTTTTACTCGTTTTGGTGTCCCAAGGGAAATTGTTACAGATCAAGGAGCTCAATTTACATCAAGGCTAGTGGAGAAAATGATGGAGAAGTACAAAATCAGACATAGAAAAACTACTCCTTATCATCCACAAGCAAATGGTCAAGTGGAATCTAACAACAAAGTCATTGAAGGAATCCTAACAAAGACTGTTCATTTACATAGAAGAGATTGGGTAGATAGGCTTCTTGAAGCCTTGTGGGCCTATAGAACTACATGGAGAAACACAACAGGCCATACTCCTTATGAGCTTGTTTATGGAAAGCAAGTTTTGTTTCCCATAGAGTTCCAAATTCAAACCTTCAAGATGGCAGTTCAGCTAGGACTTGATCTAACAGAGGCACAAAAGCATAGACTATAGCAAATTAATGAATTGGATGAGATCAGACAAGATGCAGTTCAGAAAACAAGTCTAGTCCAACAGCAAAGGGCTAGATGGCATGACAAGTACATCAAAGAGAAGAAATTCAAAGAGGGTGACTGGGCTCTCTTGTTTGATTCAAAATTCAAGGATTTTCAAGGGAAATTTCGGACACATTGGCTTGGGCCATATGAAATTGTTCGAATTTTTGATAATGGGGCAGTAAAAATCAGAACTATAGATGAAGAAGAGGTCACTTTTCTTGTGAATGGTCATATATTGAAGCTATACCACAAGCCACTCTCAAGAGAAGAGTTTGTCAAGAAGTTCCAAGAAAGCAATGATGTGAAGTTAATGAAGAAGAGTCTCTCTTCTTCATCAACTTGATTAAATTTTCTGAAGCAGTTCTTTTTGAAAAAAAAAAAAAAATAATAAAAAAATAAAAATAAAAATAAAGGTATAAACATGAAAACCAATCATTGATTGGCATGTTTATACAGAAAAGATAGGGTGAAAATCAGAGTCTCTCTGACACTCTAACTTTTCCCATTTTTGTTTTTACAAGCAGTTGTTACAAAAATCATAAGTTCAGATCCATAGTGCTTATGATCCATCTCATTTCATTTCACTCCATTCACTTATTCATCCATACTCCATTTCATTCCATCATTCATATTTCACTTCATTCCACATATCATTCATCTCATTCCATCCTTCATTCATCTCATTTTCGTGTCAAAATACAAATTTGATGTCTTGCTGTAAGTGAATAAAACATGTCATGAATTGCAGTACAATTCTTATGTTCTTTCACTCCATTTCATAAACTGAATCCATTCCATTTCATCATTCACTTCATACATATCATAACTCATCATCCATCTTCATTCATACCATATAACATTTCACCTATATTCCAAAAACACTCCATTCCGTGATTAAAATGCTCTACGGGAACATTCTACAGCTCAACAGACATTCTGCAGCTGATCAGCCTTTCTGCAGCCAGACAGTCTTTCCGCAGCTACAAACTCTGAAGGCATCAATCAGCAGACATTAGAATTGCAACAAAATGACCCAGTGTATCCATGAATCAAAAGCATCAAGAAAATTATGAGGACTCTTCCAAAAGTGAACAAGAATACAAGGACTACAAAAATCAAATGAAAGGCAGAGGTAACAAGTTTAAATTATAATGTCATTTCATTAAAGTTTAGCATAGTTTTAGTTATGGATTGTTCGAAAAGGTTGTTTTAATTATTTTTATTGATCAAGACCAATAAACCCTCCAGAGACTTTGGATTAAAACCTCTCAATTCAAATTCCATATCCGACATCATTTAAAGCGGTTAAAATGGTCGAGGTATTTGAATTCTTCACGTCTCTTAACCAAATCATTCAATGATGATTCCCTCTGTCGTCGTAAAAATCTCCGCCATCTCTTCAATCATTAATTCATTCCCTCCACTTCACTCCACTACTTCATTCCGTGACCACTGCCATCACTCCATTATGTAGCCGGCATTTCATTCCGTAGACAGAGATATTCTTATCACCGAGAGCAGAGCCAAAGAATATTAGTTTGAATAGCATTGAGCATTGTAAACTCAGAGCAGAGCAAAAGGGTAAATTCAGAGGTATAGCAGCGTGAGAATTTGAAGCCATTTGATTCCGTGGGCAGACAAAATATCACTATGGGCAGAGATTGAGCATTTTCACTATAAACACAGAAGTGTAGCAGTGTGGAGTTTGAAGTCTTTTGTCACTAGGAGACAGAGATGTTGCAGTGTTGAATTCGAAACCATTTGCTACCAAGAGCCAGAGGTATTGTAGTAAAGAAATTGAAGCCAGTTGTCACTGTCAAACAGAGACATATCAGTCCAAAGCTCAATTGTCAACAGAGGCATATCAGCCTGAAATTTTGAAACTGTTGCCACTATCAATCAGAGGTATGTCATTCCAAAGTTTGAAGCCATTTTCATTCAGAACTTGAAGCCATTTCAATTTGAAGGTGAAAGTCATTGTTTTCGTGGGTAGAAGAGTGTTAATTTGAATATTGAAGAAGCAATCATGGGTTTCATTGTAAGGACTGAACCAGTGGGTTCAAAATATTTAGAAGGCTACCCTCAATGCAAAGAAATGTTACAACAAATAGGATGGCTTCAATTTTTGGAGAAATTTAATGGCTTCCACAAGGAAGTCACTAAAACATTTACAAGATCATTTCAAGGAACCGAAGTTGAAGTGGGAGATGTCAAATTTACTGTCACTGAAGTTTTCATTGCAGAGGCTACAGGGTTGCTCAGAACTGGAGAGAGATGGTTCAAAAATAGAGAATTCCACAATGAATCCTGGAAACAAATTTTAAAATCACCAGGTATGGATGTCACTGTCTTTAAGAAAGGAATTCCCAGTTCTGCATTGAAAAATAAATGGAGAAACATACTACTTCTTCTGTAAAAATTTATTACATGTGAGGGTAGATATGGAACATTTTATGTCTACCACATTAGATTGATAATGCATTTTCTGGGGGAAGACTTAAACCTACCATATTTCTTACTTCAAAGTCTGAAGAAGATGGCTTCCTGTGTTCAAAGAAGGGTTCAATTTTTAGAGACAACCCTATATCATCATGGTTTGGTCAAAATTTTGATTGAACATCATCTAGCTAAAACAAATGATACATGGGACGATTTCTTGATAATAAATCATTTTGAAGAGCCAAAAGAACCCTCACCGGAACCACAGCCTACAAAGAGAAGTAGGAAATGGAGGGCTTCAAAAGTTGAAATTGACAAAACAGTCCAAGAGAGCAGTGAGGAAATCATTTTAGAGAAGTTGACCCAAATCAAGAGGCAACTTAAGAAAGAGAAGGTAATCAAGAAATCTTCCACAGAGAAAGGAGAGGGATCCTCTCAGCCAAGGAGAAGCCACAGACTAAAGGGAAAACTAAAGAAAACCCAAATCAAACAAACAGGGGTGATTGATATAGAAGATGAGGAAACATCCATGGAAGAAGATGTTGAAGAGGATTTTTATGGAGAGAGAACCCCCAATCCTCCACTGTCTGAAATAGATATATTAAGAAGGGATAGGTATGAGTTGGAATTACTGAATAGACACAAGTTTAGTTTGTGTTTTGAATCATTTGCTTAAAAGTCATTATCAAGCTTTGTTTCTGATTGGTCATAGTTTAGATTTGACTCTGTTTTTAGTATTCCAATTGCATTTTTCATTTGTCATCCATCAATTAGGATCCACTCTGTTTTTAATCATCAGCTCAATTCCATCAGCTTTTTAGGCATTTTCCTTGTGAACATAAAACCACCAAAAGACCAAAAACATCATAAATCATCACAAAAGACCAAAAACATCACAAAACACTACACACAACGCATTAGGAAACAAGTACCTAGGTACATACAATACACTTCACTTCAGCAGTTTACAAATCCTGGTTGACAATTAAATGAGCTCAGTTTAGGAGACTAGATTGAGACCAAACAATATGTATGAAAACTAATAAGCATAACAGAGAGGGACACTATACCATTTTACCAAGTCAAGGAATCAAACAGCAATCCTCTTTCATCATCCAAAACATTCAAGAAACTATCTAATGCATGAGACAAGTATTTCTTCCAAGCTTGTATAACCATATATTGCTCTATATCATCAAGTTCAGCCCTGTTTACAATGAATTCTCTTGGAATATATAAGCCAAGATGAGGGAAAACCTCCTAGTGCAACTAGCAAGCTCATTGGCCCATCAAAAATATCTGATTTTGTCCTTGAGGCTTTGCAAAGCCCAAGGCACAAAATATCTTAAAAATGATAAAAAATGAAATTATATTGACTTTTCCTAACTAACCATGGCCAAAAAAGGCTAAACGCACATTAGGAAAAGCCACTTTAGAAAAGTGCATTTTTCACAAAAATACTTAAGAAATATATCAGCAAAAAAACCCTTATCTTGTGGGAAACTTTTGGAGGCCTTCCCGATGTCGAAATGAGGCCCATGACAGATTTTTGGAAAGCTATGGATGTCTATTTTATGAAAAATATTTTTTTTACCCAAAATAATCACAAGAAGCCTATGAAAAACTGACCTGTGTGGAAAAACCCAGAAAATAGACTTTGCTGATATGTGGGGCAAAGTGTTGAAAAAGTGACTATTTTTCGCCATTTTGGGGGACCAAATCATCTTCAATTGATCTGAAATTCGCTGAGTAGATGTCCCTGAAATTATGGCATCTAATGATACCATTTTCATCCTTTGAGGATGTCTCAAACAGAAATGGCGATGCCCATGATTTTTAGCAAAAAGCCCAAAAATGTCAAAAAACCAAAACTTGTTGAATTTTTCCCAATTTTGGCGAGCATGACCCTCATGGGTTTTCAGTGTAGAAATTTGAATAACTGTTAAATTATTCACCGAGATTATCCTGATCACACACTATTTGAGCTTCATGCATAATACATAACCTCTTCTACTATTGATCATCAATTTGTGGAAATATAAACAATCGCATGCGCACATTAAAACCATAAAAAATCACACATATAAACACAGTATTTATGGGAAAGATTAAAGCTGAAAACCCCCAACTATCTGTATATTATAATGATAGCGATCATGTAACAATCATTGTACAAACTCCTCACAAGCTCTCAGTACAATCTCCAATTGTTACACACTACACAAGCTCAGATCATACAAAACACATGCTCCAATCTGCTCCACCTGTTAGCCTGCCTCTACTGCGCAATCCAAGATGAATAATGTGCAGATCCAAGTTCGAATCCCCCTGGTATGCACTGCGCAATCCTCATTGGCATCTCCATCAATGTGTGGTGCAAACTCATGCACCAGTATAGTCACAACTGATAGTCACACTGCTCTTTCACCTACCTCTTCACTAGTCTCCACTGAAATTGTCCATGCACTGAAGTTTACTGATGTATTCTTTAGTTGATTTATGAGTTTATAATTAGTGAATTAATTAATAATTAATTAATTCACACCACTCTCACTAGTGTATCAATCAGTTAGACTAGATACAACTAGCTCAACTATGTTTAACTCGGTTAAACTGAATACAACTCCACTAACTTCCTCAATCAACTCCACCAAACTCTGTCACATGAGTTCTAACTGAAGTCAACATGCAATAGCTCCACTAAACCCTAGGAATAGCGTAATTCCTTCTGTCAGCTGCATGTGCCACTTCTGTGCACTTAACTGAAGTGCTCCAAGAGGATAAGATAATTTTTAGAGTCCAAATATTATTAAGAGCTAATAATATTCGACATATCTATTTTTAGACTGGCAATCTAAAAATAGATTCCGCCCAGTATGTCTAAAAATAGAAGTCCATCTATTTTTCCAACTTGACCAACCATCCATAAATAGCATCCTGTAACTCATATAACATGATCCATATGTCTAAAAATAGACATAGTCTAAAAATAGACTTTGCGCCAAAAATAGCCTTCGGGCCCACTTAGTGAAGGCGACTCCTTTCCACTAAGCTCATCATCTTGTTGCAATCTCAACACTCCCTCTCAACAAAATAAGGATTATCTGCAACCCCTATCCTGCCCCTGTGGTATTCAAATTTGATCCTGGTGAGCGCCTTCGTCAAGATATCAACATCCTGATCCTCCGTAGGAATGTATGAAAGTAACATGACCTTCCGTTGCACACAATCTCTGATATGATGATACCGATCAATGAAGCCATGCTGCCTCAACTCATCCTCCTATCTGTACCATGATCCATATCTTGATGTGCCTCTGAGATATCTCAATACATGCTTCCTCGCCTTCCAAAAGAGCTTGGTTGGCTTAACCATAGCTTGTGAAAGCTGGTTAACAGCATAGCATATGTCGGGTCGTGTATTGACCAGATACATAAGCGACCCCACCAACTGTCGATAAACAATGGCATCCACTACCTCCGCTGAAGTAGCATCCTCCTTCCTCCATCCACCAGGAAGAGGAGTATCAACAAGCTTGCAGCCATGCATGTTGAACTTCTCCAGTATCTCCCGGGCATACTTACCCTGAGAAACAAACAGTCCACCACTGCGCTGCCAAATTTCCAATCCCAGGAAATAATGAAGGAGGCCCAAGTCCTTCATCTCAAACTCTTTTACAAGATCCTCCTTGCATGAGAGTATCAACAGCTCATCACCTGTAAAAATCAAATCATCTACATAAAGTACAATGATCAGCAACTTACCCTCCACCACAATCTGGTATAGGTTCGGATCCGCCTCACTCTTGGAGAATCCAAGTCCGGTGAAATAACTGTCTATCCGTGTGTACCAAGCACGAGGTTCTTGTTTCAACCCATACAACGCTCTCTTGAGCCTGCACACATGCGACTCGCTGCTGAAGATCTCGAAACCTTCGGGCTGCTCTATGTACACCTCCTCCTCAATCACCCCATTGAGGAATGCAGTCTTCACATCCATCTGATGAATGTGCCACCCCATCTGCGCTGAGAGAGCAAGAATCGTCCGTATGGAAGAATACCTTGCGACAGGTGCAAAGGTCTCCTCATAATCGATCCCCTCTATCTGTGAGAAGCCTCGAGCAACAAATCTTGCCTTGTACTTCTCCACACTCCCGTCAGCCGCCTGCTTCACTTTGTAGATCCATCTCGAACCCACCACTGATTTCCCCTCCGGTCTCGGGACAATCTCCCATGCACTGTTTCTGACAATCGAATCATACTCTTCCACCATGGCATCTACCCATGCGGGGTCCTCCACAGCTTCCTCGAAAGAGGATGGATCTGTCACGACACATTTTCTCACAAGAGCCATGTATCCAGTGTACCGATCCGGTGACTGTCTCTGTCTGCGCTGTGTTGTAGGTGGTCCTACAACCTTCTCTGCATCTTGAGCTAGTCGCTCAGCTTCTGTAGTGCGCTTCCGCCCTCTGATGGTTGGCGCTGCATGAGTGGTCTCTTCCACTCCATGAACTTCCTCTTGTGGTTGATCCACATCCTGAAGCTCATCCTTAGGAACTAATAGCTCCTCATATGCATGCAAGTGTGGCTCCCTCTCAAGTGAACACTTCATGGCTTTCTCCTCCTGAAATTTGATATCCCGTCGCACAACAGTCTTGCGACTGTCTGGAAAATACACACGATAGTTGTGGGGCGTATCAGTGTACCCCACAAATATTCCAACCTCTCCGGTCGGCTCCAGATTCTTCCTGGCATCCTTCTTCACATGAATGTAAACGGGTGAACCAAAAATCCTCAAATGGGAAATATCAGGCTTCTTACCAGAAAACGCCTCCTCGGGTGTACTCATGCCAAGTATCCTGTGAGGACAACGGTTTTGCACATATACTGCAGTATTGCATGCCTCTGCCCACAAGTGAATGGGTAGGCCCTGCTCATGCAACATTGCCCGTGCAGCACCCACGATCATTCTATTCTTCCGCTCAGCAACCCCGTTCTGCTATGGGTTATGAGGTGCTATGAGCTCTCTTCGAATTCCTTCTGCACTGCAAAAGTCCTTGAATCCGCCAGAGATGAATTCACCACCATTGTCTCTCCTAAGAGCCTTCACCTGCTTCCCCGATTCTTTCTCAACCAGTGCCTTGAACTCACAGAACTTTGAGTATGTCTCGCTCTTCTTCTGCATGAAGAAGATCCAGCACTTACGAGAAAAATCATCAACAAATATCACATAATACTTGTGCTTTGCTATCGAAGCTACTGATAAAGTTCCACACACGTCTGTGTGAATTCTCTCAAGGATCGTCGTGGCGTGACTATCCTTCTCGTGAAAAGTGGCTTTCAGAAATTTTACCAAGGTACACCCCTTGCACTGATCTGACTACGCAAGAGTGCCTTTAGGAAGCCCAGTAGAAATCTGCTGCAGTATCTTCAAAGCTCCTATTAGAGTCAATCTTTACATCCCTCCGTCAGAGATCATTTCTCTTATTGCATTTCATTGTTTAGGTGTCTCATTCTGCTCATTCATCTGCATTCCGTTACGGGCATGCCATTGTCTGACGGAAGGGTTTTGTTCTCTCATTTTCCCTCATGTTTGTACCTGTTGGGTTGGTCAAAATTTCTCAAAATTCATCAAATTTCAGTTCATGTCATCTACAATCATAGATGTTGTTTTGGCCAAAAAGAGTCATTTTAGTTTCTAGGTCTAGGGTTTGGTCTTTCGAAATGTTGAATAATGCCCACAGGCCATGAGGAGGTTTTCAATAAGTTTTCAGTTCAAAATTTTTATCATCAAACATGCTCAAGGACATTTCTTGTTCAAAACTCTGTTTTGAATAAGAAATTGTCAAAATTTGTTTTTGTAATAAAATGTATCTTTTCACCATGATGTACTTCACCATGCAAACTCTGGTCATCATTTGCCAAGGTTCGATGCCATCAGCCCTGCAAATAAATCAACCAATTTCATCATTCAAACTTAGAAAGTCAGTGAGGAAACAAAAGACAAAAGTTGTATTAAATGAAAAAGTGCCAAAGGTAAAAAACATTACAAAATGGGTTTTGAGAAGAAAAAATTAAAACCATCTCTTTTCAAGATATTTCTCAAATTTATTTGTTCATTTGCATCAAGAGGCATTCATAAAATCCAAGGGATAAGTCGAAGTTGGAAGTTGAGAGACCAAACTGTGTTTTGAGAAAGGCTGACTGTGTGTGTAATTTAAGCGCGGCGCATTGGGATAGGCCGCGACGCACACACACGATGCAGCGCATAGAGCTGGAAGACACAGTCCAAATTTCTAAGGGCGCGGCGCACCCACTGAGCGCGGCGCATTGGGCTTGCACACGGCGCACAGGCTCGACAGGCTTAAAAATCATCATTCTTGCTCCAAACTCAAATCAATTCAATTCATTTGCCTCCAAGTAAGTTGTGTGTGCTTGCTATTTGAGTTTAATTCCTGTTGGGTGTCATTTGGAGGGAAGATTCAAGAGTTTAATTGGTGCAAGAATAAACCCTATACCCATATTGCAATCTGCTCCTAAGGGTTTGCAATGGTGCTTAAACTCTCATTCCATTTTCATGTGAGCTCTTGTCATAGTTATCATTGTTATCACTGCTAGTACTGTCACACTATTATATCACGATCCCTTCTCCTATATCTGCTGTCCCATATTCCTTATACCCTCTTATGCCCATGTGTTAACCCTCTAACCCTATCACTTACCATCATCTCCCTTCCTTCCTATCATTAGCAAAATCCTAATTTCCAAAGCATTCAAAGGCTGTCTCTATTGCCTAATCATACCCTATCACTATCACTTTTTCCACTTGTAAATTGTCCAATTCCCTAAGTCCCTCAAACAGTGACTATCCTCACACTTAAATTCATTTGACAGTCTATTGTATTCCTTGTGACATTTATCCACAACATCTTATTGTATATGTGGCACACTTGGTCTTGACAAACAAACTCTTGTTTTCACCATATATTTATCATCACCTATTTGTCAAACACCTTGTTTTCAGCACCATGTCAGAGACAAATTCATCATATGAGTAGGGATATGAGCAGGACAGTGATTCAACCGCGGAGCTAAATGTACCGAGGAGGTCTCATAAAAGTGGCAGGCACATCAGGGAGGAGCCCACTTCTTTGGCTCAATTGCAGGCTTGCCCGCTTGCAATGACATGCTTTCAGCAACATTCATGTTTTCGATATTGCGAGATGATATCTTAGATTCAGCACCATCCGGAGTTGGTTCGCTTATTTGTCCTACATTTGCGTGATGGTCATGTAAATCTTGCTGGAGTGAACTTCATTTTGACACCAGAGACCATTTCTGAGGCGACCGGGATACCAAACATTGGTGAGGAGTGGAATAAGAGACAATAGCTGGATAGAGCATATTATGAACCTTACATCAAGCCTGGATATTTGAGGCAGTTGAGCAGAGTATTCCCGTTCCGGTTTCTGAAGGATTCCTATGCGCCATTAATGAAACTCATCATTAGATACTTCAGCTGTGAGGGTAGATTCTCGCGCCTTTATGCATACCATATCAGAATTTTGATGCATTTCACGAGAGTGCGAATGATGAATATTCCATACTTCATGTGCCGAAACATAGAGCGAATGACTACCCTTGTGCAGAAGAAGACTCCAGAGCAGCAACATAACAACATTTTTCATTATGCGCTCATCAAAATCATTGTGGTACATCAACTTGGTTTGCGGGGCATCACATGGGATGAGTTCATTTCTCGTGACTTCTTTGCAGCCCCCCCGCCTCCTCCAGATATTGTTCATGATGAGGCAGAGCCTTCACATCAGTTTCAGGTTCCTGATACTGAGCCTATCAGTGCTCCAGTGTGTGTGACATATCAGAGAGGCCACAGAGCCTTATTTGCAGTAGCACGACGAGTACTATCTCCACCAAGGGTGGAAGGGGTCTCGTTATCTTCATCAGCAGTGCGAGTACTATCTCCACATGGCGTGGAAGGGATCTTGCCTTTGACATCAGCATAGGTACGGGATAGAGGCAAGAAGCCTATGCACGATGAGGGCCCTTCAGGAGGCCAAGACACTGATTTTACACTCATCGATGTTGATTTGAGCTCTCCTAGCTCAAGGATGAGAGAGACCATCCAGGAACAAGAAGCTGAGATTGAAACCTTGAATGTGAAGTTGCAGAGAGCTCAGTGGGTTATAAATTACTTGGATCAGTGGAATAAACAACTGGAGGATCGGAAGACACTCATAGAGTTGCGGCAAATCCGTGAAGACCGTGAATTGGCCCGAAACAGACCAGGTGACATGACACCATTTGAGCGAGAGACTTGCCTTACGCACGTCAAAATTCATTTGGAGAAGCTGTTGGAAAAGGAAAATAGGGATAAAGACATGCTCAGACACATGAAGAATCACTATTGGGCCCGCACACACGTTTGCAGAGAAAAAATGAAGATCCTGAAGGCGAGGTTGAGAAAACCACTAAAACGTCGGAAAAGGTCGGATCCACTCCGAATATTAGCCGAAGCTTCCTTGGCTAAGAATGAGACATGATGGGAGACCTTCACTCCAAATTTCAGCAAATTTGGAGAATATTTTGTCATTTTTGAAAATTTTGGTTGCAAAACAAGTTTTTCCGCCCGACGCGTCGCGCCACCCGACGCGCGCTTACGTTTGGGACATCTTCTAGAGGAAAAATTTGCATTTTTGGGGTTTTCATGATATATTATGTATGTTCAGGCATGGAAGAATAATTTCATCAAATTCTTGGCTACCTAAAGGGCCAAAAACACTCCAAAAATGGCCTTTCTGCCACTTTTTGCACCAGCAGGAACCAGTCTTGGGAGATTGTAGGTTTGGAGGGGAAAATGACATCCAAATTGGGAAATTATACTTGGGTTGGATAGCCAACATCCAGGGCTTTCCAACAAGCTATCATGAGCTCAATGTGGACTTCGGGAAGTGCCTCAAACTCACCTCCAAAGTGGCGCGACGCATTGAGTTTTTGAGCGCGGCGCATAGAGAAATTTTGCCTCATTTTCAGTCTTCAGCTCAGAAATTTGCCCAGTTTTGACTAGTTTTACTTTTTCATGTGATGATTGACCTACCATGATGTAATTTGATGACTATTATGTAAATTTGGCATGTTTTTACTTGTTCTAGAGGATTCATTCACCAAAAAGTGAAAATTAAGTGAATGGATCAGTTTCCTAGCATATAGAGGCAAGTTGTTTGGCTACCTAGATTTTAGCTCCATGTTTAGAATTGGTTGAAACAGCTCCTAGAAGGATGAGCTTGACCCCTAGAGGCATTGGATGGGGTTACGACGGTCTATATATTGTATTTTCTGAGACATTTTCAGGGTTGGATACTTGGGAAAAGTTTGGCACCTCATTGTACATTCATTTCAGATTTTTGGCAAAGGAAAGACCAGAGTTTTGCAGCACTTGTTGGGATCCTTGTGGCTTCTAAGTTTTGATGATGTTATTCTCATGTTATTGTAAGTTTCATTAATGTTTTATGTATGCCATTTCCCTTCTCTTTTCTTCTGAATTAGACAAATGAGTAATTGAAGTAGAATTCGTCGATTTGCTGGTGCTCTGCCTTAAAATTTTGTTTAGTTTTACGTGTTTTTCGTCAGTTTGAAGAGGATCCTTGCACTCTCTTTCCCTCTTCAGCTCCTCAGCAGTCTTTTCTATCCATCCATTGAATCTAATACATCAAATTCATTTCCTATCCTACCGCAACTTGAACTCTGTAAGAATTTGGCCTCATCCCCAAGCCCAATTTTTTTTTTTCTCTTTTTCCAAAAAAAAACCCCTAAAAATCAAAATCAAACCCTCCTATTTGTTTATCTAGCCTAATATCAGTTGTTTTTATCTTCATCTCAAGCCCCTTTGAATATTTTCATTGAGATTGACCCAGAGAGAGCCCTCTCCTGTCCTCGTAGGGCTAGCTACGAGGCTGAGCGTGGTTTGGTGTTGTCCTTCTTCTGCCTTATTTCAGCCTAAGGTGGATTTGGGAACTAACATAGTGGCGACCATACTGGGGAGAAAAATGGTTTGCTTGTTGATGTTATTTGTTTCATAAGTTACAGATGGATTCTAAAGTCACGCCAGGTAGCTTTCGAAACGCTTTTGCTTTGCATTAGCGGAAGTAGATAAACGCTGCTTTAGTCAATCTCCAGTTTAGCTTGTGAACGTGACATTTGACTTGTGAATTACCCCAGTATATTACATCATTCTGGACTTTTGGATGATTGAGTCTAGAATTTGATAGGCTGAATAGATCGTTTTGTCCATTGATTTTTGAATAGATCAACACACTGGCTTCCACAAGACATACTAGATCAAATCCCGATCCTGATCCGCCTCCAGTGTATGAGAATCCAAATCTGATTTCAAGAATCCTCTGTCGAGAAAGTCCCGTGATTCCTTTGTTTAAATCTCATTCATGCTCGACTATGTTTGAGTTCCTTGAAGATATTGAGTTTGATGATCAGTTTGAGTTGTCCTTGTTTGAAACAAAATCTGAAAGTGCTACTGGTTCTACTGTCATAAATCCCGAGTTCATTAAGTATCTTGAGGTTGAACAAGCTAATAGATCCATTGATAATTACATTTTGAACCTTCAGAACTCTATTGTGGAAACGAATATTCCTGAGTTTATCGAATCCGCTTCTGAAACTCTTGGTCCATCAGCAGTTACTTCTGATTCACAAGTTCACGCTGAGCCTTCTTTTATTCCTACCATTCCCGTGCAACCATCAATATCAGATCAGCAATCAGCAGTAGTTCCTCCTCCATCTCTACCACATACACCTCGAACACCTACTACTCCTACTCCACCCATTTCTCCAAGATAGATCATAAATCCACCAAGAGCAATGGCTGCTAGATTCGCACCTCTTGTTTTGCCAGCAATCTTGGATCCCATGCCCGCTGATTATCAGAGTAAAATTCCTCTGTTTGATGGTACTCCTCAAAGTGTGCCCTCTCAGCAGCATATTGATAGAATGACAGACTTTTTTGACCTCCATGAAATTGATGAATAGAATGTCTCCATGAGATTGTTTGTGCAAAATTTTGGAGGTGAGGTACGTAAATGGTTCAGAGCTTTGCAGCCCAGAAGTATTAATACATTAGAAGACCTTCAGAGATAGTTTCTAGATTGGTGGGAGATGAAGAAAGATCCACTTCAAATCACTTCTGAGTATACTAAGATCAAGCGCAATCCTGGTGAGTCCGTCCAAGACTATATTATCAGATTTAATGCGGTTTATAATGCAATCCCTGATGATTTGAGGCCCTCTAAGAAATCAGCTTTGTTAAAATTCCTGGATGGTTTTGATCCGGAGATGGCATATTCATTACGAGATAGAGATCCGCCTACTTTAGAGGACATGCAGAAGATTGACGTGAGTGTTGAGGCAAATTTGAATGATAAGAGAGCTAGATTGAAAGCAGAGAAGAAAGTTGTGATAAAGGAAGAAGCTTCTACATCTACAGATCAGATACTTCACAAAGTAGAAAATATTTTTGAAAGGTTCACTCTTGATAAGCTCGAACCACATATTCGAAATCCAAACTTCCGTGGTTAGCAGCAGCCACAATTCGGGATTAAGCAACGAGAACAACAAGCACAAGAACCAGCAGTTCAGTAGCAAGTAAAGACACCTCTTCAGCAGAATTTTGTTGGTCAAGATTCAGATGATGAAGATGATGTAGTAGGGTAGGAAAATCATTTCTTTACTCCTGATGATTTTCCCATTTATATCACCGAAGATGAAGAGTATGCAGAAAGTTCAGCGGTACAAAGAGATGAGGATTTTATCTCAGCTAATGATGCAACTCTTGAGGAAGATTCGGATGAGTATCAGAGAGGATATATGAATGCATTATCAGCCCAGAAGAAGCACTATTCTCCTAGAAACAGAGATGTACCAGTCAATTCAATTCAGAAGAGAAAGGAAGTTTCAACACCTAAAAACGATTCACCTGTTGCACAAAAGAAAGAAAAAGAGATAGTTGATCCCACTGCCACTAAGTCGTCATCAGCAGAAAAATCAAATCAACCAATTTCATCGAGGGAGAAGGCTGAAAAGAAAGATGTTCCAGCCAAAGAGATCTAAAAGGTTTCAGCTTTTAGTTTGGAGAATTTGATTTCAAAATTAAAGGTATCTATTCCCTTGACTGAACTAATGAGGAACAACAATTATAAAGGTCAAGTTTCTAGAATTTTGAATTTCGATCCCATGTCTGATATAGTGAATATTGAAGAAGATCAACTGGAACTGATATTTGGACCAGCTTTAGATGGTGAGTCTCCAGACAGCGAAGTGCCTCCTTTTTATATTAGTCTCCGATTGCATGAGTTTGTGTTGCATAATGCCATGTTCGATTCCGGTGCTTCCCATAATCTTATGCCAAAAGCAATCATGGAGAAGTTGGGTTTAGACATTACCAGGAAGTACCACGATCTTTATTCATTTGATTCTAGCAGAGTGAGATGTATTGGGCTCATTAAAGACTTGGTTGTAATTTTGGATCAGATTCCTACAAAGAATGTTTTGATGGACGTTGTTGTAGCAGACATTCCTCCCAGATTTGGTATGTTGCTTTCCAGATCTTGGGGAGCCAAATTGAAAGGGACATTACAATCATATTTCTCCTATGCGACGATTCCCGTGTTTGGCCAAATGAGAAATTTGTATCGGGAACAAAAAATGAAGTATATGATTACAACCAAGGAGAAACCGATCAATCATCCGATTAATTATGTACATACAGATCTAGAGTCGTTTGTTTTGTTTGCCGATAGTTTCAATGATGTAGATAGTCAGTTAGTTCAAGCAGAAGATATTCCAGAGATTACCGAGAATTTTAGAGAAGTTTTGCAGAAGGAAAGGAAACAACCGGAAAGCACAGTTGAGCAATCAGCTAAAGATAGTGGACAGCAACCAGAAAAAACAGAGCTAGCACAATTTCAGCACTTAGAGGATGATGAAGAGGGTCTATGGACAATGGATTTCAATGGTGCAGTGGGAAATGATGGTGCTAGGATTGGTATTTGGGTACACAGTCCTTTTTCCGCTCCTAACAAGGTACCGAGCAATGTACGGGTATGTTCTTACAAATTAGCATTTGATTGTTCAAACAATCAGGCTGAGTATGAAGCTCTGATTGCTGGCCTAAAGATTCTTAGAAAGCTGAATGCTAAGAGAATTGTAGTCTATGGTGACTCCGAATTGGTGATTAAGCAAGTAAAGGGTGAATATCAAACGAAACATCCCCGGATGCGGGCTTACCGGAACGCTGTCCTTGATATTTTGAAGCAGTTTTCAGATTATACCTTGACTTGTATTCCTCGCATTCAAAATGGAATTGCAGATGCACTTGCTAAGGCAGCAAGTAACTTGAAGATCCCAATGAATTCAAGTAATAAGTTCGAAATCCATGTGAAGCACCGTCCTACCATCCCGGATAATCAAAGATGTTGGCAAGTTTTCCAAGATGATGATGAGATTAATGATTTTCTGCAAAGTAAAGGTAAGTTCAAAGATACCGCAATCGATGTAGAATATGATAATGGTGATGATGTTCAAGTAAATAAAATGGAAGTGTTACAGCTGAAAGACAACATTATTCCTAAAGGTTTGATACATTTAGAAGAACTCTTCGATCAGGATGATGTGGCCAAGAAACCAACCTTACGACCGACTGAAAAAGGAGTTGAGGATGTAAATATTGGGACAACTGAAGACCCAAAAATGGTGAAGTTATCTAAATCATTGCCACCGGAGGTAAAAGCCAAATATGTGAGTTTGTTGTCTTCATTTGCTGATGCTTTCGCTTGGGATTACTCAGATTTAAAGACGTATGACACCAATATAATTCAGCACACTATCCCTATCAAGCCTAATCAGAAGCCTTTCAGACAAAAGCTAAGAAGAATCAATCCTAAGTTGCTGCCATCGATTGAGAAGGAGGTAAACAGGTTGTACAAAGCAGGAATCATTGTTCCCATCAGATTTTCTGATTGGATTTCCAATTTAGTGCCAGTGCGGAAAAAGACAGGTGAAATTCGGTTGTGTATTGATTTCAGAAATTTGAACAAGGTGTCATTGAAGGAAAATTATCCATTGCCTAAGATGGATCATATATTGCAGCGAGTAGTGGGTGCATCTCGGATGTCACTACTCGACAGTTATTCTGGATATAACCAAATTTTGGTTCATGAGGACGACCGCGACAAAACAACATTCACAACTCCATGGGGAACATTCCACTACGCCAAGATGCCATTCGGTTTGAAGAATGCTGGTGCAACTTTCCAGCGGGCGATGGACATGGCTTTTGCGAATGAAAAAGATGTTTTCCTTGTTATATACCTTGATGATTTGACGGTGTTTTCCAATTCAGATGAAGAGCATATGTATCACTTGAAAGTTGTTTTTCAGAAGTGCAGAAAATATGGTGTCTCGCTTAATCCTAAAAAGAGCTTATTTGCCATGGATGAAGGTAAATTACTTGGTCACATTATTTCCAAAGATGGTATTCGTATTGATTCGGCACGTGTTGAAGCAATCCAGCAAATTGACCCTCCTAGGAACAAGAAAGAGATTCAGTCTTTTAATGGTAAGATGAACTTTTTGCGTCGTTTTGTCCCTAACCTTGCTGAGCATTTGAGAGAAATAACAAATATGCTGAAAAAGGACAGCCAAGTGAAGTGGACTGAAGATGCGGTAAAGTCCTTTAATTTGGTGAAGTTGGCACTATCTTCAGCTCTGGTGTTAATCAGCCCGGATTACACCCAAGACTTTATTTTGTTTTCCTTTGCTTCAGAACATACCATGGCAGCCGTGTTAATGCAGAAAAGAGATGGACATGAGAAGCCCATGGCGTTTTTCAGTCGAACTATTAGAGACGCAGCCCTGAAATACAACATCATTGAGAAACAAGCTCTGGCACTGGTAAAGGCATTGAAGGATTTCCGGGTATACATTTTGCATTCCCATATTTTAGCTTATGTTCCTAACGCTGCCGTGAAAGATGTTTTAGTACAGAATGATCTAGAAGGAAGACGTGGTAAGTGGATCGCAGCTTTGCTGGGATATGATGTGGAAATAAGGCCCACGAAGCTTATCAAGGGACAGGGGTTGGTGAAGCTTATGGATGAATCGAATTTTCATGAATTAGACATAAATATGATTGCTGCTATGTCTGATGAAGATGAGGAGAATTCGCCACTTCAAGTATCGGAAATGTTTGTTGATTCCCCATGGTATTCATATATCGTGTATGTTCTTCAAAATTTATCATCACCACCCGGTATGACTAGAAACAAAGGTAGGACTTCGAAACTAAAGGCTGCAAAATTTTGTATTTTGAATTCTACACTTTATTGGAAAGACCCAGGTGGTGTGTTATTGAATTGTTTGGTGGAGGAAGAAACGAAGAAGGTAATGGAGGATTTCCACAAAGGAGATTGCGGCGGTCATCATTTTTGGAAGACAACTGCCAATAAGATTTTGAGAGCAGGGTACTATTGGCCGACATTGTTTGCTGATGTATATAAAACAGTCAAAGGCTGCCATGAGTGCCAGATTTTCGAAGGAAGACAGAAATTACAGCCATTGCCACTCAAGCCTATTGAGGTAAGCGCCCCTTTCCAGCAGTGGGGTTTGGATTTCATCGGGGAAATCCATCCTCCTTCCTCAGGACAGCATAGATGGATTCTAACAGCCACCGATTACTTTACGAAATGGATCGAAGCAGTGCCCACAAGACAAGCCACCGATTCGGTAATTATTTCTTTCCTTGAGAACAACATTTTGTCCCGTTTTGGTTGCCCGAGTAAATTGATCACAGATAATGCAGCGGCTTTTAAATCAAGAAAGATGATTGAGTTTTGTGCGAAGTATAAAATCATTTTGGGGCATTCAACCGCCTATCATCCGCAAGGTAATGGTTTGGCGGAATCTTCCAATAAGTCTCTAGTCAATATCATTAAAAAGTTGTTGGACATCAATAAGAAGAGTTGGCATAAGAAGCTGGTGAATGCGCTATGGGCTGATCGGGTAAGTCAAAAGAAGTCCATTGGTATGTCCCCCTTCGAGTTAGTTTATGGAGTAGATACAGTCTTTCCTACTTCACTTGTTGTTCCGGTAGTCAAGCTTCTTCAGGAGGCTGGCAGTGAAGAAAGCCATATGCAGAGAAGGATAAATCAGATGATTCATTTGCAGGAAACGAGAGAAGAGGTCTTCCAGAATACATTCAATTTGCAGGAGAGAATAAAAAAGATCTATGAAAGGAAAGAGAAGGCGGATAAATTCTAGTTGGAGGAAGTGGTATTGAAGTGGGATGCTAGGAATGAGGACAAAGGAAAACACGGTAAGTTTGAAAATATATGGAAAGGTCCATTTAAGATTGCAGCATATCGAGGTCAGAACACCTTTCTTTTGAAGGAGATGAATGGTGAAGACTGTCCAGGAGGGCCGATCAATGGTCGGCTGCTCAAGCGGTACCATTTCTAAGGTGTTTCTGCTGATCACATTGTCATTGTACATATCATGTATTTCAATTTCAATGTAAGTGTGCACTGTAGTCTTTTCTTCAGTTTGGGGCCCGAAGTGAAGGCTATAATTCTGAAGAAAGATTTTAGTTTTGGTTTGAGTTTTTTTAGTCGGTCTGGTTCAGTCATTTCTGTTTTCAAAGTTGAGTCAGTTTAAGTTAAATTTTCAGTCAAATAAATTCATGTCAAAAGTCTTGAGTCGTTTTGTCAAAATAATGGACTCCATAGCCCAATGGATGAAGGCACTGGTCTGCTCTCCCAAATATTTGCCATTCTTGGCACCTCCAAGGAGCTACCATCCCCATTAGAGCCAATGTTAGAGTCGGTCTTTACATCCCTCCGTCAGAGATCATTTCTCTTATTGAATTTCATTGTTTAGGTGTCTCATTCTGCTCATTCATCTACATTCCGTTAGGGGCATGCCATTGTCTAACGGAAGGGTTTTGTTCTCTCATTTTCCCTCATGTTTGTACCTGTTGGGTTGGTCAAAATTTCTCAAAATTCATCAAATTTCAGTTAATGTCATCTACAGTCATAGATGTTGTTTTGGTCAAAAAGAGTCATTTTAGTTTCTAGGTCTAGGGTTTGGTCTTTCGAAATGTTGAATAATGCTCGCAGGCCATGAGGAGGTTTTCAATAAGTTTTCACTTCAAGGACATTTCTTGTTCAAAAATCTATTTTGAATAAGAAATTGTCAAAATTTGTTTTTGTAATAAAATGTATCTTTCCACCATGATGTACTTCACCATGCAAAATCTGGTCATCCTTTGCCAAGGTTTGATGCCATCAGCCTTGCAAAGAAATCAACCAATTTCATCATTCAAACTTAGAAAGTCAGTGAGGAAACAAAAGACAAAAGTTGTATTAAATGAAAAAGTGCCAAAGGTAAAAAACATTACAAAATGGGTTTTGAGAAGAAAAAATTAAAACCATCTCTTTTCAAGATATTTCTCAAAGTTATTTGTTCATTTTCATCAAGAGGCATTCAAAAAATCCAAGGGAGAAGTCGAAGTTGGAAGTTGAGAGACCAAACTGTGTTTTGAGAAAGGCTGACTGTGTGTGTAATTTAAGCGCAGCACATTGGGATAGGCCACAACGCACCCACACGACGCGGCGCATAGAGCCAGAAGACACAATGCAAATTTCTAAGGGCGCGGCGCACCCACTGAGCGCGGCGCATTGGGCTTGCGCACGGCGCACAGGCTCGACAGGCTTAAAAATCATCATTCTTGCTCCAAACTCAAATCAATTCAATTCATTTGCCTCCAAGTAAGTTGTGTGTACTTGCTATCTGAGTTTAATTCCTGTTGGGTGTAATTTGGAGGGAAGATTCAAGAGTTTAATTGGTGCAAGAATAAACCCTATACCCATATTGCAATCTTCTCCCAAGGGTTTGCAATGGTGCTTAAACTCGCATTCCATTTTCATGTGAGCTCTTGTCATTGTTATCATTGTTATCACTGCTAGTACTGTCACACTATTATATCACGATCCCTTCTCCTATATTTTCTGTCCCATATCCCTTATACCCTCTTATGCCCATGTGTTAACCCTCTAACCCTATCACTTACCATCATCTCCCTTCCTTCCTATCATTGGAAAAATCCTAATTTCCGAAGCATTCAAAGGCTGTCTCTATTGCCTAATCATACCCCATCACTATCACTTTTTCCACTTGTAAATTTTCCAAATCCCTAAGTCCCTCAAACAGTGACTGTCCTCACACTTAAATTCATTTGACAGTCTATTGTATTCCTTGTGACATTTCTCCACAGCATCTTATTGTATATGTGGCACACTTGGTCTTGACAAACAAACTCTTGTTTTCACCATATATTTTTCATCACCTATTTGTCAAACACCTTGTTTTCAGCACCATGTCAAAGACAAATTCATCATATGAGCAGGGATATGAGAAGGATAGTGATTCAACCGCAGAGCTAAATGTACCGAGGAGGTCTCATAAAAGTGGCAGGCACGTTAGGGAGGAGCCCACTTCTTTGGCTCAATTGCAGGCCTGCTCGCTTGCAATGACATGCTTTCAACAACATTCATGTTGTCGGTATTGCGAGATGATATCTCAGATTCAGCACCATCCGGAGTTGGTTCGCTTATTTGTCCTACATTTGCGTGATGGTCATGTAAATCTTGCTGGAGTGAACTTAATTTTGACACCAGAGACCATTTCTGAGGCGACCGGGATACCGAACATTGGTGAGGAGTGGAATAAGAGACAACAGCTGGATAGAGCATATTATGAACCTTACATCAGGCCTGGATATTTGAGGTAGTTGAGCAGAGTATTCCCGTTCCGGTTTCTGAAGGAGTCCTATGCGCCATTAATGAAACTCATCATTAGATACTTCAGCTGTGAGGGTAGATTCTCGTGCCTTTATGCATACCATATCAGACTTTTGATGCATTTCACGAGAGTGCGAATGATGAATATTCCATACTTCATGTGCCAAAACATAGAGCGGATGACTACCCTTGTGTAGAAGAAGACTCCAGAGTAGCAACATAACAACATTTATCGTTATGCGCTCATCAAAATCATTGTGGTACATCAGCTTGGTTTGCAGGGCATCACATGGGATGAGTTCATTTCTCGTGAATTCTTTGCAGCCCCCCAGCCTCCTCCCGAGATTGTTCATGATGAGGCAGAGCCTTCACATCAGTTTGAGGTTCCTGAAACTTTTCCTATCAGTGCTCCAGTGTGTATGACATATCAGAGAGGCCACAGAGCCTTATTTGCAGCAGCACGACGAGTACTATCTCCACCAGGGGTGGAAGGGGTCTCGTTATCTTCATCAGCAGTGCGAGTACTATCTCCACATGGCATTGAAGGGGTCTCGCCTTCTACATCAGCACAGGTACAGGACAGAGGCAAGAAGCCTATGCACAATGAGGGCCCTTCAGGAGGCTAAGACACTGATTTTACACTCATCGATGTTGATTTGAGCTCTCCTAGCTCAAGGATGAGAGAGACCATCCAGGAACAAAAAGCTGAGATTGACACCTTGACTGTGAAGTTTCAGAGAGCTCAGTGGGTTATAAATTACTTGGAGCAGCGGAATAAACAACTGGAGGATCGGAAAACACTCATAGAGTTGCGGCAAATCCGTGAAGACCGTGAATTGGCCTGAAAGAGACCAGGTGACATGACACCATTTGAGCAAGAGACTTGCCTTACGCATGTCAAAATTCATCTGGAGAAGCTGTTGGCAAAGGAAAATATGGAAAAATACATGCTCAGACACATGAAGAATCACTATTGGGCCCGCACACACGTTTGCAGAGGAAAAATGAAGATCCTGAAGGCGAGGTTGAGAAAAGCACTAAAACGTCGGAAAAGGCTGGATCCACTCTGAATCTTGGCCGAAGCTTCCTTGGCTGAGCATGAGACATGATTGGAGACCTTCACTCCAAATTTTAGCAAATTTGGGGAAGATTTTTTCATTTTTGAAAATTTTGGTTGCAAAACAGGTTTTTCCGCCCGACGCGTCGCGCCACCCGACGCGCACTTACGTTTGGGACATCTTCTGGAGGAAAAATTTGCATTTTTGGGTTTTTCATGATATATTATGTATTTTTAGTAATGACCGAAGCATTTCATCAAATTCTGGGCTGCTTAAAGGGCCAAAAACACTCCAAAAATGGCCTTTCTGCCACTTTTTGCACCAACAGGAACCAGTCTTGGGCGATTGCAGCTTTGGAGGGGAAAATGACATCCAAATTGGAAAATTCCACTTGGGTTGGATATAAGAAATCCAGGGCTTTCCAACGAGCTATCATGAGCTCAATTTGGACTTCGGGAAGTGCCTCAAAATCACCTCCAGCATGGCGCGATGCATTGAGTTTTTGAGCGCGGTGCATAGAGAAATTTTGCCTCATTTTCACTCTTCAGCTCAGAAATTTGCCCAGTTTTGACTAGTTTTACTTTTTCATGTGATGATTGACCTACCATGATGTAATTTGATGACTATGATGTAAATTTGGCATGCTTTTACTTGTTCTAGAGGATTCATTCACCAAAAAGTGAAAATTAAGTGAATGGATCAGTTTCCTAGCATATAGAGGCAAGTTGTTTGGCTGCCTAGATTTTAGCTCCATGTTTAGAATTGGTTGAAATAGCTCCTAGAAGGATGAGATCGACCCCTAGAGGCATGGGATGGGGTTAGGATGGTCTATATATTGTATTTTCTGAGACATTTTCAGGGTTGGATACTTGGGAAAAGTTTAGCACCTCATTGTACATTCATTTCAGATTTTTGGCAAAGGAAAGACCAAAGTTTTGCAGCACTTGTTGGGATCCTTGTGGCTTCTGAGTTTTGATGATGTTCTTCTCATGTTATTGTAAGTTTCATTAATGTTATATGTATGCCATTTCCCTTCTCTTTGCTTCTGAATTAGACAAATGATTAATTGAGATAGAATTCATCGATTTGCTGGTGCTCTGCCTTAAACTTTTGTTTAGTTTTACGTGTTTTTCGTCAGTTTGAAGAGAATCCTTGCACTCTATTTCCCTCTTCAGCTCCTCAGTAGTATTTTCTATCCATCCATTGAATCTAAGACATCAAATTCATTGCCTACCATGCCCCAACTTGAACTCTGCAAGAATTTGGCCTCATCCCCAAGCCCAAAAATTGTTTTTCTCTTTTTCCAACAAAAAACCCCTAAAAATCAAAATCAAACCCTCCTATTTGTTTATCTAGCCTAAGATCAATTTTTTTTATCATCATCTCAAGCCCCTTTGAATATTTTCATTGAGATTGACCCGGAGAGAGCCCTCTCCTATCCTCGTAGGGATAGCTACGAGGCTGAGCGTGGTTTGGTGTTGTCCTTCTTCTGCCTTATTTCAGCCTGAGGTGGATTTGGTAAATAACATAGTGGCGACCATACTGGGGAGAAAAATGGTTTGCTTTTTGATGTTATTTTTTTCATAAGTTACAGACGGAGTCTGAAGTCACGCCAGGTAGCTTTCGAAATGCTTTTGCTTTGCATTAGTGGAAGTAGATAAATGCTGCTTTAGTCAATCTCCGGTTTAGCTTGTGAACGTGACATTTGACTTGTGAATTACCCCAGTATATTACATCGTTCTGGACTTTTGGATGATTGAGTCTAGAATTTGATAGGCTGAATAGATCGTTTTGTCCTTTGATTTTTGAATAGATCAACACACTGGCTTCCAGAAGACATACTAGATCAAATCCCGATCCTGATCCGCCTCCAGTGTATGAGAATCCAAATCTGATGTCAAGAATCGTCCGTTGAGAAAGTCCTGTGATTCCTTTGTTTAAATCTCATTCATGCCCGACTGTGTTTGAGTTCCTTGAAGATATTGAGTTTGATGATCAGTTCGAGTTGTCCTTGTTTGAAACAAAATCTGAAAGTGTTACTGGTTCTATCGTCACAAATCCCGAGTTCATTAAGTATCTTGAGGTTGAACAAGCTAATATATCCATTGATAATTACATTCTGAACCTTCAGAACTCTATTGTGGCAATGAATATTCCTGAGTTTATCGAATCCGCTTCTGAAACTCTTGGTCCATCAGCAGTTACTTCTGATTCACAAGTTCACACTGAGCCTTCTTTTATTCCTACCATTCCCGTGCAACCATCGATATCAGATCAGCAATCAGCAGTAGTTCCTCCTCCATATCCACCACATACACCTCGAACACCTACTGCTCCTACTCCACCCATTTCTCCAAGACAGATCATAAATCCACCAAGAGAAATGGCTGCTAGATTCGCACCTCTTGTTTTGCCAGCAAACTTGGATCCCATGCTCGTTGATTATCAGAGTAAAATTCCTCTGTTTGATGGTACTCTTCAAAGTGTGCCCTCTCAGCAGAATATTGATAGAATGACAAACATTTTTGACCTCCATGAAATTGATGAAGAGAATGTCTCCATGAGATTGTTTGTGCAAAATTTTGGAGGTGAGGTACGTAAATGGTTCAGAGCTTTGCAGCCCAGAAGTATTAATACATTAGAAAACCTTCAGAGACAGTTTCTAGATTGGTGGGAGATGAAGAAAGATCCGCTTCAAATCACTTCTGAGTATACTAAGATCAAGCGCAATCCTGGTGAGTCCGTCCAAGACTATATTATCAGATTTAATGCGGTTTATAATGCAATCCCTGATGATTTGAGGCCCTCTAAGAAATCAGCTTTGTTAAAATTCTCGGATGGTTTTGATCCGGAGATGGCCTATTCATTATGAGATAGAGATCCACCTAATTTAGAGGACATGCAGAAGATTGCCCTGAGTGTTGAGGAAAATTTGAATGACAAGAGAGCTAGATTGAAAGCAGAGAAGAAAGTTGTGATAAAGGAAGAAGCTTCTACATCTATAGATCAGATACTTCACAAAGTATAAAAGATGTTCGAAAGGTTCACTCTTGATAAGCCCGAACCACAGATTCAAAATCCAAACTTCTGTGGTTAGCAGCAGCCACAATTCAGGATTAAGCAACGAGAACAGTGAGCACAAGAACCAGCAGTTCAGCAGCAAGTAAAGACACCTCTTCAGCAGAATTTTGTTGGTCAGGATTCAAATGATGAAGATGATGTAGTAGGGGAGGAAAATCATTTCTTTACTCCTAATGATTTTCCCATTTATATCACCGAAGATGAAGAGGATGTAGAAAGTTCAGCGGTACAAAGAGATGAGGATTTTATCTCGGCTAATGATGCAGCTCTTGAGGAAGAGTTGGATGAGTATCAGAGAGGATATATGAATGCATTATCAGCCCAGTAGAAGCAATATTCTCTTAGAAACAGAGATGTACCAGTCAATTCAATTCAGAAGAGAAAGGAAGTTTCAACACCTAAAAACGATTCACCTGTTGCACAAAAGAAAGCAAAAGAGATAGTTGATCCCGTTGCCACTAAGTCGTCATCAACAGAAAAATCAAATCAGCCAATTGCATCGAGGGAGAAGGCTGAAAAGAATGATGTTCCACCCAAAGAGATCGAAAAGGTTTCAGCTTTTAGTCTGGAGAATGAGATTTCAAAATTAAAGGTATCTATTCCCTTGACTGAACTAATGAGGAACAACAGTTATAAAGGTCAAGTTTCTAGAATTTTGAATTTCGATCCCATGTCTGATATGGTGAATATTGAAGATGATCAACCAGAACTGATATTTGGACAAACTTTAGATGGTGAGTCTCCGGACAGCGAAGTGCCTCCTTTTTATATCATTCTCCGATTGCATGAGTTTGTGTTGCATAATGCCATGTTCGATTCTGGTGCTTCCCATAATCTTATGCCAAAAGAAATCATGGAGAAGTTGGGTTTAGACATTACCAGGAAGTACCAAGATCTTTATTCATTTGATTCTAGCAGAGTGAGATGTATTGGGATTATTAAAGACTTGGTTGTAAGTTTGGATCAGATTCTTACAAAGAATGTTTTGATGGACGTTGTTGTAGCAGACATTCCTCCCAGATTTGGTATGTTGCATTCCAGATCTTGGGGAGCCAAATTGAAAGGGACATTACAATTATATTTCTCCTATGCGACGATTCCCGTGTTTGGCCAAATGAGAAAGTTGTATCGGGAACAAAAAATGAAGTATATGATTACAACCAAGGAGAAACCGGTCAATCATCCGATTAATTATGTACATACAGATCTAGAGTCGTTTGTTTTGTTTGCCGATAGTTTCAATGATGTAGATAGTCAGTTAGTTCAAGCAGAAGATATTCCAGAGATTACCGAGAATTTCAGATAATTTTTTCAGAAGGAAAGGCAACAACCGGAAAGCACAATTGAGCAATCAGCTAAAGATAGTGGACAGCAAGCAGAAAAAATAGAGCTAGCACAATTTCAGCACTTAGAGGATGATGAAGAGGGTCTATGGACCATGGATTTCGATGGTGCAGTGGGCAATGATGGTGCTGGGATTGGTATTTGGGTACACAGTCTTTTTTCCGCTCCTAACAAGGTACCGAGCAATATACAGGTATGTTCTTACAAATTAGCATTTGATTGTTCAAACAATGAGGCTAAGTATGAAGCTCTGATTGCTAGCCTAAAGATTCTTAGAAAGCTGAATGCTAAGAGAATTGCAGTCTATGGCGACTCCGAATTGGTGATTAAGCATGTAAAGGGTGAAAAGAAAACGAAACATCCTCAGATGCGGGCTTACCAGAACGCTGTCCTTGATATTTTGAAGCAGTTTTTAGATTATACCTTGACTTTTATTCCTCGCATTCAAAATGGAATTGCAGATGCACTTGCTAAGGTAGCAAGTAACTTGAAAATCCCAATGAATTCAAGTAATAAGTTCGAAATCCATGTGAAGCACCATCCTACCATCCTAGATAATCAAAGATGTTGGCAAGTTTCCAAGATGATGATGAGATTAATAATTTTCTGCAAAGTAAAGGTAAGTTCAAAGATACCTCAATCGATGTGGAATATGATGATGGTGATGATGTTCAAGTAAATCAAATGGAAGTATTGCAGCTGAAAGATAACATTATTCCTAAAGGTTTGATACCTTTAGAAGAGCTCTTCGATCAGGATGATGTGGCCAAGAAACCAACCTTACGACCGACTAAAAAAGGAGTGTGTAGAGCTATAAAAAGGGTCTCTTTCACCTCTAATTACCTCACATTAATATGTCAATCCGGGAGCGTTTTGTTATTACAAAGAGTGACTCAATCTGAGGCTATCACTTGTCAGAGTAATGCTAGTAGTACAGTGTTTAAGAAATACAAGAGTAAACGGATGCTTGTCTGTAACTAAATTACTTCAAAATAATAAATCACACATTCAGAAAACTCAGCAGCTAACAGTCAAGGGTTCGGCAGCAATAACCCATCCCTTCGGAAACTGATGGAAAGGAAACTAGAGCATAGACCACGGGTCTGGGAGCTAGACAGTGAATGCCAAAGCTCACTACAGCATCAGATCATCTCTCACACCAAAACAACAAATGTGGGTAAATGGAACAGCAAATAAAGAATTGAATAGCAAATCTGGAATGGAACAGTAATTCTAAAATGGAACAGCAATCGAACAACTAGGTCTCGCGAGTCGTAACCAAACTTGATCTATTAACCCAAATGCACTCTTTGCAATCAAATAACAATCTTTCACTCTTAAGGAAAATCACGCAAAACACACTAATGGAACAGCAATAACTATTGATGAATTATGGAACAGCTCTAGTAACTCATATACGCACACAACACGCTGCAATAGTAATCTTAATTAACAGGGATACGACTGTGCTCCCAAATAGAACAACATTATCTCTGAATTCAACAATTATGAAGAACACTACCTCAAACGAATCTATGCCACGAATGTTCAATATAAAAGCTCTGTAACAGAACAATAAGAATATTCGGTTAAGACTTAATAACATGCAATTAACTCTGAAAGGATTAATAACTTGATGCAGAGTCAATACACGATTCTATCTGTAAAAACCTCAATGATTTAATCTTAACAGAGCATGTAATATCAACTTATAAAGCATATCAGATTACCAAATAACAATGATAAACAAACCACGTAGAAATCAAATCGTAGTGGTACAAAAGCAAGTGTCCTCCGGGGCCGGGCCCTTAGCCTCCAAGGATACACCGCCTTAAGTTAATCCAGACGCAGAGATGAAATAATCACCAAGCTTTTATTAATGCATCGGACAAAAATACAATGAACCAGTTCTCAACGAGACTTAATAATCAGAGCTGATGTTTAACAGAGAATTACATAAAAGCGTATCCTTCTTATTATCCCAAGCTAACAGTGCTGTCCCTTTATATAAAGGTGACGGCGGAGATGTCCAAGTAACAAGATAAATAAAGCAGCGATCCCTCAGGATCGAAGATCCTGAGGGATTCGCCAAACTGTTAATTCTTCATCCTTTCCTTTCTTTGGCGCCGAGCTGGTGTCTTCTCCTTCTTTTCCGAGCCGATTTGCTGTAATCTATTTAGCCTTGTTTGCATTCGGTTCACCTTCAGAGGGACAGCAGTTATCTCGACTTTGTCTCTTCCTTTGGAGCGGCAATTCCTCGTTTTTTTCTTTTCCTGTACAGAAAATAACCATTATCAGTGGCTAAGTCTTGCATATCAATTCTCACATGTTTTGTTATAATTCCTTATTATTTTCCAAATTCATGATGCAAAAAGGTTCACAAATTCTATTAGAAAGCCACTGAAATAATCATCAAAAACATACCTTTTTAGGACTCCACACACCCCCCTGCTTACCTTGTTTCATGTCCTCATGAAAACATTGTAGTTGACATGCAATGCAGTGAGAGAATATGTTGGAGAAGGAGTCTCATGCGGAGGCCTACAACCATGATGAGTGATTAGATAGTCAAAGAACTGACCTGTTTTCCCCTCAGGCATCTCATACAGGGCCTGGTATCCGGGTGCAGGGTGCCAAATAATTGGAGTGCGAAATCTATATCCTAACCAGGATGGCCCTGCTTTCAAAATGCTCTCGCCATAGAGGTTCAAACGGTTGGCAGCTAATTCAAAATTCTCATACTTAAATGGTTCCCTGAGCTGGATGTTTGGATCAGAGATTCGGTACCGAAATTTGGCTGCATTAATGGCCAAGTCTTTGATGGAAAGAAAATATTCTAAACTCTCTTGAATGAGTGCCTCATGCATGGGTCCTAATGTTTCATAGACACCCGGAGTCTTTATGAGGTTTCTATGAGCTTTCCACAACTGTACTGGGTTCCTAGGCTCAGCCCTTACCCGTAAATCTAGACCATTTTCCTGACTCTGGAAAGTATCATAGGCTTTAAGCCACTTAATCTGATTAACCCCGAATGAAATGAATGCTTGTAATTGGATGTCTCCAACGAAAGGGCCAGGGTTTAACTCAGTCTCCTGATTTAGCACAAGGTCATGCAAATAAAGTTCACACAACAATCTCTGGACTTTCACTCCATAATGTTTACAGCAGTCTATAAAGTCATTGACGGTGTTGATTTGTATAGGGGCGCCTGCTTTAACAACTTTTATTTTTAATTGTAAATACCGTTCTAATAAAAACAGAGCATAGTTTTTAGCAGGGGCCCTACATGCTAAAACATCATTGTATAAAGAACACAAGGTATTCATCTGCTTGATAACAGTATCTAGTCTACGGGTTACCTGTGCAACTTCCTCTTGTTCCTTTTTCCACCCTTCAAAGGTCTGGCTTTTGGATTGATTGACGTCCCTTAGTTGCTGCTGTAACTCTTCATATTTTTCTCGGGGGACCGTTTGCTCTCTAAGTTGTTCGGCTTCTTGCTGGGCTTGCTTCATCATCTTATGCAAGGTTTTTGTCTTCGGATCTTTTTTCCATAGGTCAGCAGAGGCCGGGAGTTTTACCTGCACTTTCTTATTATGCTGTTTGGAGTTCAGAATCCTTATTACCCCTGAGGGTGGTGCCTCTGTCTGGATTTTCTTTTCACTGGTCCTTATATCATCCCTTTCTATTTTAACGCGAATATCAGTCTGTTGTTGTTCCTCAACATCATTTGGAACGGCGGCTGGATTTTCAGTAGGGTTTTGAACAACAGGGCGATTGTTGGCCCTATTTTTCTTCCCTCCGGTCTTTCTTACCCTCTGGTTTGCTTTCAGAATTCTAATTTGTTGTCTGAGATGGGTTATTGTATTCAATAATTTCTGCCGTTCCATTCGCAATTTCTTAACTTCCACCGTTTCATTAGAAGGAACAGCAGGCTGTCTGCTGTGGTTTGGACCATGACTAGTTTCTGGATCTTTCTCTTGGGGTGCTTCCTCGCTGTTCTGCTCTGGCTGTTCTGGGGTAGGAACCTTGACTGGTTCTATCTCTTCCTGGCCAACTGCTTTTTCTGCTCCTACTCCCTCTGGAATTTCCTCTGGTGTCTTGGGAACAGATTGTTCCCGTTCAGTCTCTCTTATCTCCTCTTCATCATGAACAGACATATTTCCTTTTTCTGCCTCTACTACATGTGATTTTTCAGATGCGTTTTCTTCTTGGGGTTTGTCGTGGAGGTCTACTGAACTAGAAGGTTGGCCATACTTACCCATATTGGCCAGGACTGTGGCCAATTCGTCTTCTCCCATTGCGTCTTGTAATGGGCTACCTCCCTGCTGTCCCATTTCCTCCTCATGTTCAGATTGTTCAGCTTCTGCCTCTGTTTCCTCCTCGGATTGCTCGTCCTCAATTACTACTGGTTGGCTGGTGCTTTCCTGGAGCTTTTCTAGCCTTCCTCGCATCCGAGCTAACCGGGCTGATTTTCTGGGCTTCTCTAGGCTTCCTCGCATCCTAGGTAACCGGGCTGTTTTTCTGGTCTTCTCTAGCCTTCCTCGCATCCGAGCTAACCGGGCTGATTTTCTGGGCTCCTCTGGTTGTTCGGGTGGATCGATGGCATGCTTGCGTTTTGCCGATTCCTGGTGTATCTCTGGTCGTTCTGATGCACTAGCAACATGTTTTTGTTTTACTAATTCTCTGCGTTTTGCCGGTCGTTCTGATGTGCTTGTAGAATGTTTACGTTTTGGGGATGGTGCTGTCAATCCCCCCTCAATCATTACAATCAGCTCTTCCCAGCTGCTCTGCTGCTGGGTGAGACTATGACTAACTATTAATCGTATTAACCCATGGTGACTGACAACTGACTCTACATGTTGTGCCTTTTTTATGCTTCGTGTAGCATCATGCAGTAATGAATTCAGAAGTGCAGGTAGGTTTACAGAGCATTTCTGCTTTAAAACAGCTAAGAGTTTAAGATGTCGTGGTCTTACCACGTCTTTCCTCCCTTCGCAGGTGATGTAGTTCTGCACTGTCCTTGCTAATTCCATCCAGGGTTCTCCTAGCGTTGCTGGCAGAATGCCCTTCCCCTTAATTGTCAAGCTCTGACCTTCGTCCTGGAAAATTTCCATAATCTTCTGTAATCTTTCCTTCTTTAGTGTCCATACCGGTCCGGTGGCTGGTAGTCCCGAAACTTCTGCAATTATATCGTCGGTGACCGCTATCCGCTTCCCCCTTACTGTGGAGTGATCATCCTGCAGGTTCTGCAAAAATTCCATCGCTACTGTTTCATTAGACTCCTGCAGGCGACTGAGATAATTCAACCATCCTGCTCTTTCCAAGATCTCCCGGGCAGCAGCGGAGATTGTCAACTTCTGAGGTTTGCTTCGAATTGCCCTTCCTCCCATGGTTTCGCTGTAGATTCTCAATGGAACAACAACTACTTGTACAAAGAGGGTGATAATCGCAAGAAAAAACACAGAGTATGCAACAATGCAACGGAAATGGATTATGAACAGCAACTTGTGTAAAAATAGAAATGCCATGCCGTTAAACCATGCCAAACCGTCGTACACTATCTTTCCTGAATGGTGAGCTGACACGTAAATGAGGTTAACCTCCCCCCCCCGCAATGTGATAGGCTGTCCCAGCCGGCAAATAAAGGAGCAGCACCCGATCTGCAACCGAGTCAGAAAGGAACAGCATATGGAATTATGCCATGTTTAGAAGGACAACGAATTACCGAAATCAAGGCGGAGAGTTGATCGCGTATTATGTAAGAGGCTGCTGTGTTATGATATGAGGCTGGTGGGTAGGACATCTATCGTACTTGCCAAATCTCAAGTGGTCATGGTCACTGCCTTTGCCATGATTGGTGATGATAAATGTTCATGCGATGTATAAATCGGGAAATAATATATGATTAGTTCCTAGGATATAAGAAACAAAAGAGTATTAGTATCTTACCCATTGGTGTAACCAAGGTGACTACAATACCATTAACAGTGCTCTGCTGCCGACAGGTGTCCATAACCTTGGCAGAGTTGTTTTTTCACCCTCGGAACCATGATCCTTTGTGTCTACTTAGGAATGTTGTTATGTCAAAATGTAGACCATTATGCTGGCTTGGTGACCAGTTAACCATAATGCCATTCACGAGGAAGGAGCGAAACGTGGGCAGGCCGGCTCGTGATGAGACCTCCTGTTCCAAGGTTCGTTTATTTGATATACCTTTTGGACCATATCCCTGGTGTGGTGGCCATAATGGGAATGCCACTTCTCTTCCATCCTCATGATCATGGTAGGCTGGGTCTCGATGAGAGCCCCTATCTTGCATTTGACATCTCACATATCATGTTCAGATATTTTTTCATAGAGTATTTTTCCTTATTTATACACAAAGGGTGGTTCAACACTCCTTAAGAGTAGGAATGGTGGAAGAAGTCTTATTATCTCAATAGGAAGATATAAGCCCTTTGCTCTTATTCCTAAATAAATAATCAAAGAGGGTTAAAGGGATCAGCATGATAAAGATAACCAATCAGGGCAAAATTAGTAAAACAATGACAACAAAAGATAAGAAATAAGTATGTCCTTCCTTTTGTCCTCTTACTAATGCAGAGCCTTATAAATATAGCGATTTATGATTTGCCGATTTCGGTATGTTGTGATTTTATATTCATTGCACAAGTACATAGCTGTATCTTAAAGACTTGAAAGAATACGGGCAAGAAGCATCCTCAATTTAGATCAGCAAAAGGAATAAGCTGTTTCACAAGGAGAGCAAAAGTATGCTAGTGGTGTTCCTTTGGAAAAAGAAACAACGACGGATGATAGAAAAAGGACAGCAAAAATGCAAATGCCGTTCCTTTGGAAAAAGGAACAGCAAAAATAAAAACACTATAAAAACACTCAAAATGCCATTCCTTTGAAAAAGGAACATCAGTAATAAAAGAACGCTGTTTCTTTGAAAAAAAAAGGAACAGTGGTAACCAAAAGGAACAGCAGAAGACGTAACAATGCCGTTCCTTTGGAAAAGGAACAGCAGAGATCCAGAATGCTGTTCCTTTAGAAAAGGAACAGCAAAACAAGCAAAGCCAACAGCATAAAAAAACACGTAGATGCTATTTTTAGAACGGCAAAAATCGAACTTTGTGAAAGAAAAGGAACAGCAAAAAAAAATGATAAGAAAACATTTAATTCAAACATATGTACAAGAACGAAAAAAACAAGAAATTATGTACAAATTGTAAAAAGAAATGAATTCCTTAATGATTTACAGGTGAGGAAGATTTCTCTTCCTCTCCTAAAATCTCCATATCAGTGTCTCGGCGTAGCTGCTGGCAGAAGGATTCCCGAGTGAGTGGTTTGCGATAGAGACGGACTCGGTGGCCATTTAATTTGAATGCATATCCAGAACCGTCAATGGTAATTAGAGTAAGGGTTCCATTGTCATGCACCTTCTGGATTTCGTATGGTCCCAACCATCGAGTCTGAAGTTTTCCAGGGAAGTCCTGAAACCGAGAGTCGTATAACAGAGCCCAGTCTCCCTCGTGGAAGACTTTGTTTTTGATGAGCGCATCATGCCATTTAGCTCGTTGCTGTTGAATCAATGCTGTATTTTGTAGTGCAGAGAGCCTAATTTCGTCTAATTCATTGATCTGCTGTAGTCGATTGATTTGTGCCTCACTTAGATCTAGGCCAACTTCCTGTGCTGTCCGTAATGTTTGGATTTCGAATTCTATGGGAAAAATTGGTTGTTTTCCAAACACTAATTGATAAGGTGAGTAACCGGTGGTGCTCCTCCATGTGGTTCTATAGGCCCAGAGTGCTTCAGGTAGTCGGGTAGCCCAATCACGCCTATGTGATGCAATGGTTTTCGTTAGGATTGATTCTATTATCTTATTGCTACTTTCTACCTGCCCATTCGCCTGTGGGTGATATGGAGTAGTGATTTTATGCTGGACGTGATAATTGTTGAGTGTTACAGCTAGTTTATGCCCAACAAATTGTGGTCCTCCATCTGTAATTATTTCCCTGGGAAGGCCATAACGAACAAATAGATGGAACAGGAACTGTATGACAGAGTCCTCTGTGGCTCTTGGCAATGCTTCTGCCTCAACCCATTTGGTGACATATTCCGTTGCCACCAAGATATATGTTTTCTGATTTGATGAGGGGTTGATGGGTCCAACGAAATCAAGAGCCCATCGCTCGAATGGTTCGATGACTAACTGTGGTTTCAGAGGCATCTCATCGGCTTGACCAGGTCGTCCTGCTCGCTGGCAGCTGTCATAGGCTTGAACAAATTTCTTTGCATCTTTGAAAATCGTGGGCCAGTAATATCCTGTCTGCAATACTTTGTGTCCAGTTCTACGCTCAGCGAAGTGTCCACCACACGGTCCATCGTGACAGGCTTTTAGGATGTCAAAGATTTCATCCTCTCGAACACATCGCATGATATGCATGTCTGCCCCTGTGTGAAACAAATAGCCCCCAATCCACGAGAATCGAGAACTCTTCTGAACAATCTGCTTGCGCTCATTAGGGGTTAAATGTTTTGGTAGTTTACCTACTGCGAGGTAGTTGGCAACATCAGCATACCAGGGTGTTTGAACGGCAACAACAAACAGGTGCTCATCCGGAAATTGATCTTCAACTGCTGCTGCATCGCTTGGTTTTGGTATTCTCGAAAGAAAATCGGCTACAGGGTTTTCTTTGCCAGGCCGATCCTTGATTGTGATGTCGAATTCCTGTAATAAAATCAACCATCTAGTTACTCTGGCATTTGTGAGAGGCTTATTTGCTAAATATTTTATGGCAGAATGGTCTGTATACAAGATAATAGGATAGCCTATAATATAATGTCTAAACTTATTGACAGCATGTATTACAGCTAGGAATTCTTTTTCAGTAACAGTGTAATTTAATTCAGCAGGGGATAAATTTTTGCTGATGTAATAGATAACATATGGTTTTTTATCCTCTTCCTGCCCAAGGACTGCGCCAATAGCTGTATCTGAGGCATCAGATGATATCTGGAACAGTAGGTCCCAGTTTGGTCCTCGAAGGATTGGGGCTGTGGATACGAGCTTCTTTAGATCCTCGAAAGCATGGTCACATTTTTCTGTCCAAAGAAAATCAACGTTACCAGTTAGTGCATATAAAGGAGCAGCAATGTGCGAATAATGTTCTATAAATCGTCTATAATAACCAGAAAATCCAAGAAAGTTGCGTACCTCTGTTTGAGTAGTAGGAGTGGGAATGAGCAAAAGTATTTGGATTTTGGCCGGGTCTACCTGAATGCCGGCTGCTGAAACATAGTGTCCTAGGATAAGTCCTTCAGTCATCATCAAAAAACATTTTTCGTGGCTTAAGCAAAGCCTGGTAACAATGCAGCGTTGTAGGAATTTTTCTAGGGTGTCTAGAGCTGGATCAAAATCATCTCCATATGGTGTAAAGTCATCCATGTAAACTTCAAGTCCATCATTTATTAAATCTGAAAAAATGCTAAGGATAGCCCTTTGAAATGTGGCAGGAGCATTACATAGGCCAAAAGGTAGAACTCGATAGGCAAATGTTCCCCAGGGACAAGTAAAAGTAGTTTTATCCTGGTCTTAAGGGGCAATCTGAATCTGATTGTATCCACTGAAGCCATCCAGGAAAGAAAAGAATTTATTCCCTGCTAAAGTATCTAATACTTGATCTATGAATGGGAGAGGAAAATGATCTTTCTGTGTTGCCTTATTTAGTTCCCTATAATCCACACAGATTCTCCATTTTCCATTCTTTTTTGGTACCACCACAAGCGGAGAGACCCATTTACTATGAGAAATAGGATAGATAAAATTGACATCTAAAAGTTTCTGAAGTTCAGCTTTTACCACATCCTTTAGATGAGGATTAAGTCTCCTTTGCGGCTGACGAACAGGTCTGGCATCTTTTTCTGTATAAATGTGGTGTGTACATAACTGGGGATCGATTCCTTTCATATCAGGGTAATCCCATGCAAATGCTTCTTGATATTTCGTTAACAGATGGATGAACTTAGTTTCTTGTTCAGGTGTGAGATTAGCATTGATGTTTAAAGTTTTTCCCGGTGCAATTTCCACAGTTTTACTATTTGCAACAGAAGTAACAGGTATCGTTTGGTCATGCGTATCTTTCAGAGGATCTTCCTCTAATTCATTATCAAATGTTGCTTCTATCATGTGACACTGTGTGCGAGATTCAGTTTGACTAATGAAATTATTAATGGCATCATCTTCTGTTTGGTCTTTAAAATCAAGTGCCTCTTGTATAGTTAATGGAGATCTAATGTTATCAGTAAGGTATGATACAGGGTGCTTATTAGTTTTGATCATTGTGACACTTGGCTGCGCTGGAGGATATAGAACTAAATTTTTGCTATTCGGTCCTCTAGTTATGGTCATATTTCCCTGCCGGCAGCCAATGTAGGCATCGGCAGTGGCAAGCCAAGGTCTACCTAAAATTAGCGGGTGTCCATCAAGTCGGGTTTTTGGATTAATTATCAAGAAATCGGTTGGATACTCCCAGGAATCAACAGAGACCATGACATCCTGTAGAATACCCTCTGGTCTAACCACAGATCGGTCAGCCAATTCTAACAAAGTAGAGGTGGGTTCTACTGATGTAATGCCGAGCTTTTGGCAAGTAGTGGTTGTTAAAATATTAATTGTAGCTCCTAGATCAACTAAGGCATTAGACAGGGTCTGACCATAAATTTGAACAGTTATAATTGGATTCCCTGGGTCTTCATATTTAATGGGTGTTTCTCTCCTAGATAATAGGTCAGATAAAGTACCGACTACTTGGACTCTTGGGTTATTTGTTATATTCCTCCTTGGTTTCTTTATGCACAATTCTTTGATAGTTTTTGCGTATATGGGAATGTCTTGAATGGCTTGGAGGAATGGAATTTTTATGTACAAATTTTGTAGTTCTCCCAGAATGTCAAAGTCAGGATATTGTATGGGTCGAGGTATGGCTAATCGTTCTGGGAATGGAGGAGAGGATGTGGTTGCTTGATTATGAGTTTGTTGCTTATTTACATCCTCTTGTTGTAACTGATGTTCTCTTGGTAACTGATCTTCAATATGAACTGTTTTATCTCCCTCAGTTTCAATTATACGTCCAGATCTTAACTGAAGGTCATTGCACTCCCTCAGGTCGGGTCCTATTTTTGGTGATTCTATGATTTGAATAGATTGGACCTGTCTGTTATTTGGATTGGGATCGGGTTGGGCTGGGAGTTGCGGTCTCAGGTTAGACTGGGGATTTTGTTGTAAGGCTGGCAGAGTAGGTTGAGGGAGCGGAATAGTTCCAGCTGACTGGTACATCGGTCTTTTCCAGCTTGTCTGCCAGGGTGAACTTTGTGAAGTAGGGGGAGTCCATTGTGAAGGATATGGGCCATTTTCCCAATATGGTGGAGTGTAAGGGAAATTCGGCCAACCAGATTGGCTTGTTTGATTTAGCCATGTATTTGAAGAAGGAAACGATTGTGGTGACCAGTTTGAAAATGGGGGTTGAGATTGATTTTGCCACATACCATATTGTTGAGCATTATACTGTGGGGGTTGAAAGAAAGAGGTTGAGTCCGGAAACATACCAGGTTGTCTCGGCTGCCACTGGCGATGCTGGTTGATCGAGTTCACCGATTCTGGTTCTTCTTCTGCTTCCTTATATACCGCTTTCAATCCAGGAAGTGAGGGGCAGCTCTCCGTAAGGTGATATTTTGTACAGATGGCGCATGTTTGTACTTTATCCAGTGGACATTCCTTGTGGCTATGTTTTTTTCTGCATCGGGGGCAGAAGATTGCCAAATTTTGTTCTGCCTCCAACTGCTTCTGTTTAGCCTGCACAATATCAAGTTGTGTAGTTAGTGTCCCCATAATATCAGTTTTAAAATTTTCTAATAAATTTCCAATTTCTGCACGTGTTACTCCTTCTGCTGATACTTTGTTATCTCTTGCAAACCGATCATATTCTGTCGGTTTTATTCTTGTGCTGCCTCTCGAACTCCTGATACATAAATCAATAATGTCAGCAAAATTCTCTTGATAAATGTCCCCTTTTCCCATGATGTTTAATGTTTCAATCCATTGTTCCTTCATACCCCTTATTAATGCAGTTTTTAACACATTATCAGGTAAAGGTAGCGATGCATAAGGAGATCTTTGTAGATTGTACTCAAAACGTTCCACATACTCTTCCAATGTTTCAGTCGGTCTGGCTGACATTTGAAATATTTCGTCTTTTAATTCTCTAGACCTACAATAATCCTGATATTTTTTTAAGAAGGATTCTTTCATTTGATCCCAATTGTTGATAACCCCGCCACCTAGCCCCATAAACCATCTTAAAGCAACCCCTTTTAATGTAGAGGGAAATAATTTTAATTTTTGGGGATCGGTGGTGTAATCATACCCCCTGCATAACACATCAAATTCGAATAAAAATGCATCCGGATCTTCTGATGTGAGACCGTGAAATGTAGGGATATGCTGAAGAGGGATAGCTTTCATGGGTGCATTTGTTGCAGAATCCACTATAGGATATTGTAATGTAGAGGTTTGAGCATTTGGCTGGTTTTGAGCCATGTTATCGAATATATGCCAATAACCTTCTGGGATATCTAGGAGGGTATTCCTAGGTTGAGAGGGAATGGTTTTGACAGGGATATTTTTAATAGCGCTTCCCTTATCTGGAATAATGAGAATACCAGAAGATTGGATTCCTTCAACAATGATTTTCGCAGCACTCCCCTTATCTGGGCTATCTAATGGCTGATTTGTTCCAATAGGGGATTTTGGTTCCTTGGTTTCCCCTGTTTCTCCTTCTCCTTCACAAAAGTTGCTGGAATTCCCTTCCTGCAATAGTTCTGGAGTAGAATTTTCAATTTCTTGAAAGTCCTGCTCTTCAGTTTGACTATGCACCTCAACACAGGCTATAGATGGTGATCCTGTGGCCTGAAGGGAACTAGTAGGCTATTTAGAAATGTTTTTCCTGGGGCCTACTGATGGCTGAGATTCTGTTTTCTTATAGATTTCGTCTATGAAGGTCGTACGGCCAAGGGTCACCGGCCCCTTAGCTTTTTTAGGTTTGGATGGGGGTTTGATATTTTTTTCTGGTATTTTCTGCTTAGTCATGCACTCAAATGAACTACCAACTTCTATTCAAACAAAGCAAAAAACAACTCTGTTAGGAAAGCGGACAGTGGAGCAGGGCTTTTACATGCTCCGCACGTAGGTTCTTACCTTCCGTTTTTAGGATCCAACTCCTCCCTAGCAGGCTCGTACACTACTCTGAAAAAGACAAATGGCTACACTCTTTCCCCGGCAACAGCGCCAAAATGTAGAGCTATAAAAAGGGTCTCTTTCACCTCTAATTACCTCACATTAATATGTCAATCCGGGAGCGTTTTGTTATTCCAAAGAGTGTCTCAGTCTGAGGCTATCACTTGTTCGAGTAATGCTAGTAGTACAGTGTTTAAGAAATACAAGAGTAAACGGATGCTTGTCTGTAACTAAATTACTTCAAAAGAATAAATCACACATTCAGAAAACTCAGCAGCTTATCAGTCAAGGGTTCGGCAGCGATAACCCATCCCTTTGGAAACCGATGGAAATGAAATTAGAGCATAGACCACGGGTCTGGGAGCTAGACAATGAATGCCAAAGCTCACTACAACCTTAGATCGTCTCTCACACCAACACAACAAATGCGAGTAAATGGAACATCAAATAAAGAATTGAACAGCAAATCTGGAATGGAACAGTAATTCTAAAATGGAACAGCAATCGAACAACTAAGTCTCGCGAGTCGTAACCAAACTTGATCTATTAACCCAAATGCACTCTTCGCAATCAAATAACAATCTTTCACTCTTAAGGCAAATCACGCAAAACACACTAATGGAACAGCAATAACTATTGGTGAATTATGGAACAGCTCTAGTAACTCATATACGCACACAACACGCTGCACTAGTAATCTTAATTAACAGGGATACGACTGTGCTCCCAAATAGAACAGCATTATCTCTGAATTCAACAATTATGAATAACACTACCTCAAACGAATCTATGACATGAATGTTCAATATAAAAGCTCTGTAACAGAACAATAAGAATATTCGGTTAAGACTTAATAACATGCAATTAACTCTGAAAGGATTAACAACTTGATGCAGAGTCGATACACGATTCTATCTGTAAAAACCTCAATGATTTAATCTTAACAGAGCATATAATAGCAACTTATAAAACATATCAGATTTACCAAATAGCAATGATAAACAAACCACGCAGAAATCAAATCGTAGTGGTACAAAAGCAAGTGTCCTCCGGGGCCGGGCCCTTAGCCTCCAAGGATACACCGCCTTAAGTTAATCCAGACGCAGAGATGAAATAATCACCAAGCTTTTATTAATGCATCAGACAAAAATACAATGAACCAGTTCTCAATGAGACTTAATAATCAGAGCTGATGTTTAACAGAAAATTACATAAAAGCGTATCCTTCTTATATTCCAAGCTAACAGTGCTGTCCCTTTATATAAAGGTGACGGCGGAGATGTCCAAGTAACAAGATAAATAAAGCAGCGATCCCTCAGGATCGAAGATCCTGAGGGATTCGCCAAACTGTTAATTCTTCATCCTTTCCTTTCTTTTGCGCCGAGCTGGTGTCTTCTCCTTCTTTTCCGGGCCGATTTGCTTTAATCTGTTTAGCCTTGTTTGCATTCGGTTCTCCTTCAGAGGGACAACAGTTATCTCGACTTTGTCTCTTCCTTTGGAGCGGCAATTCCTCGTTTTCTCCTTTTCCTGCACAGAAAATAACCATTATCAGTGGTTAAGTCTTGCATATCGATTCTCACATGTTTTGTTATAGTTCCTTATTACTTTTTGAATTCATGATTTAAAAAGGTTTACAAATTCTACTAAAAAGCCACTGAAATAATCATCAAAAGCATACCTTTTTAGTACTCCACAGAGTGGAAGATGTAAATATTGGGACAGCTCAAGACCCCAAAATGGTGAAGTTATCCAAATCATTGCCACCGGAGGTAAAGGCTGAATATGTGAGTTTGTTGTCTTCATTTGCTAATGCTTTCGTTTGGGATTACTCAGATTTAAAGACGTATGAAACCAATATAATCCAGCATACTATCCCAATTAAGCCTAATCAGAAACCTTTCAGACAAAAGCTAAGAAGAATCAATCTGAAGTTTCTGCCATCGATTGAGAAGGAGGTAAATAGGTTGTACAAAGCAGGAATCATTGTTCCCATCAGATTTTCTGATTGGATTTCCAATTTAGTGCCAGTGCGGAAAAAGACAGGTGAGATTAGATTTTGTATTGATTTTAGAAATTTGAACAAGGTGTCATTGAAGGACAATTATCCATTGCCTAAGATGGATCATATATTTCAGCGAGTAGTGGGTGCATATCAGATGTCACTACTCGACGGTTATTCTGGATATAACCAAATTTTGGTTCATGAGGACGACCGCGACAAAACAACGTTCACCACTCCGTGGGGGACATTCCACTATGCCAAGATGCCATTTGGTTTGAAGAATGCTGGTGCAACTTTCCAGCGGGCAATGGACATGTCTTTTGCGAATTAAAAATATGTTTTCCTTATTATATACCTTGATGATTTGACTGTTTTTTCCAATTTAGCTGAAGAGCATATGTATCATTAGAGAGTTGTTTTTCAAAAGTGCAGAAAATATGGTGTCTCGCTTAATCCTAAAAAGAGCTTGTTCGCCATGGATGAAGGTAAATTACTTGGTCACATTATTTCCAAAGATGGTATTCATATTGATCCAGCACGTGTTGAAGCAATCCAGCAAATTGACCCTCCTAGGAACAAGAAAGAGATTCAGTCTTTTAATGGTAAGATGAAATTTTTGCGTCGTTTTGTCCCAAACCTTGCTGAGCAATTGAGAGAAATAACAAATATGTTGAAAAAGGATAGCCAAGTGAAGTGGACTGAAGATGCGGTAAATTCCTTTAATTTGGTGAAGTTGGCACTATCTTCAGCTCCGGTGTTAATCAGCCCAGATTACAGCCAAGACTTTATTTTGTTTTCCTTTTCTTCAGAACACACCATGGCAGCTGTGTTAATGCAGAAAAGAGATGGACATGAGCAGCCCATAGCATTTTTCAGTCAAACTATTAGAGACGCAACCTTGAAATACAACATCATTGAGAAACAAGCTCTGGCACTGGTAAAGGCATTGAAGGATTTCCGGGTATACATTTTGCATTCCCATATTTTAGCTTATGTTCCTAATGCTGTCATGAAAGATGTTTTAGTATAGACTGATCCGAAAGGAAGACGTGGCAAGTGGATCGCAGCTTTGCTGGAATATGATGTGGAAATAAGGCCCACTAAGCTTATCAAGGGACAAGGGCTGGCGAAGCTTATGGCTGAATCGAATTTGCATGCGTTAGACATAAATCTGATTGCTGCTATGTTTGATGAAGATGAGGAGAATTCGCCACTTCAAGTATCAGAAATGTTTGTTGATTCCCCATGGTATTCAGATATCGTCTATGTTCTTCAAAATTTATCATCACCACCCGGCATGACTAGAAACAGAGGTAGGACTTTGAAACTGAAGGCTGCAAAATTTTGTATTTTGAATTCTACACTTTATTGGAAAGATCCGGGTGGTGTGTTATTGAATTGTTTGGTGGAGGAAGAAGCGAAGAAGGTAATGGAAGATTTTCACAAAGGTGACTGCGGGGGTCATCATTTTTGGAAGACAACTTCCAATAAGATTTTGAGAATAGGGTACTATTGGCCGAAATTGTTTGGTGATGTATATAAGACAGTCAAAGGCTGCCATGAGTGCCAGATTTTCGAAGGAAGACAGAAATTACATCCATTTCCACTCAAGCCTATTGAGGTAAGTGCCCCCTTTCAGCAGTGGGGTTTGGATTTCATTGGGGAGATCCATCCTCCTTCCTCAGGACAACATAGATGGATCCTAACAGCCATTGATTACTTTATGAAATGGATCGAAGCAGTTCCCACAAGACTAGCCACCGATGCGGTAATTATTTCTTTCCTTGAAAACAACATTTTGTCTCGTTTTGGTTGCCCGAGTAAATTGATCATAGATAATGCAGTGGCTTTTAAATCAAGAAAGATGATTGAGTTTTGTGCGAAGTATAAAATCATTTTGGGACATTCAACCGCCTATCATCCGCAAGGAAATGGTTTGGCGGAATCTTCCAATAAGTCTCTAGTCACTATCGTTAAGAAGTTGCTGGACATCAATAAGAAGAGTTGGCATAAGAAGCTGGTAAATGCGCTATCGGCTGATCGGGTAAGTCAAAAGAAGTCCATCGGTATGTCCCCCTTTGAGTTATTTTATGGAGTAGATACAGTCTTTCCTACCTCACTTGCTGTTCCGGTAGTCAAGCTTCTTCAGGAGGCTGGCAGTGAAGAAAGCCATATGCAGAGAAGGATAAATCAGATGATCCATTTGCAGCAAACGAGAGAAGAGGTCTTCCAGAATACATTCAAGTTGCAGGAGAGAATAAAAAAGATCTATGACAAGAAAGCGAAGGCGGATAAATTCCAGTTGGAGGAAGTGGTATTGAAGTGGGATGCTAGGAATGAGGACAAAGGAAAACACGGTAAGTTTGAAAATCTATGGAAAGGTCCATTTAAGATTGCAGCATATCGAGGTTAGAACGCCTTTCTTTTGAAGGAGATGAATGGTGAAGACTCTCCAGGAGGGCCGATCAATGGTCGGCTTCTCAATCGGTACCATTTCTAAGGTGTTTTCTGCTGATCACATTGTCATTGTACATATCATGTATTTAAATTTCATTGTAAGTGTGCACTGTAGTCTTTTCTTCAGTCTGGGGCCCGAAGTGAAGGCTATAATTCTGAAGAAAGATTTCAGTTTTGGTTTGAGTTTGTTTAGTCGGTCTGGTTCAGTCATTTCTGTTTTAAAATTTGAGTCAGTTTAAGTTAAAGTTTCAGTCAAATAAATTCATGTCAAATGTCTTGAGTCGTTTTGTCAAAATAATGGACTCCATAGCCCAATGGACGAAGGCACTGGTCTGCTCTCCCAAAGATCTACCGTTCTTGGCACCTCCAAGGAGCTACCATCCCCATTGGAGCCAATGTTAGAGTCAGTCTTTACATCCCTCCGTCAGAGATCATTTCTCTTATTGAATTTCATTGTTTAGGTGTCTCATTCCGCTCATTCATCTGCATTCCGTTAGGGGCATGCCATTGTCTAACATAAGGGTTTTGTTCTCTCATTTTCCCTCATGTTTTTACCTGTTGGGTTGGTCAAAATTTCTCAAAATTCATCAAATTTCAGTTCATGTCATCTACAGTCATAGATGATGTTTTGGTCAAAAATAGTCATTTTAGTTTCTAGGTCTAGGGTTTGGTCTTTCGAAATGTTGAATAATGCCCGCAGGACATGAGGAGGTTTTTAATAAGTTTTCAGTTCAAAATTTTTATCATCAAATATGCTCAAGGGCATTTCTTGTTCAAAACTCTTTTTTGAATAAGAAATTGTCAAAATTTGTTTTTGTAATAAAATGTATCTTTCCACCATGATGTACTTCACCATGCAAACTCTGGTCATCCTTTGCCAATGTTCGATGCCATCAGCCCTGCAAAGAAATCAACCAATTTCATCATTCAAACTCAGAAAATCACTGAGGAACCAAAAGACAAAAGTTGTATTAAATGAAAAAGGGCCAAAGGTAAAAAAAATTACAAAATGGGTTTTGAGAAGAAAAAATTAAAACCATCTCTTTTCAAGATATTTCTCAAAGTTATTTGTTCATTTGCATCAAGAGGCATTCAGAAAATCCAAGGGAGAAGTCGAAGTTGGAAGTTGAGAGATCAAACTCTGTTTTGAGAAAGGCTGACTGTGTGTGTAATTTAAGCACGGCGCATTGGGATAGGCCGCGGCGCACCCACACGACTGTTAGGACCTCACTATGTATCATTTTTACTATATATTTTGACACCACCTTACCTTTTATAACCATGTTTAAAAAGGATTCCATCATCATTTTCATTTACTTTATCCCAAGGTATATAAAATCCTCTTCTTTATTATATGTTTTATCTGTTTACATATAATTCCATATTACTCTTATATTTTATCATTAATCGAAGTAGATTGTTGCTAACATAAGTCTAAAAGATCACAGATAAGTTATATGCTGTGCTGGAACAATCGGCCGTTGCTGAAACAGTCAAACTTTGTTGCTGAAACAGCCAACTCCGTTGCTGAAACAGTTGACTTCGTTGCTGAAACAGCCAGCAAGCACGCAAATTCCGTCACTCGTAATTTGCGATTCTGGAAGAGTATTTTGTAGAACAATGGCAACAGCATGAAGACGTGGTTACACGGATTATTCTGAAGATAGCATTCTTGTTGTATCTGTTGTAACAATATCTTTTTATGGAAGAACAGAATAGTCCTGTTTTAAGAAAGAAGAACAGAATTGGGATAAACACAGATTTGCTCTCATGTAATTGTAAGAGATGTCTCCTCTTTAAAAAGAGGAGACATCATCATTAGAAGGGAGTTCGACTTTGAAAGCTACAGGAGAACATTGTGTGTGAGAACTGGAGCTAGACTCCATCTGTAATGTATCATTTCTTTTGACAGATGAATAAAATTCTCTTTTGAGCGCTCCAATTTAATTCTTTCCCTGGGGAATCTTGTGAGAGGGAAAGGGCCCGCCTTCCTCACAAGATTCACCCGACTGTCCCTGTAGTTTGTTTAATTTCTTTATGCTATTCGCACTTTACTTAATTTTGTTTGCTGAAACACCAGTTACACAGTTCTGTAGTTCATTGAGTATTCTGTTTCCTTAACGCTGCATGTGTTTAGTACATTCATTCTTAAGAAGTTGAGAGATCTATTTCTGTTATTTGTTTGAATGTATGATGCTGGGAAGCAGGTGCTAAAGGTTCCTGTACAAAGTAATAGGGTCTTGTTTCCATTGATTGCCTTTCTTTTCCTGCAGTGTGATTAGTGTCAGGTAGCAGGTGCTGAAGTTCCTATTTAAAGGAATAGGGTCCTGTTCCTGTTATGGTTGATTGGTTTCCTTTCCTGTAGATTGATTTCCCTTTATTTGGATTCTAAACTGCAATATAGGAATTACTTCTTCTATAACATAAGTGACTTCAGCTTTGATTAAACAGAGTGTGAATAATTAGATTTGTATGATTGATAATTGTGCGGCTTTTTACTACAACATTGTTTTTGCTTTTGAAATTGAGCATATCCAGTGCGTGATTGTCTTTGGAATAAACAGACTTCCTCGGGTTGACAATTTATGTGGAGCTTGAATTGTGAAAACAATTAAAGTGACCAACATTTTGGCGCCATTGCCGGGGAAGGCAATTATAGATTTCAAAAGCATTAATATTTTCTTTTTAGATGTGCAGATTGTATGAGAGGACGCGGAAACCAGAAGAAAAATAACCCCACAGGTGGCAAAGGCAAAGGAAGGGGAGGAAGAATGACTTTTATTGACGAGATTGTATCAAAGGCTGAATCATCACAGAGATTAATTTCTCGAAGACCAAAACTTCAGCACTCCCCTCAATCAGATTACAAAACAGAGGAAGTTGTGGGTCCTGAAAACATAGAGGAGCCAGTGATTAAAGAACCAGCAGTCAGTGCTGGAGAGTCAGAAGAAAGTGCTAGCAAATCAGCAGAGCACATTGAGGAAATAATAGAGTGCTGGACGACCAGTGGAAAACATTGAAGAGCCAGTAGAAGATCTTGACGATTGAGCAAGTGCAGTAGGAGAACAGACAATGGAAGGAAACAATGAAGGCTTCTTTGGTGGAGGACATGTAGATCCTGAAGGAGAAGGAAAGGATGAAAATTCTCTCTCTACCTTGGGATTTCCTATCAGTGATCTCCCTATAGGAACAACTCCTATGAAAAACATTCCATTTTCTGCTTTACCTAACTTTCATGGTTTATCCTCTGAAGATCCGGATGAATTTCTTTTTGAATTTGATATATTATGCAGAAGTTATGATTATGTTACTAATGCTCAAAAGTTGAAACTGTTTCCAGCCACCTTAAAAGGAAATGCTTTAAGATGGTTCATGAGCCTTGGAAGTCAGGTAATCACAACATGGGAGCAGATGAAACAAAAATTTCTGCTTAAATATCAAGACTACTGCCGGACGAGAGAAAAGAAGGATGAACTATTCAATATGGCACAAAAGTCGGACGAGAATCTGGAGGACTATGTAGAAAGGCTGCAGTACAATATACAGAGATCTGATCATCCAAATATAAGTAAGGAAATTCGCAAAACAATATTACTTAGAGGTTTAAGGGATGATTTTTTAGACATGTTAAATATGCTTGGCAAGGGAGATATATCTAAAGAATCATATGATGAGATTGTTGAACTTTCTAAGAGGTGTTCAAGGGGAGCTGCAAGGAACAGAGTAAGTAATAGAGATCCCACCTATTCAAGAGTGCAGAAATCAGCGAGTGGGGGAGCAACAAGAGCTGAAATAGGTAATTTACTTGAAGAATTTAAAACTGAGATGTTAAGTTCTTTTGCTTCACAAATTGACACTTTGCAGGTTAAGAAGAAGCAGGCTGAAGCAGAAGCAACTCTGGCTTTCTTTTGCCCAAAGTGTAGAGACAAACATCCACTAAGGGAGTGCCCACTAGACAAAATACCAATCTGTACCCTTTGTGAGAAAGATCATGAAACAAAACAATGTCCATCTCTACCAGGAATAAAGGTAGCATTGCAGCCAACGGAAGAAGAAGCTGAAGCAGTTTACCTGCTAACTCAAAGAAGACAATGGAAACCAAAAGGACAAGGTATGAACTCTAGTATGCCATTTAATCGTTGGAACAATTATTCTGCTTTCGGTCAAACAAATTACCCTCCCTTTAATCAAATGCAATACCCACCCTTTAATCAAATTAATTTCCCACCCATGCAACAATCAAACCCTCCCTTTGTTGATCCTTCAATGTGGACTCCTTGGCCTCCACAACATCCATCTTCTTTTAACCCTTGGAATTCAAATTGGAGAAGCCAACAACTCCCGTATCCAAATCAATTGCCTCAATTCCAACAACCACTTCCTCTGCCATCAAATGCTCCGCCAAATAACCAAATGAGACCCCAAATACTTGTGCAACCAAATCCTAACCCCAATAATAAAGTTGTGCAAGTCATTGATATTCAGAATCAGTCTATATTTCCTACTATGCAATGTAATGATATTCATTTAAGATCTGTGAAAATAGTAGAGAATATTATTGATGACATAACTTCTTCTGATTCTGATAAAGATGAAACTGAGAAACATAAGAAAGCACAACCACCTTCTAACAAGAGTGTTGAAATAACAGAACCACCATTCCCCGAGCGTTTGGTTTTTACCAGAACGCCTGAAACACCTGCTTTAATATTTTAGGGGAATTGAAAAATTTGTATGTTAAAATTCCACTTTTACAAGCATTAAGAGATGTACCAATTTATGCGAGAACAATAAGGGATATTTGTGTTAAGAAACCTGGTAGGAAAACTAAAGATCCCCTTACATTACATGTGATGGGTGACTTATTTGCATTAATGTCCGGAAAAACCCCTCCTGTGAAATATGGTGATCCCGGCCATCCTACCGTAACAGTTCAGATTGGTAAAACAATGATTCCTCAAGTTCTGGTAGATTTAGGTGCTGCAATAAACATAATGACTCTTGAAACTTCACAATTGTTACAACTGAATAACACAATCAGAGATACACCTACCATTCTAGAGTTGGCTGACCGTTCGACAATTAAACCTGAAGGAGTTGTTGAAGATCTACTTATCTTAGTTGAATCCTGGAATTACCCAGCTGACTTTGTTGTATTGCAGACTAAAACAAAGCTGGGGGGACACCCCTTAATTCTAGGGAGGCCATGGTTGGCCACAGCTGATGCCTTTATCAGTTGCAGATCTGGTTCAATGACAATTTCTAATGGTTATGAAACCAAACAGCTTACTCTTTATCCTCATCCTACACCCATAATTAATAATGAAGATTCTATGTGGATGGATTATGATGATAATGCTGTTCAGCCTATTCTAACTATTGGGCAAGCTTTAACTCTTAAAGACAATACAGAGGATGAAATAATTAATAATTTTATTTGTGAACCTTCTTCTGTAATTGCTGAAACACACAATCAATTGACTGCAATTTTTGAAACAAATACCCAAGAAAAGATTGAATATGAAGACTCATCTCAGACATTAACCACCATCTCATCTAAAAGCATAACAGTTGAAATTGAACCTGGCAAGACATTAAATATAAATCCTGATCTAACAGTTGCTGAAACACAGCAGTTAATGAAGTTATTGCATGAATATAAGGAAGCATTTGCATGGGATTACACAGATATGAAAGGGATCTCTTATGAACTATGTACTCACCGAATTTACATTAAAGAGGGATGTCGACCAGTCTTTCAACCCCAAAGACGAATGAACCCTAATTTACGAGAAATTGTTAAAGAAGAACTTCAGAAATTGCTTAATGCAGGATTTATATACCCTATATCTGACAGTGAATGGGTGTCCCCATTGGTAATTGTCCCTAAGAAAAACGGGAAATGGAGAGTATGTGTTGACTACAGAGCCTTGAACAAAGCTACTCAAAAGGATCACTTTCCTTTACCTTTCATTAATCAGGTGTTGGATAGTCTGGTAGGGAAGAAATTATTTTCTTTTCTTTTCTAGATGGATTCAGTGGGTATAATCAGATTAGAATTGCACCCCAAGACCAAGACAAGACCACTTTCACTAGCCCTTGGGGAACTTTTGCTTATAGAGTTCTTCCATTTGGGCTATGTAATGCACCAACAACTTTTCAGAGGGCTGTTATAGGAATTTTTTCTGATATTCTGATTGACTCTATGGAAATATTTATGGATGATTTTACTCCTTATGGTGTGTCTTTTGAATATGCATTACAAAATCTTGAGAAGGTACTTAAATGATGTATACAAGCTCACCTCTCCCTAAGTACTGAAAAATGTCATATGATGATGAGTGAAGGAGTAGTGCTTGGACATTTTATTTCATCTCAAGGTATTCAGGTAGATCCATCTAAAATATTGGTCATTCAGAATCTTTCTGTTCCTAAAACACAAACTGATGTGAGAAGTTTTCTAAGACATGCTGGATACTACAGAAGATTTATTAAATATTTTTCTAAGATAGCTTCTCCATTATTTGTGTTGCTTATGAAAAATGCTGAATTTAAGTGGACTAATTCTTGTCAGAAAGCTTTTGAAGAACTCAAGCATCAGTTATCTACTGCTCCTATTTTGAGGGGGCATGATTGGGCCCTCCCTTTTCATATATCTTCTGATGCTTCAGACACTGCAATTGGAGCTGTCTTGGGGCAAGAGGAAAATCATCTTCCTTATGCTATCTACTTTATCAGTAAGAATATGACCCCTGCTGAGCTTAATTATACAGTTACCGAAAAGGAGTTTCTTGCAGTAATTTATGCCATTAATAAATTCCGACACTATATCACTGGTTATTCTACTTTTGTGCACACTGACCACTCGGCTATTAAGTATTTAATGAACAAATCTGTCACAAATGCTAGAGTTACCAGATGGCTATTATTACTGCAGGAATTTGATATCACAATTGTAGATCGGCCTGGTAAAGAAAATGTGGTGGCTGATTTCCTTTCACGGTTAAAAATTGACAATGATATTCCAGTAGATGATTCTTTTCCTGATGAGTATTTGTTTGCAGTTTCTTCTCACTCTCCATGGTATGCGGATATTGCTAATTATTTGGTTGCAGGAAAATTACCATCACACCTGTCATACAGAGAAAAGAGAAGAATTTTTCAACAAAGTGCCAGGTATAGCTGGATAAGTGGGTGTCTTTTCTACACAGGGCTTGATCAGGAAATCTGAAGATGCATTATGGAAGATGAAGTGTATGACATACTGAAAGCTTTCCATGATGGCCCTTGTGGAGGGCATTTTGCTGATAAGAGAACAACACACAAAATTTTGAGGATGGGTTACTATTGGCCCTCATTATTTAAGGATGCAAAGAAATATGTGAGGGCTTGTGACAGCTGCCAGAGAATGGGTCAACCCAATCATAGAGACCAAATGCCATTAAACCCCCAGGTAGTTTCTGAACCGTTTGAAAGATGGGCCTTGGATTTCATAGGACCCATTAATCCTCCATCCAATCAAAGAACTTATATATTAGTCTCTACAGACTATATGACTAAATGGGTGGAGGCCAAAGCACTTATTAAAGCCAATGAAGAGGCTGTCCTAGCTTTCTTATTTGAAGAAATCTTCACTAGATTTGGAATTCCTAGAGAGCTAGTTACAGATGGAGGACCTCCATTCAATTCCCATGGTTTTAAGTCTACCCTTCAGAAATATCATATTCATCATAGAATGACTACACCATACCACCCCCAGGCCAGTGGGCAGGTGGAAAGCACAAATAAAGTATTAGAAGCCATTCTAACTAAAACAGTGAAGGACAAGCGGAAGGATTGGTCTCAAAGGCTCCCTGAAGCATTATGGGCTTACAGAACTACTTGGAGAAACACTACAGGTTTTTCTCCCTATGAATTGGTTTATGGTAAAAATGTTGTTTTTCCTGTGGAATTTGAAATCAAAACTCTAAGAACTGCTTTAGCTATTAATCTTGATTTGACTGATGTGCAGACAGCTAGGTTGCAGCAGCTTCTTGAGTTGGATGAAAAGATATTGGATGCCATTCACCAAACAACCATGATTCAACAACAGAGAATAAAGTGGCATGATAAAATTATCAAACACAAGCAGTTCCAAAAAGGTAATTGGGCCTTATTGTATGACTCTCGGTTTGAAAATTTTCAGGGTAAGCTACGTACACATTGGCTTGGACCATATGAGGTAGATGATGTTTTTTCTAATGGAATAGTAAGACTTCTAACAATTGATGATTCTAAAACACCTCTACTAGTCAATGGTCATAGGCTTCGTTTATACCGGCGCCCTATTTCTAAAGAGGATTTCAAGACTGCTTGCATGACTGATATTCATTATCTTTTTCTAGGGGAGTCTTCTGCTCCTCACAGCATTTAATTTTCTACACTGTTTTTTTTAGTATTAGATTAGATTAGATTTAAAACTAATAATCCTTGTCAAGGGTTGGCATATTACAATTGAATTTTGCAGATTCTGGAAAAGCTCATTAAGGAGGAAAGATCCATCATAAGAAGATCTGAAGCTTCAATCACAGAAGCTTATTCCCTTCATTTCAACCCATTTCCTAGCAATATCCCTTCATCCCATTTCTACATTATTGCCCTTTTCCATTTTTCCCACTTTTACCATTCCTGAAATATCATCCTTCAGCTAGTATTTCCTATCCTCTGCTGATCATCATGCATTATATCCCATTTTTCTGATCAACCGTTCTTTGAAACACCGGTCTTTAATATGCTGTCATCATTAAAACATCATTTCTTTCCTCTGCTATACAAGCTTTTCAGTTCTCCACTTTTACTCTTCAGATCCTTGGGTGACTATTATTCAGTACTGAGCAGATCCTAATATGCTCCTGTTCTACATTTCAGAGAAATCTACAGATTCTTCCATTAATATCAAGCCATTATGAAGCACTCTATACTTCGAATTTTCAAAACCAAAGGTAAAAATATAAGGTATGTGGTTTTAATGTAATGCAGTTAGATAATATTCTGAAGAGAGGATCTCGCTCATAATGATTGCAATCTCCACACGCTCAAACATCATTGCACCATACGTAGGGGGGGGGATTTCGAAAATTGAATAATCATTTCACATCACCCAATCCTCCGTCATTCTTCATATCCACTTCCGCCGTCATTGAGACTCCGCATCCTCTGTTGCAACAATTAGCTTGACCAAAGCCTATGTTTCTGTCTTCTGTGCCTCTGCATGTGACTCAAAGCTAGTAGACATGGGAGGGTCGGCTATCAGACACAAGCCTGGTTCGATAAATCTTCTTCAATTGTTCCCAGAGGCCTATCAAATTTTTCAACAAGCAGGATGGACAGCATACTTCGAAAGGTTAGGAGAATTTGATCAGCAGCAAGTTTTAGAGTTCGCACAGAACCTTCAGGGGAATTTCTTAGTGGTTCAAGGGGTCCGCATTTTAGTTACAGAGGAGGACATAGCTCAAGTTTCAGGTTTTCCGGTTATCGGGACTCGCTGGTTCAGTAGGAAGCAAGTTATTTTAAATGCACAACAAGATTTTCTTCTTCCAGATGAACCAGTTGAACTTAAAGGCCGCGGAATAAGTCTGCATTCACTTCCTCGACCATGGCCAACAGTAGCAGAATTCATCAAGCACTACTTGACATGCGAAGGGCGTTACCAGGTAGTCTACCAACATGACTTCGTTTTGATGAATCATTTGAGGAATGGTCGATTAATTAAGATTCCCTATTATCTGCTTGGTTGTATAAAAAACATGTCATATTATTCCAGACGAGTTAAATTCCCATTGTTATCCCTTACCCATCACCGTTTATGCCAATTATTAATTCAGAGGGGTTTTTCTCAGCAAAACCCCCCTCTGAATAATCCACTCCTCATTCCCCAGCAGGCCGAAATCCCCCAACAAGCTGGAAGTTCCCAAGAAACTCCTGAGAGACCTTATGAAGGGCAACTGGACGATATCCCAGACTCCCCAGTAATTCCGTCCTCAGAACCAGTTGACCTACTCCCGAGTTCGTCCCACTTAGTAGAGTCACCCCTTCCCACTATTTCTATCCCTAGCGATGACTCTCCAACACCCCCATCCCCACCTATTCATAAAAGGAAGAGAAGAACCCCAACAGTCTCTGTCTCAAAACGACGAACAAGGGCCACATTCAAAATTTTCACTTCTTCCGAAAGCCCTTCCCCCAGAAAAGAATCTTCCCCTAGAAAGAAAAGGAAAGACAGTGACTTCTCTGCTTTCCTACCAAAAAGGAAAATGAAGATGACTGTTGAAACAAGAGTTACTCCCATTTCCCCTGACCCTGCCACTGTCCTCTTAAAACTTCAATCCTCACCCCCATTTCTACTTCCCCAACCCGTCTCTTCCGATGGCACTGCCACACAAGAACCAGTGCCCCGGGATAACATGACATCATTTATGGCTCAAACAGTGACTGTCACACAAGAACCAGTCACTTACCCAGAGGCTGAAACACAAGAACCAGCCACTGTGGTACAAGAATCATACACCAAGCATGATAATACAGGGAAACCAACTGTAGCTGCTCCACAAGAACCAGCTACAGCTGTGGATCAGCAGGCAACCCCAGCAGAATCAACCAGCACACAGGGTTCACATACTATGGCATCTTTATTGGAGGAAAATGAGCTTTTGAAGTCTGAACTAGAGGCCTATAAGAATGAATTAATCATGGAACGAGAAGCCTTTGATAGAGAATTGAATCTCTACATGCTAGCACACATAGCATCAGCAAAAAATAGGGATCCATGCAGAGAATACATGTGCCATGAGTGTGGTAATATTTACCAGTAGGCAGGGTACAAAGTAGTCAAAATTCAGGTATCTGAGGCATCTACATCAGCTGCAATTAAAGAAGAATTCCCTACTGCTCCACAAGAACCAGTAGGGCTCTCAAAAAGTTTGGAAAAAGAAACTAAACCAGAGATATCTCGCCCTGTGCTAGTCAGCTCAGCCACTCAGACAGTACCCCAACCACAGATATCTTGTCCGGAGCTAGTCAGCTCAGCCACTCAAACAATGCCCCAACCACAGATATCTAGCCCTGAGTTAGTCAGTTCAGCCACTCAGACAATGCCCCAACCTAGTACTTCTAATGCCGGGACACAGACCCTGCCATGGAACCAATTATAACTTATGAACAAATGGAAGAAACAATATGCTGTAGATCAAGATGAAATATTACGGCAGCATAAGTTAGCATGGCAGAATCACATGTATGCCAACTGGGATATTTGGGAACAGACATTGCAACAGCTCAGGGATTCCAAGAAGGAAGTCCAGGAATCAAAGGAAAAGATGGTTTTGATGTTTTCATTAGTGAAAAAGTTGATGGCTACCCGAAAACCCTCTGTGAATTATTCTCTCTTCCTTTCTGAACGTTTGGTTTATTTTCAATTGAAGGCAATAAAGGATGGCAGACCTCACGAATTGCTTACTGCAGAACAATTTGTTAAGACTTTTTCTGAGGCCCCTAAAAGTGACCAACATTTGTTGTGCGAACTTTATCTCCATAACGAGGCCATGCCTGAGAATAGAAGAGTCAATCTCACTCCAATTGCAGGTGATGTACAAATAAGGGCATTTGTTTCATTTCTGGCTAATCAGCTCACCTGGCAAACTGCGTTTATTGCAAGTAGTCATAATGAGGAGAATAGGCTCCTTTGGATTAGACCGGAACCTTTAAGTCCGGCCATGTTTGTAGCACAATATCACCAATTCTTACAGAATCCAAGAATGCATAGGTACATGCAACAACTACAGGCTTCAACACTTTTAAAGTGTCAACAGCAAATCAGAGTAAAGGAGGCTGCTGCATTGAAGGCCAACACTATGTTTTGGCAGCAGTCATGTAAGGAAAGACAAGACTATCACCCTTTTAGCCCTGATAATCTTCAAGCTGCACTTTCCAGGGTACCTAATTACATCATATGCATTCGACATTGTGGAGAAAACTGGATTGGTTACCATTTTCATTTTCCAATTCTATGGATGCCTTCAGAGAAATATCAGTGTCACTACCAATTGGCTGGCAGAGATGAAGCTGTAGCATGGCAGCAATTGCAGAACAATAGAGGATTCCGAGCTCCGACAGAAGCCACCTTCTCCAGCTACTGCTTGAGCAACTTGCATGCACAGAGTCAGTACTCAGACTCAGACTCAGACTAGGAGTTGCCTGAGGACATGCAACACTTTCAGCTGGGGGGGATGTTAGGACCTCACTATGTATCATTTTTTACTATATATTTTGACACCACCTTACCTTTTATAACCATGTTTAAAAAGGATTCCATCATCATTTTCATTTACTTTATCCCAAGGTATATAAAATCCTCTTCTTTATTATATGTTTAATCTGTTTACATATAATTCCATATTAATCTTATATTTTATCATTAATCGAAGTAGATTGTTGCTAACATAAGTCTAAAAGTTCGCAGATAAGTTATATGCTGTGCTGGAACAATCGGCCGTTGCTGAAACAGTCAAAATTCGTTGCTGAAACAGTCGACTCCATTGCTGAAATAGTCGACTCCGTTGCTGAAACAGCCAGCAGGCACGCAAATTCCGCCACTATTCGTAATTTGCGATTCTGGAAGAGCATTTTGTGGAACAATGGCAACAACATGAAGACGTGGTTACACGGATTATTCTGAAGATAGTACTCTTTTTGTATCTGTTGTAACAATATCTTTTTATGGAAGAACATAATAGCCTGTTTTAAGAAAGAAGAACAGATTTGGGATAAACGTAGATTTTCTCTCATGTAATTGTAAGAGATGTCTCCTCTTTAAAAAGAGGAGACATCATCATTAGAGGGGAGTTCGAGTTTGGAAACTATAGGAGAAAATTGTGTTTGAGAGAACTGGAGCTAGACTCCATTTGTAATGTATCATTTCTTTTGACAGATGAATAAAATTTCCTTTTGAGCGCTCCAATTTAATTCTTTCCCTGGGGAATCTTGTGAGAGGGAAAGGGCCCACCTTCCTCACAAGATTCACCCGACTGTCCCTGTAGTTTGTTTAACTTCTTTATGCTGTTCGTACTTTACTTAATTCTGTTTGCTGAAACACCAGTTACACAGTTCTATAGTTCATTGAGTATTCTGTTTCCTTAATGCTGCATGTGTTTAGTACATTCATTCTTAAGAAGTTGAGAGATCTATTTCTGTTATTTGTTTGAATGTATGATGCTGGGAAGCAGGTGCTGAAGGTTCCTGTACAAAGGAATAGGGTCCTATTTCCATTGATTGCCTTTCTTTTCCTGCAGTGTGATTAGTGTCATGCAGCAGGTGCTGAAGTTCCTATTTAAAGGAATAGGGTCCTGTTCATGTTATGGTTGATTGGTTTCCTTTCCTGCAGATTGATTTCCCTTTATTTGGATTCTAAACTGCAATATGGGAATTACTTCTACTATAACATAAGTGACTTCCGCTTTGATTAAACAGAGTGTGAATAATTAGATTTGTATGATTGATAATTGTGTGGCTTTTTACTACAACATTGTTTTTGCTTTTGAAATTGAGCATATCCAGTGCGTGATTGTCTTTGGAATAAACAGACTTCCTTGGGTTGACAATTTATGTGGAGCTTGAATTGTGAAAACAATTAAAGCAACCAACAACGACACAGCGCATAGAGCCAGAAGACACAATGCAAATTTATAAGGGTGTGGCGCACCCACTGAGTGCGGCGCATTGGGCTTGCGTGCGGCGCACAGGCTTGACAGGCTTAAAAATAATCATTCTTGCTCCAAACTCAAATCAATTCAATTCATTTGCCTCCAAGTAAGTTGTGTGTGCTTTCTATCTGAGTTTAATTCCTGTTGGGTGTCATTTGGAGGGAATATTCAAGAGTTTAATTGGTGCAAGAATAAACCCTATACCCATATTGCAATCTGCTCCCAAGGGTTTGCAATGGTGCTTAAACTCTCATTCCATTTTCATGTGAGCTCTTGTCATTGTTATCATTGTTATCACTGCTAGTACTGTCACATTATTATATCACGATCCCTTCTCCTATATATGCTGTCCCATATCCCTTATACCCTCTTATGCCCATGTGTTAACCCTCTAACCCTATCACTTACCATCATCTCCCTTCCTTCCTATCATTGGAAAAATCCTAATTTCCGAAGCATTCAAAGGCTATCTCTATTGCCTAATCATACCCCATCACTATCACTTTTTCCACTTGTAAATTATCCAAATCCCTAAGTCCCTCAAACAGTGACTGTCCTCACACTTAAATTCATTTGACAGTCTATTGTATTCCTTGTGACATTTATCCACAACATCTTATTGTATATGTGGCACACTTGGTCTTGACAAACAAACTCTTGTTTTCACCATATATTTATCATCACCTATTTGTCAAACACCTTGTTTTCAGCACCATGTTAGAGAAAAATTCATCATATGAGCAGGGATATGAGCAGGACAGTGATTCAACTACAGATCTAAATGCACTGAGGAGGTCTCATAAAAGTGGCAAGCACGTCAGGGAGGAGCCCACTTCTTTGGCTCAATTGCAGGCCTGCCCGCTTGCAATGACATGCTTTCAGCAACATTCATGTTTTCGGTATTGCGAGATGATATCTCAGATTCAACACCATCTGGAGTTGGTTCGCTTATTTGTCCTACATTTGCGTGATGGTCATGTAAATCTTGCTGGAGTGAACTTCATTTTGTCACCAGAGACCATTTCTGAGGCGACCGGGATACCGAACATTGGTGAGGAGTGGAATAAGAGACAGCAGCTGGATAGAGCATATTATGAACCTTACATCAGGCCTGGATATTTGAGGTAGTTGAGCAGAGTATTCCCGTTCCGGTTTCTGAAGGAGTCCTATGCGCCATTAATGAAACTCATCATTAGATACTTCAGCTGTGAGGGTAGATTCTCGCGCCTTTATGCATACCATATCAGACTTTTGATGCATTTCACGAGAGTGCGAATGATGAATATTCCATACTTCATGTGCCGAAACATAGAGCGGATGACTACCCTTGTGCAGAAGAAGACTCCAGAGCAGCAACATAACAATATTTATCATTATGCGCTCATCAAAATCATTGTGGTACATCAGCTTGGTTTGCAGGGCATCACATGGGATGAGTTCATTTCTCGTGACTTCTTTGCAGCCCCCCAGCCTCCTCCGGAGATTGTTCATGATGAGGCAGAGCCTTCACATTAGTTTGAGGTTCCTGAGACTGAGCCTATCAGTGCTCCAGTGTGTGTGACATATCAGAGAGGCCACAGAGCCTTATTTGCAGTAGCACGACGAGTACTATCTCCACCAGGGGTGGAAGGGGTCTCGTTATCTTCATCAGCAGCGCGAGTACTATCTCCACATGGCGTGGAAGGGGTCTCGCCTTCGACATCAGCATAGGTATAGGACAGAGGCAAGAAGCCTATGCACGATGAGGGCCCTTCAGGAGGCCAAGACACTGATTTTACACTCATCGATGTTGATTTGAGCTCTCCTAGCTCAAGGATGAGAGAGACCATCCAGGAACAAAAAGCTGAGATTGACACCTTGAATGTGAAGTTGCAGAGAGCCCAGTGGGTTATAAATTACTTGGAGCAGTGGAATAAACAACTGGAGGATCGGCAGACACTCATAGAGTTGCAGCAAATCCGTGAAGACCGTGAATTGGCTCGAAAGAGACCAGGTGACATGACACAATTTGAGCAAGAGACTTGCCTTACGCATGTCAACATTCATCTGGAGAAGCTGTTGGAAAAGGAAAATAGGGAAAAAGACATGCTCATACACATGAAGAATCACTATTGGGCCCGCACACACGTTTGTAGAGAAAAAATGAAGATCCTGAAGGCGAGGTTGAGAAAAGCACTAAAACGTCGGAAAAGCTCGGATCCACTCCGAATATTGGCCGAAGCTTCCTTGGCTGAGAATTAGACATGATGGGAGACCTTCAATCCAAATTTCAGCAATTTTGGAGAAGATTTTGTCATTTTTTAAAATTTTGGTTGCAAAACAGGTTTTTCCACCCGACGCGTCGCGCCTCCCGAGCACGCTTACGTTTGGGACATCTTATGGAGGAAAATTTTGCATTTTTGGGTTTTTCATGATATATTTTGTATGTTCAGGCATGGCTGAAGCATTTCATCAAATTCTGGGCTGCCTAAAGGGCCAAAAACACTCCAAAAATGGCCTTTCTGCCACTTTTTGCACCAGCAGGAACCGGTCTTGGGAGATTGCAGTTTTGTAGGGGAAAATGACATCGAAATTGGAAAATTCCACTTGGGTTGGATATCAGACATCCAGGTCTTTCCAATGAGCTATCATGCGCTCAATTTAGACTTCTTGAAGTGCCTCAAAATCACCTCCAAAGTGGCGCGATGCATTGAGTTTTTGAGTGCGGCGCATAGAGAAATTTTGCCTCATTTTCACACTTCAGCTCAGAAATTCGCCCAATTTTGACTAGTTTTAATTTTTCATGTGATGATTGACCTACCATGATGTAATTTGATGAATATGATGTAAATTTGGCATGTTTTTACTTGTTCTAGAGTATTCATTCACCAAAAAGTGAAAATTAAGTGAATGGATCAGTTTCCTAGCATATAGAGGCAAGTTGTTTGGCTGCCTAGATTTTAGCTCGATGTTTAGAATTGGTTGAAACAGCTCCTAGAAGGATGAGCTAGACCCCTAGAGGCATGGGATGGGGTTAGGATGGTATCTATATTGTATTTTCTGAGACATTTTCAGGGTTGGATACTTGGGAAAAGTTTGGCACCTCATTGTACATTCATTTCAGATTTTTGGCAAAGAAAAGACCAGAGTTTTGCAGCACTTGTTGGGATCCTTGTGGCTTCTGAGTTTTGATGATTTTCTTCTCATGTTATTGTAAGTTTCATTAATGTTATATGTATGCCATTTCACTTCTCTTTGCTTTTGAATTAGACAAATGAGTAATTGAGGTAGAATTCATCGATTTGCTGGTGCTCTGCCTTAAACTTTTGTTTAGTTTTACGTGTTTTTCGCAGTTTGAAGAGGATCCTTGCACTCTCTTTCCCTCTTCAGCTCCTCAGCAGTCTTTTCTATCCATCCATTGAATCTAAGACATCAAATTCATTGCCTACCCTGCCCCAACTTGAACTCTGCAAGAATTTGGCGTCATCCCCAAGCCCAAAAATTGTTTTTCTCTTTTTCCAACGAAAAACCCCTAAAAATCAAAATCAAACCCTCATATTTGTTTATCTAGCCTAAGATCAGTTGTTTTTATCGTCATCTCAAGCCCCTTTGAATATTTTCATTGAGATTGACCCGGAGAGAGCCCTCTCATGTCCTCATAGGGCTAGCTACGAGGCTGAGCGTGGTTTGGTGTTGTCCTTCTTCTGCCTTATTTCAGCCTGAGGTGGATTTTGGAACTAACAGCTCCATGGTGAAGGTGGCCCAATCTCCGGTGCCAGAAATTGCCATCATCCCGGCTCACCACTCCTTCTGCCTTGCCTGCCATTACTGCACAGCCATCTACCTGCAATTGATAAAGGTTATTAACTCGAACCCCTATCCTCCGGGTCTCACCAGTTGCCTTACTGCGCAGGAAAGCCTTTCCCTCGCTAAAGACAACATCATATCCCTTGTCTTCTAACATCGCCACAGAGATAAGATTCTTCTTCAATTCTGGAACATGCATCACTTCCTTCAATACGAAGGGTTTACCAGAATCCCTCTCAAAGGAAATGGTACCGATACCGGTCGCACTGTATCTACCATCATCGCCCATCTCGATGTGCACTCCAAGATCTTTCTCATCCAGATCGGTAAACAAATCTCGATCTCCTGTCATGTGAAAAGACGCACCACTGTCCAGAAACCACACTGATCCCATCACACTTGAGGCCAAGCATGCGATCAGCGAAAAATCTAGCTCAAACTATGAGGCTAAGGCCTCTCCAGCTGCAGTCCCAGTAGCCTGCTTATTTTTCTTCTTCTGTGGACAATTTGTGGCGTAATGTCCGTGTTGGTGACAGTGAAAGCACTTCACCTTGGACATGTCCTGCTTCTTGCCTTTCGCACCGGATTGAGAAGCTTTCTTTCTCTTCCCCTTCTTTTCTTTGGTAGCCAAAGCACAATTCTCTTCATCAGAGTTCTTTGATGAAGATCCGTCCCTGGTACTCTGCCTTATCTCCTCTTGCACAAGATCTGACCAAAGTCGCTCCCATCCTGGCAATTTCTCCCGACCATTGACAGATTCCTGATAGGAATGCCAACTCTTTGGAAGCCTAAGGAGAGCCAAGCTCACCAATTCCTTGTCATCTACAGTCACCCCCACACTTCCCAGCTCATCTCTGCATTGGGTGAACTTTGTGAGGTACTTGGGCATACTGTCGCCTTTCTCCATCTTTATGTTTCTGAGTTTATCTTTGAGCGCCAACTTCCTCTGGTCGCTCTTGCTTTGGAATAAATCTGTCAAGGCTTTCCACATCAAGAATGGAGAAGCCTTACCATGAAGGCTGGACACTATGTGATCCTTCACACCCTCCAACAGAATCCTTTGACACTTTGCTGTCTTCTTTTGCCATGCGTCAAGTACGGCAGCATCAGTAGAAGTAGGCTTTGGGACTTCAGCATCTATGAACTCCTTCAACCCATTGTCATCTAGCACCGCCTCCATCCTGTCCTTCCATGCAATATAATTTGAGCTGCCCTCAAGGGCATACTCCAATCGCAATCCGTTGAAAGACATCTCAACTTCGACACCAAGAAAACACTGCTGCAAATTCGAATTCCACCAACACAAAACTCAACCGCTTCAATGTTTTGCAATTGCTCCAATGATCAATATCGCTCCGATACCATGTAGAAATTTGAAAAACTGTTAAATTATTCACCGAGATTATCCTGATCACACACTATTTGAGCTTCATGCATAATACATAACCTCTTCTACCATTGATCATTAATTGCGGAAATATAAACAATCGCATGCGCACATTAAAACCATAAACAATCACACATATAAACACAATATTTATGGGAAATCTTAAAGCTGAAAACCCCCAACTATCTGTATATTATAATGATAGAGATCATGTAACAATCATTGTACAAACTCCTCACAAGCTCTCAGTACAATCTCCAATTGTTACACACTACACAAGCTCAGATCTAACAAAACACATGCTCCAATCTGCTCCACCTATTAGCCTGCCTCTACTGCGCAATCCACGATGAATAATGGCTTGATCGAAGTTCGAATCCCACTGGTATGCACCACGCAATCCTCATTGGCATCTCCATCAATGTGTGGTGCAAAATCATGCACCAGTATAGTCACAACTGATAGTCACACTGCTCTTTCACCTACCTCTTCACTGGTCTCCACTGAAACTGTCCATGCACTGAAGTTAACTGATGTATTTTTTAGTTGATTAATGAGTTTATAATTAGTGAATTAATTAATAATTAATTCACACCACTCTCACTAATTGTATCAATTAGTTAAACTGGATACAAATAGCTCAACTATGTTTAGATTAGTTAAACTGAATACAACTCCATTAACTTCCTCAATCAACTCCACCAAACTCTCTCACATGAGTTCTAACTGAAGTATCCATGCAATAGCTCCACTTAACCCTCAGGAATATCGTAATTCCTTCTGTCAGCTCCTGTGCCACATCTGTGCACTTAACTGAAGTGCTCCAAGAGAATAAGATAATGTTTATAGTCCAAATATTATTAAGAGCTAATAATATTCGACATATCTATTTTTAGACTGGCAATCTAAAAATAGATTTGGCCCAATATGTCTAAAAATAGAAGTCTATCTATTTTTTCCAACTTGACCAACCATCCATAAATAACATCTTGCAACTCATAGAACATGATCCATATGTCTAAAAATAGACATAGTCTAAAAATAGACTTTGCGCCAAAAATAGCCTGCGGGCCCACTTAGTGAAGGTGACTCCTTTCCACTAAGCTCATCATCTTGTTGCAATCTCAACATTCAAAAGCATGCTGAGAAGTGGAGGCAAAAATCTGAAGCCTTGATATGTCTTTCTTCATTTTTGGTGTCAAGTGCCTCTTTTGAGCCTCCTTGAGCTTTTCTTGTGTGGCCTTCAATTTCCGTTGGGTGAATTGATTAAGCTTCTTATAGTGCTCGGTCATTCTTCTTTGAAGGTCCAAATCTCTATTGGCCTTTTCCAACTTCTTCTCCAAGTGTTCATTCACCCTTTCAAGCCATGCTTCTCTATTGTTTTCTATCTCTTGGGTGAATAAGGTAGTAAGAGGAAAACATTGGAAAACGACAGCCTCTTCCTCTTTTTGTTTCTCCAAATCTCTTCTAAGTCCCATGGTCCTTGGCCTCTTTATCCTTGGCTGATATTCTTCTGCACTATCATTGAACTCGCCCATGAGTTCTTCTAACTTAATTTGCGCTTTGGAGGCCTCTTTTTAATATTTGATAGCTCATGTCTCATACAACGCCATGTGGGCACTCATCTGCTTGTTTTGTGTTTGCAGAAAGTGAATGAGGTTTTTAGACCTCTCTAGATCCGCTCTTAGATCATGAATTTGATCTTCTCTATTTATCAAGAGAGACTCTAGGATTCTGGCCTCATTTTTGCTATCATCACTGTTTATCTGAATTATGTCAAAGTCCCTCTCTTTCTCATGGCTACTTTCTTGCCTAGGAGAGGCAACTAGCACATGCTCTATTTGCTCTTTGCCCTTGCTACTCCCCTCATCATCCTTGCCACTGTTTTGACCTTCTTCATGAATTCTTTGACTGTCACCTTGCATGTCTCCTCGAGGGTTTCCATTTTCACCTTTGTCCCTGCTTTCTTCAGGACTTTTAGGCTCTACATCTTTAATGTCTTGTGCTTCATCCTCTTTATGTTTACTGCTGTGAAGGCTACCAATATCTTCATCAAACTGTTCCATTTCTTCATCATTTCCCTCTTCACTGTTTTTATTTTCCTTATGGTGCTCTTCTTCATCACTGTGTTGCCTTTCATCACTGTGTTTTTCTTTACTTTTCTCCTTTTGACTTGGATCCTCTTCATTTTTTTGTTCTTTGTCAGTATGCTTCCTTTCCTCACTGTGTTCTTCTTCATCATTATGTTGTTCTTCCTCACTGTGTTGTTCTTCCTCATTATGCTCTTCTTCTTGATCAATCATGGGAGATTTTAGCTTCTTAGGAGTTGGTTTACTAGAAGAAGGAGAAAGAGGATGAGTGGAAGGTGAAGGAGATGCATGGGATGAAGAAACAGTGGCAAAATCGGGAGGTGAAATGAAAGTGTCCCAAGAGATTCCCTTATTTTCAAGTTGATGAAGAATGACAATCTTGATGAGGGAATGATGGAAAATACAAGTTGACTGCTAAGAAGAAGGTCTCTTTTGAATAGTAGAAGACATCTTTTCAATGCTTCTATGGAGGAAGAAGGGGAGGTTTAGCAATTGGGTTCTCTTGAAGTGCATGAGTAGCTTGATATGGTAAGCATAAACCTGGAAAAACCTTCCGTTGCATGTGAAATAGTTCATGATTATCTTCATGAGGGGAGCATAGCTGGTCAAAAAATATGAAAAAGGAAAAATGGATGGGCATGCATCCCGATGCTCTGGCTTCAAAAAGGGTTTGTATTGATCTGAGTCTAGGTAGCTCTGCTTAAACCATTTTTCTCCGAAAAATGGGATTTTGTTAGCTCTGGAAATGGATCTAGGAGAAAACTTGAAATCTAAGCCTGCCAGCTGAACATGTTTCCCTTGCAGTCTTAAAGCACATATATGTGTCAAGGGAAGATAACTTTTCACCTCCTGAACCCTTTGACAAAACTCCAAACATCCAACTTCATGAAAGTTAAAAAGTGCTGAAGGATGGGCATTTACTTCCTCAGTTGAAGAAGGTTCATACCTTTTGTGAGTGCCACTTCTGCTATCTTGCCTGGGAGGCATTTTTCTTTGGATACTCTTTGCTGGCTGACCAAGACAATGGCTGATTCAAATGGTCTCTGAAACAGTCTCCCAACACCACACCTTTTCCTCCTTGCAAGTCACTGTGCTTCTTTGATGTTAGCAAACAAGTATTTGTCAAATGATAACCAAAATCACTTTATCACTGTGTTTGGGCAAAGATATTGAAAAGATGTGTTTCAGGTTCTTTTTTCAAGAAGGATTTCCTTTGTTTTCGCACAAAAGATCCTCCCTTCAAGCACTGCCCCTTTGCTATTCACTGCCCCTTTTAAAAAGTAAGAAAGATATCTTTCAACTGACTAGAAGACCTTTCAAAGCAGACTCTTCTTTTTGGACTCTAGGGGCTGCACAAATTTTACTATCTAACAACATAGAAAGGACCTCTTTAAATTGACCAAGCCTTCATCTTCTAACCACTATTTCCCTATTAGTTTTAACAAACAAAAGCCTTTGCAAAATACTATTAAGATACTTCTTTTACATTGATTTGAAGACCTCTTAAACTAACTCTGCTCCTTTATAGTAATTGTAGGCAATCTTAGCTATTTTTATAGCACAACAAAGAGTTTTCAAATTGGGATAAAAAACCTCCCTTATTTCACTGTTTTTAATCCTTGACACTCACAACAACAAAAACTTCTTTGATTTTGACCAAATGCCCAAACTCCTAATCTCTGTGTCTTTCTTTGTTTTTTAGGAGACAAGGTTTGTGCTTTGTTAACACTGTTAGGACATCTCTTAAAGCAAATTTGAGACCTCTTCACAACACAAGAAGACCTCATTCAATTTTGACAAAAGTCTATCTCTTTACCACTGTCTATATCTGTGTTTTTACATGATGAAGTGCTTTCAAATCACTGTTTCTTTTTAGGGAAAACACAGCAAAAACACCCCCTTTTAACTTCAAAATTTACCAAGAAGTGAAGAAGTACCTTGAAGAATGTTTATGGGCCTTGTTGATCCTTGTTTCAGCTTTCACGGGCGTTTTTGGAAACATTTTGGGTGAGCGACACGTTTGCAGGAGAAAACGTCGCGCAGATGGAGGCTGTCGGGTCTTTTTCGAGCGCTCGGTGATCGAAGACAGAGGCGCGCCGCTCAAATTATTTGTATGGGCACTCACAGGCGCTGTGCACATCTACAGGCACACTGCGTAGACCTTGAGCACTGATAACTTGAAAAATTTCCCGAAAAAATCTCTATTTCTTCAGTGAGCAGCTAAGGATGATTGCTTCGTGGTTTGACATTTGCATAATGGGCCCTTTAAACGGTCACTTCCGCCTTCATAATTCAAATAAGCTCAAAAACCTTTGTATTTAATTTGTAAGGGTTTGGATGCCTTTTGAAAATTACTTTTGTCGCATCAAACATAAATCACTGTTCTCGGTAATATATGACTTTTAAAATATCATCGGGACCCATTTTCTTAACTATCCTCTTCATATGTATATGAGGAGGCTATTGTTGAAGATTGAGGCTGTTCTGTCCCTCAAAAAGGAAAATTGATTTACGAACCATATCAAAGTCTGCTCAACTGTTAGGAACCTTATAACATTTTCCCTTGACTGTGGAAAAAACCTCATTTGCACTCACCAAGATTTGACCTATATCTGTTTATCAAGGAGAAGACTTTTAAAGACCCTTAATGCAATTATATTAACAACAGAGTTTGTTTTTAAGTACATTAAAAGGTCTTGTCCATGACTGTGGTATGTCTTATTTCTTTGAAAGGTGTTTTGAACTTGAATCATTGCGTCATAGCCTTCCTTATCCATACTGTCTCTGTGTATTCATTTGCAAAGGTCTTTTTAAGAAACAAGGCTAGTCTCCCTTCTTGTTATTTCGATGAGATTATTCCAAGTTGTGGACATTCTAGCCTCAGATTGCCCTTTGAAGAAGACCTTTATGGACAAAAAAAAAAAATCTTCTTGAACACCATAATATCACTGCTTGTCTTATTTTTAACACCAGACTTCAACTCATAAACCTTCAACTGCTTCCCACTGAATTTCAATTCTGTCTTTTAAACAGTGAACTCTTTCAAACACTATTTGAAACACTACTGTTGTATCAGTTGTTTCATCCTTTGGAGGAAGTGGTGTAAACACGTTTTTAGGCCATTTGAAACACTGTTAGTCTTGTGCTCTTTGAATGAGGCTATACCTCTGTTCCTGACCCTCTGCTTTTTAAATGAAGGAGGCCTTTATCATGTTCCTAACCATATGATTTTAAATGAAGGAGGTTAGCATAATATTTCCAAACCATCTTCTCTTTATACTTGGAGGAGGTTTGCAACGAGTGACCCAACCATCTGCTCATGTTTGGAGGAGGTTAACATAGTCATGACATTTCATCCCCTTTTAAAATTGTGTCATCTTCGCTTGTAACACATAACTCTGTTTGGTATATCACAATAAGTAATAAAGTGAAAATTTGACAATATGCTATAAGAGGCATGTTCTGAGATGTGCATCCCGTGGTCAGAATATCTTTGTGAATCTTTTAAACCAGGAGCCACATGTCTGGTATTTGTAGAGTATTTGCTGGCTAGTCATTACTTACTAACCTTTCTTGACTGTGTTTGCAGAGGCTTATTGAATTTTCTCTCTGACTAGTATTCTTATCCCAGGCTCAAGTCAACATGAGAAGCAGCTGTCTTCTAATGTTTAGCTTGACAATGTCTTCTGGAATACTTGTACATCTCTGTTTTTGATAGAGACATTGAAACATTGTAGATCAACATTATATCAGTTTGGCTTTTGAAACATGTACTATTGAGACATCAAGACCTTTTAGTGGCGCGACCTATGGGTGTATCAAGCTTTGTTTTTCGTAGATTAAGCACTAATTGAGGGTTGGCTGGTATTGAACAAACGATTTTGGCTCAGGATGTTTTTTTCCAAGGAAGGGATTCCCTAAAGCGCCACTACCTAACTTAGGGGAGATCTTTGACAAATTTTTAGTATTCTCTTTGTTATGATTAGATCTCAAAATAGCATATGACCAGAGGTAGGGTGGCTGAAATTCTTATCAACATTTGGTTAATGAATGACCTGGGGATGAGGGTAAATGACAACAGATAAATTTAGCTTATGAAAACTCATGGACAAGATTATATGACTGAAACTAGATAGGACTTGACAACTAGGTTTTTTCTCATCATATTCTAACTGGAAAAGGTAGGAGGACAAAAATTGTTTAGGGGTGTTTTCTAGATGACAGATTTGACAAATTTGGAGATTAGCTTCTAGAAAAATTGGCTTTAAAAACTAGTCATCATCAACAGGTGAAAAATACTGTTGACTAACAGTGGCTCCATTTGGGGAGGGCAGCTCCTTTTCAGGAGGTGTCCAGAATATCAGATCTCCGGCCTTTGAAGACTAGTGCCTTATCCATTGGCGCAAACTTCTTTCTTCCTTGATGTTATTTCTGAAAATTGACACCATGTTTAGCATCAAATTCATTTCTACCAACCCCGCTACATTTCCAAACATTTTTTCTTCTTTCGGGTGCATTTGGACTAGCAACCCTTTGACATAAATTTTTTGAAAAATGACACTATCTAATTCTACACTTATATCCACCGAGAGTTCAGATTAAATTGATGAACTCCTTTGTTTCTCTACCTATGCTAGATCGACTGTCAAGGTTAAGCTATTTGACAGGATGTTATTCTCTAATCTAAAACAAGGAATTGAAAAATTACCAAATCAGGTTTAGACAGTCTGATTTTTCTTGTACTTGTGGCATGAAAGACAAGCTGCACACAAATATTATTTTGCGTAAAAATGAAATTTAGAAAAATCAGGGCAAGGATACACAGTTTTTTTTTCATCCCTTTTTTCCTCTTTGGTTCTGTTTTGAGCATGTGGAACCAGTATCTTTTCCTAATCTATTTTCTTTGACAATTCAAGCTTACACAATATTGACTATCTCTTCTCTCACTAACTTATCAGCAAATAAATTTAAAACATGTTCAGTTATGATTAGGCTAGATAACTGAACAGGACATTTTGAGCACTAGTAGCGGCATTTAGACTTGCGCGCTTTCAGAATGACTCTTTTTTTTTTTGAACATGGGGATTTCTTTCTGTTTTTCAAACTGCCCTCTTTTTTCTAATTTTCTATTGTTTTTTGAGTTTTCTGTTTTTTTTTATTTCTTCAAACAATGATATATACAATGATTGAAAATGTTTAAAAGTGGAACTATAAATCCCGAAAATGGTGAAACTTGAGCATCTTATCTTCATAAGGATCTCCCACCACTCTTGTTCCACTCAGCTCTTGAAAAGAAAAGTTTGGAAAATTTTCTCTTTCGTGCATAACATAAGGATTCATGCATGAATCTCTAAACAACCCCATATCTTCCCGCTATACTTCTTTATACATTTGATCTCCACTTCTCCTTTTGCTGTACATCTTTTTCAAATAATGTAGATATTCTTTGTCATTTTTCAAGTATATGATGACATCATCAAGGAACATCAGAATGCAGAAATTCAGAACTAGAAACATGGCTTTTAGGAGAATTTTTTTAGTGTCTGGTGGTTTTGAAATTCTAGGTTTGAAGATGGAACTTCTTCCAACATACTTGAAAAATTCTTTGAGCTGTTGGCTTTGCAAAGGAATTATTTGGCGATACCCTGAAACATCATTTTGTAAAGACACATTATTAGAAGCACCTATCATTTTTATAGCATGGTCTTGATCAGGAAGGATATAATTTCTGTCCCAAGGGTGTGTATTTGTGTTTCTAAAATCAACACAGATCCTGTGTCTAGCTGTCTTGTCTTTGATTATTATTGTTTGGTCAAGATTTTTGTATTTTATTTTGTCAAAGATGTTTCTTGGAGTGATGGCAGTGTCATAGTGCTTCTCACTATTTTCTCTACATGTAGTAGTATCTTGAACAATCTTGCAAATTCTAGCAGTTCTAAGTCTTTGGTGGAGTGGCAAAATGTTAGCTAGTTCAAACAACTCAGGTATATTTGGACTGCAGTCATCATATCCTTTCATAAGAGGTTTATCAGACATTTTTTCTGGATTTTGAGATTTTGTGGCTACAATAAAGGTTTAATATGAAGGGGTAGAGTTATGAGATGGTAAATCCTTAAGGTATGGTAAGAACATTAAGCTTCCCTGCCCCTGATTTCCAAAAAGGTTTGTAATATGCAAGTCTTGTAGTGCTTCTATTTTGGAAAAGTATCCTAATGTTACTGTTGATGTTTGTCTATAGTTTCAGCAATTTGCTTGATGGTATAAAATGTTTTGTGCTTCATGCTCTATTTATGTTTCAAGAGAAATGCACTCTCTTTCCTCAAGACATAACTGCTCATGGTCATGATAATTTTGAGTGTCCAGCTCATCATGGAGAACCTGGGGTAGCTGATGTGGTGTGTCTAAGTTTGTTTCAAATTCTCCTAACTGTTCCTCCATGTCTACTTCAGTGTGTAAAATGAAATAATTCAGATCAAAATGCAAGGAGTACATCGGGATGTTATCTGGCATTTCTTGGCTACTGATCATATATTTTATGTGTGATTCCTGATAGAGTATTCTAGTTTGGTTAAATACATGAATAGTGGCGTAGGACATATCAAGTTGAATATTTCCTTAAAGCTTGGCTCCCCAAGATCTTGATAAAAGAATTCCATACTTGGGAGGGATGTCTGCTACCACTATGTCCATGATCAGGTGTTTTGCAGGTACTTGGGCCAAACTAAAACAAAGATATTTGATTAAGCCTAGACACTTGACTCTACTTGAATCAAATGAATATAAGTCTTTATAAGGTCTTGTTATTTCTAGGCCTAATCTTTCCATCAACACCTTTGGCATGAGATTATGCGAGGCCCCAGAGTCTAACATGGCATTGTGTAGGATTTGGTCATGTATATTCAGATTGATATAAAATGGAAGAGTGATTCCTTCTTGGAATTTCCCTTCTATTTTTGGACCAAACAACACTTCATGGGTGTCATCAGCTAGATTTAGGGTGTTTGCATCATTTCATATATTTATAACCTTTAGCACTTGGGATTTGTAAGATTTTTGGGCGATAAGTTTAGTGAGAGGCATGGTGATATTTATTTTGGCGATTTCTCCTTCAAAACTGAAGGGTGCTTGTAGTTTAGATAGGTTTTCTTTAGTTTTTTCAGCCATGAATTTCTCTATGTTCTTAATTTGCTGACTTTGGTTTGGGATTTTGTTCAACACAGCCATCTTGGGAATCTTGGTAGAGGTACTAGAACAATCTGAGCCAAGGCTTGTCTGAATAGCTTTATCTTTGTTTTGGTCAGTTTTATTGACCACGATTTTGTTGCTATCCACTGCTCTTTTAAGGATGGTATTAGGAGTTTTAGTAACAACAGTGTCTGAGCTACCTTTCTTGGAGTTGTCTTGGTTTTTTCTACTTCTAAGATCATATTGCCTGTGGGCTTCTATTATGGCGTTTTGAAATCCTATAACAGGATCTTCGGGGTCCTCATAGTTGGTTTCATTTTGATTCGGGGAGAAGAAAGCTTGTTCTTCTTCTGTGAGGTAAACCTCACCCTCATTATCAGAACCTATTTGGTTTAAATGACTTTCATCTATGGGTTCTGTATCCCTCTCTTCCTCATCAACATAGTTTTTATTGAAGGGTGGCCTGACTTGTTGGTAATTTTCCCTTGGTTTATTTTGAGGTTGGTCTCTCCAATATTTTTGGTTCTAGTTCCTGTTTTGAGGGTTTGGCTGGTTGTCCGTAAGAGGTGTATTTTCACTTATCTTTTCCCACATTTTCGCCATGGATCTAACCAGGTCATCTATTCTAGGATCTGAGGAAGATACTAAAGGGGAAATTTCGTCACGGTATGTGACTTTCTTCTCTGATCTCAACCTAGATCTCTTTTCAGCTAAGTTGGCTTCTGCACTCATGGCCACTTTTTTCATTTTCTCTAGGGTTGTAGGGTCCTTGTCTCTTAGTTGATAAGTCATGTTTGGGTCGAAGCCTTCAGGAAAATTTTCTAAGGCTGAACCAAGTGGAGGATTGAAGTGAGGCGGGAGGGCATTGTAAACACTGTTAAACCTAGTGCAGTATTCCCTGAAACTTTCCCCATTATCCCTTTTTAGATTGTTATACTCAGAAAGGATTTGAATGGGGTTTTTTCTGATCTCCCACCTATTTGTGAAATTTTGTTAGAGTTCAGGGAGATCTTGTATACTGTTTGGAGTTAAGCTCTTAAACCATTTTTTGGGTTCTCCGCCCAGGCTTTGGGTGAACATCCTCATTCTTATGGTCTCGTCTTCTATTTCCATGTATTCAAACGCATCGCTAATTATATCTACATGTTGTTGGGCAGTAGTAGCCTCAACTCCGGTGAAGTGCGGGATTTTGGATTGGTAGTCATGTTGTAAAGGTGCCAAAGGTTGTGGCAACACTAAGGGTGCATACCAAGATGGCATGGTGGGAGCTAATGGTTGATTTACAATATGAGGGCCTATAGGATGAGTTGAGGTGATTTGAAAAATGGTGGTTTGGATGGGTGTGGCAGATGTACTCGGACTTGTGAACTAATTTTGAGCAGATTTGGGGTGGTAGGAGCCAAAGTGGTGGAGAAGCTGAAATTCAGGAGGTGTAGTAGGTGAGGCTTCTCTACTACGACTCTGTTGCAAATCTAAGGGCTCAAGATCGTCAAAGTTTATTTTACTTTGTGACTTGCTTCTAAAAGGGTTTTTTGCTGATTTTAAGTCAAATGGGGAATCCTGCAAGGATGTGAGATGTTCAGGTACAGATCTTGCTTTATGGATGGACCTATCGGTAGGTAAGTTGCCAGTTTCAGAAGTTTTCCACATAATATTCTCTGGGTTATCAACTATGATCGGGGGATTTGGGTCTAGATGAGATCTGGTATTGATTCTTCGTGAAGCCAGATTTCGAAATCAGAGTTTAGAGAGGATGGTATTTGTGATTGTTTTGGATGGATGGCCTCTCTAGGGGTTTTGCTAATGTGAGGAATGGTCAAAACAAAAATGAAGGCTAGTGGAGTCGCCAGGTGGATTTCTTTGAGATCTATGGTCCACCACCAATATTATCAAATATGCTTTCGGGAAAATGTTTTCTAGCAAACTTTGAGGTGAAGACTTGCAAGGAAAACTTATCACTTAGTTTAAACATATTGTTAGACTGTTTGGACAAGCTAATGGTTCTATTTGCAAGTTTACTCTATTTATCTCCTGTGTTTAGGTGAAGTTTTCTGAATCGCTAAGTTATACTTAGTTTGTCACTGATTACAGAGTTTGCACCATAATTTTAAGTTTTGGAAAGGATGAGTCAACAGAAAGGTATGGTTTATGAAATTTTTGGTTTTTATGGAGCTTTAGGCCTACTGGAGGCTTAGTGGAGTCGCCAGGTGGAATTTGGTTGTTTTTATAGAGATGTACTTATGGTCCACCACCAATAACTAGGAAAAGCCAATCTGGGGATGTTTTTGGGGTTTTCTAAGTTTTCTATGTGTAGCCTATGGTTTATTAGAGTGTTCTAAACCTGATTCATCACTTTTCTAGGGTGGTGAAACAAAAAGAGTTTACTATAAATGATTCTATGGACTTCTTGCCTATTTAAAATTTGAAAGACTAATGAATCTACAAGAGTTTGCTAAACTGTTATGTACTCAGTTAGTCCCACCGTGATCGCCATTATTTTAGTGTCCCGTGATTTGGCTGATTGGCAAGCCAAGTGACAGGGTAACATCAAACCAATCTTTGGAGCCCAAGGACCTAGCCTTCCTAGACTCAGAGAGGGCTCTCTCTATTTGTGTAAGGGATATCTATGTGTTTGCTTCTTGTGTTTCTGTTTTTAGGCTAGTTATGAAGTAGGTTTTTGGTTTTTCTTTTAGGTTTTTGAGGGAGGAACTGATCAAAGACTAAGGTAGATAAAAATATTTTCAGATCAACTGGGATATGGGGTCGAAAGGGTCGAGAAAGCCTCATATGGTGATACAAGGGATGTTGAAGCGCCAATTTGATCAAGGTAAAATGGATCTTAAGGTAAAATGAAGTGGGATGGACACTAAGCTTGTGAAGGACAAAGGCTTTCAAACATAAATAGTTCAATAGCTGACATAAAAATGGTAGGGCTAACCATTAATCATGATAAATGTAACTACAAACTGATAAATGCATAGAAATAAACATTCAAGCAATACATAGAGATATATGACTCTCTATCTTTAGGAAATTGCTATCAAACTTTGGGGAAAGACAATTAAGACAAAAAAATAACTCAAATCACTATGAGGAAACATCTAGACATAGTATTTCAAGCTATTGAGCACTTTGAAGTAAGATTGCAGAGTTTTAGATAAAGGGCAAGATCAATACAAGACCTCCTTGGTTCAACTAGGACAATCAAACAATCAAAGAAAGGTTTCAGAGGTGGAGCTATGACTAGCCATGAGTAATCAGGGCATACTGTGAATCATACTTAGCATGCATAAAACCATAAATGAAACAAGAAAACAATTTCTTCAGTGATCGAAGAGCAATCAAGATTTATTTGATATGACTAAGAAAGAGGAAAACATAAAAGCTATAATCAAACAGGAAATCTGAGGTGCCTCCAAGGGCATGTCTCAAATATATTCTCTACTATCTTATAGCAAGAAAGAGCATGAAATATGTATGAAAACTAAGAAGCATAACAGAGAGGGACACTATACCATTTTACCAAGTCAAGGAATCCAACAACAATCCTCTTTCATCATCCAAACTATCTAATGCATGAGACAAGTATTTCTTCCAAGCTTGTATAACCATATATTGCTCTATATCATCAAGTTCAGCCTTGTTTATAATGAATTCTCTTGGAATATATAAGCCAAGATGAGGGAAAACATCCTAGTGCAACTAGCAAGCTCATTGGCCCATCAAAAATATCTGATTTTGTCCTTGAGGCTTTGCAAAGCCCAAGGCACAAAATATATATAAAAATATCTTAAAAATTCCAAAAAAGGAAATTATATTGACTTTTCCTAACTAACCATGGCCAAAATAGGCTAAACGCACATTAGGAAAATCCACTTCAGAAAAGTGCATTTTTCACAAAAATACTTAAGAAATATATCAGCAGAAAAACCCCCGTCTTGTGGGCAACTTTCGGAGGCCTTCCCAATGTTGAAATGAGGCCCGTGACAGCTTTTTGGAAAGATCTTGATGTCTATTTTTTGAGAATGTTTTTTTTTCCCCAAAATGATCACAAGAAGCCTGTGAAAAACTGACTTGTGTGGAAAAACCCAGAAAATAGACTTTGCTGGTATAAGGGGCAGAGTGTTGAAAAAGTGACTGTTTTTCGCCATTTTGGGGGACCAAATCATCTTCAATTGATCTAAAATTCGCTGAGTAGATGTCCCTAAAATTATGGCATCCAATAATATCATTTTCATCCTTTGAGGATGTGTCAAACAGAAATGGCGATGCCCATGATTTTTAGCAAAAAGCCCAAAAATGTCAAAAAACCAAAACTTGTTGAATTTTGCCCAATTTTGGGGAGCATTACCCTCATGGGTTTTCAGAAGCATGTTGAGAAGTGGAGGCCAAAATTTGAAGCCTTGTGTGGCTTTCAATTTCCGTCAGGCGAATTGATTAAGCTTCTTATAGTGCCCAGTCATTCTTCTTTGAAGGTCCAAATCTCTATTGGCCTTTTCCAACTTCTTCTCCAAGTGTTCATTCACCCTTTGAAGCCATGCTTCTCTATTGTTTTCTATCTCTTGGGTGAATAAAGTAATAAGAGGAAAAGATTGGAAAAGGGCAGCCTCTTCATCTTTTTGTTTCTCGAAATCTCTTCTGAGTCCCATGGTCCTTGGCCTCTTTCTCCTTGGCTGATCTTCTTCTTCACTATCATTGAACTCGCCCATGAGTTATTCTAACTTAATTTTCACTTTGGAGGCTTCTTTTTGACATTTGATAGCCCGTGTCTCATACACCGCCATGTGGACACTCATATGCTTGTTTTGTGTTTGCAGAAAGTGAATGAGGTTTTTAGACCTCTCTAGATCCGCTCTTAGATCATGAATTTGATCTTCTCTATTTATCAAGAGAGACTCTAGGATTCTGGCCTCATTGTCGCTATCATCACTGTTTATCTGAATTATGTCAAAGTCCCTCTCTTTCTCATGGCTACTTTCTTCCTTCTCCTTTCCCTTGCTTTGGGTGGCCTTCCTGGTCTTCCTCCTCTTTGGTAATTCAACAATGGATTGCTTGGGCAACTTCCCTTTGCTTCAGAGGGCTCTAGTAACATTTGGAGTTACAGTTTGAGACACTCTCTTTCTTGATGTTTGGGGCTTTGTCACCTTTGGAGAAAAAAGCATGGCCCCTTGCCTAAGAGAGGCAGCTAGCATATGCTCTATTTGCTCTTTGCCCTTGCTACTCCCCTCATCATCCTTGCCACTGTTTTGACCTTCTTCATGAATTCTTTGAAAGTCACCTTGCATGTCTCCTTGAGGGCTGCCCTTTTCACCTTTTTCCTTGTTTTCTTCAGGACTTTTAGGCTCTAAATCTTTAATGTCTTGTGCTTCATCCTCATTATGTTTACTACTGTGAAGGATACCAATATCTTCATCAAATTGTTCCATTTCTTCATCATTTCCCTCTTCACTGTTTTGCTTTTCTTTATGGTGCTCTTCTTCATCACTGTTTTTTTCTTTACTTTTCTCCTTTTGACTTGGATCCTCTTCACTCTTTTGTTCTTTGTCACTATGCTGCCTTTCCTCACTGTGTTCTTCTTCATCATTATGCCGTTCTTCCTCACTGTGTTGTTCTTCCTCATTATGCTCTTCTTCTTGATCAATCATGGGAGATTTTAGCTTCTTAGGAGTGGGTTTACTAGAAGAATGAGAAAGAGAATGAGTGGAAGGTGAAGGATATGCATGGGATGAAGAAGTAGTGATGAAATCAGGATGTGAAATGAAAGTGTCCCAAGAGATTCCCTTCTTTTCAAGTTGATGAAGAATGACAATCTTGATGAGGGAATGATGGAAAAGACAAGTTGACTGCTGAGAAGAAGGTCTCTTTTGAACAATAGTAGACATATTTTCAATGCTTCTATGGAGGAAGAACAAGAGCTTTAGCAATTGGGTTCTCGTGAAGTGCATGAGTAGCCTGATATGGTAAGCATAAACTCGGGAAAACCTTCCCTCGCATGTGAAATATTTCATGATTATCTTCATGAGGGGAGCATAGCTGGTCAACAAATATTAAAAAGGAAAAATGGATGGGCATGCATCCCGATGCTCTAGCTTCAAGAAGGGGTTTTATTGATTTGAGTCTAGGTAGCTCTGCTTAAACCATTTTTCTCTGACATATGGGATTTTGGTAGCTCTGGAAATGGATCTAGGAGAAAACTTGAAATCTAAGCATGCCAGCTAAACATGTTTCTCTTGCAGTCTTAAAGCACATAGATGTGTCAAGGGAAGATAAATTTTCACCTCCTGAACTCTTTGACAAAACTCCAAACATCCAACTTCATTAAAGTTAAAAAGTACTGAAAGATGGGCATTTACTTCCTCAGTTGAAGAAGGTTCATACCTTTTGTGAGGGCCACTTCTGCTATCTTGCCTGGGAGGAATTTTTCTTTGGATACTCTTTGCTGGCTGACCAAGACAATGGCTGATTCAAATGGTCTCTGAAATAGTCTCCCAACACCACACCTTTTCCTCCTTGCAAGTCATTGTGCTTCTTTGATGTTAGCAAACAAGTATTTGTCAAATGATAACCAAAAACACTTAATCACTGTGTTTGGGAAAATATATTGAAAATATGTGTTTGAGGTTCTTTGTTGAAGAAGGATTTCCTTTTTTTTGGCACAAAAGATCCTCCCTTCAAGCACTGCCCCTTTAAAAAATTAAGCAAGATATCTTTCAACTGACTTGAAGACCTTTCAAAACATACTCTGCTTTTTGGACTCTGGGGGCTGCACAAAGTTTACTATGTAACAAAATAGAAAGGACCTCTTTAAATTGACCAAGCCTTAATCTTGTAACCACTGTTTCCCTCTGAGTTTTAACAAACAAAAGCCTTTTCAAAATACTGTTAAGATACTTCTTTTACATTGATTTGAAGACCTCTTAAACTAACTTTGCTCCTTTATAGTAACTGTAGGCAGTCTTAGCTATTTTTATAGCACAACAAAGAGTTTTCAAATTAGGATAAAAAACATCCCTTCTTTCACTATTTTTAATCCTTGACACTCACAACAACAAAAAATTCTTTGATTTTGACCAAATGCCCAAACTCCTAATCACTGTGTCTTTCTTTGCTTTTTAGGAGACAAGGTTTGTGCTTTGTTAACACTGTTAGGACATCTCTTAAAGCAAATTTGAGACCTCTTCACAACACAAGAAGACCTCCTTCAATTTTGACAAAAAATCTATCTCTTTACCACTGTCTATATCTGTGTTTTTAGATGATGAAGTGCTTTCAAAATCACTGTTTCTTTTTAGGGAAAACACATCCAAAACACCCCATTTTAACTTCAAAATTTACCAAGAAGTGAAGAAGTACCTTGAAGAATGTTTATGGGCCTTGTTGATCCTTGTTTTAGCTTTCACATGAGTTTTTGGAAACCTTTTGGGTGAGCGACACATTTGCAGGAGAAAACGTCGCGCAGATGGAGGTTGTCAGGTCTTTTTCGGGTGCCCGATGACCGAAGACAGAGGCGCGCCGCTCAAATTATTTGTATGGGCGCTCACAGGCGCGCCGTGCACATCTACAGGCACGCTGTGGAGACCTTGAGCACTAATAACTTGAAAAATTTCCCGAAAAAGCTCTATTTCTTCAGTGAGCAGCTAAGGGTGATTGCTTCGTGGTTTGAAATTTCCATAATGGGCCCTTTAAACGGTCACTTCCACCTTTATAATTCAAATAAGCTCAAAAATCTTTGTATTTAATTTCTAAGGGTTTGGATGCCTTTTCAAAAGTATTTTTGTCGCATCAAACATAAATCATTGTTCTCGGTAATATATGACTTTTAAAATATCATCGGGACCCATTTTCTTAACTATCCTCTTCGTATGTATATGAGGAGGCTATTGTTGAAGATTGAGGCTATTCTGTCCCTCAAAAAGGAAAATTGCTTTAGGAACCATATCAAAGACTGCTGAACTGTTAGGCACCTTATAAAATTTTCCCTTGACTGTGGAAAAAACATCATTTGCACTCACCAATATTTGACCTATATATGTTTATCAAGGAGAAGACTATTAAAGACCCTTAATGCAATTATATTAACAACAAAGTTTGTTTTTAAGTACATTAAAAGGTCTTGTCCATGACTGTGGTATGTCTTATTTCTTTGAAAGGTGTTTTGAACTTGAATCATTGTGTCATAGACTTCCTTATCCATATTGTCTCTATGTATTCATTTTCAAAGGTCTTTTTAAGAAACAAGGCTAGTCTCCCTTCTTGTTATTTCGATGAGATTTTTCCAAGTTGTGGACATTCTAGCCTCAGATTGCCCTTTGAAGAAGACCTTTATGTACAAAAAAAACAAAGCTTCTTGAACACCATAATATCACTACTTGTCTTATTTTTAACACCAGACTTGAACTCATAAACCTTCAACTGCTTCCCACTAAATTTCAATTATGTCCTTTAAACAGTGAACTCTTTCAAACACTATTTGAAACACTACTGCTGTATCAGTTGTTTCATCCTTTGGAGGAAGTAGTGTAAACAAGTTTTTAGGCCATTTGAAACACTGTTAGTCTTGTGCTCTTTGAATGAGGCTATACCTATGTTCTTGACCCTCTGCTTTTTAAATGAAGGAGGCCTTTATCATGTTCCTAACCATCTGCTTTTAAATGAAGGAGGTTAGCATAATATTTCCAAACCATCTGTTCTTTATACTTGGAGGAGGTTTGCAACAAGTGACCCAACCATCTGCTCATGTTTGGAGGAGGTTAACACAGTCATGACATTTCATCCCCTTTTCAAACTGTGTCATATTTCCTTGTAACACATAACTCTGTTTGGTATATCACAATAAGTAATAAAGTGAAAATTTGACAATATGCTATAAGAGGCATGTTCTGAGATATGCATCCTATGGTTAGAATATCTTTGTGAATCTTTTAAACCAACAGCCACATGTCTGGTATTTGTAGAGTATTTGCTGGCTAGTCATTACTTACTAACCTTTCTTGACTGTGTTTGCAGAGGCTTATTGAATTTTCTCTCTGACTAGTATTCTTATCTCAGGCTCAAGTCAACATGAGAAGTAGCTATATTCTTATGTTTATCTTGACAATGTCTTCTGGAATACTTGTACATCTCTATTTTTGAAAGAGACATTGAAACATTGTAGATCAACATTATATCAGTTTAGATTTTTAAACATGTACTACTGAGACATCAAGACCTTTTAGTGGCGTGACCTATGGGTGTATCAAGCTTTGTTTTTCGCAGATTAAGTGCTAATTGAGGGTTGGCTGGTATTGAACAAACAATTTTGGCTCAGGATGTTTTTTTCCAAGGAAGGGATTCCCTAAAGCGCCACTACCTAACTTAAGGGAGATCTTTGACAGATTTTTAGTATTCTCTTTGTTATGATTAGATCTCAAAATAGCATATGACCAGAGGTAGGGTGGCTGACATTCTTATCAAGATTTGGTTAATGAATGACCTTGGGATGAGGTTAAATGACAGCAGATAACTTTAGCTTATGAAAACTCATGGACAAGATTATATGACTTAAACTAGATAGGACTTGACAACTAGGTTTTTTATCATCATAGGCTGACTGGAAAAGGTAAGAGGACAAAAATTGTTTAGGGGTGTTTTCTAGATGACAGATTTGACAAATTTGGAGATCAGCTTCTAGAAAACTTGGCTTTAAAAACTAGTCATCATCAACAGGTGAAAAATACTGATGACTAACAGTGGCTCCATTTGGGGAGGGCAGCTCCTTTTCAGGAGGTGTCCAGAATTTCAGATCTCCGACCTTTAAAGACCAGTGCCTTATCCATTGGCGCAAACTTCTTTCTTCCTTGATGTTATTTCTGAAAATTGAAAACATGTTTAGCATCAAAGTCATTTCTACCTACCCCGCTACATTTCCAAACATTTTTTCTTCTTTCGGGTGCATTTGGACTAGCAACCCTTTGACATAATTTTTTTGAAAAATGACACTATATAATTCTACACTTATATCCATCGGGTGTCCAGATTAAACTGATGAAATCCTTTGTTTCTCTACCTATGCTAGATCGATTGTCAAGGTTAAGCTGCTTGACAGGATTTTATTCTCTAATCTAAAACATGAAATTGAAAAATGACCAAATCAGGTTTAGACAGTCTGATTTTTCATGTACTTGTGGCATGAAAGACAAGTTGCACACAAATATTATTCTGCATAAAAATGAAATTTAGAAAAATTAGGGCTAGGATACACAGTTTGGTTTTCATCCCTTTTTTCCTCTTTGGTTCTGTTTTGAGCATGTGGAACCAGTATCTTTTCCTAATCTATTTTCTTTGACAAGTCAAGCTTACACAATATTGACTATCTCTTCTCTCACTAACGTATCAGCAAATAAATTTAAAACATGTTCAGTTATGATTAGGCTAGATAACTGAACAAGACATTTTGAGCACTAGTAGTGGCATTTAGACTTGCACGCTTTCAGAATGAATTTTTTTTTTTTGAACATGGGGCTTTCTTTCTGTTTTTCAAACTGCCCTCTTTTTTCTAATTTTCTATTTTTTTTGAGTTTTCTGTTTTTTGTTTTATTTCTTCAAACAATGATAAATACAATGATTGAAAATGCTTAAAAGTGGAACTAGAAATCCTGAAAATGGTGAAACTTGAGCATCTTGTCTTCATAAGGATCTCCCACCACTCTTGGTCCACTCAACTCTCGAAAATAAAAGTTTGGAAAATTTTCTCTTTCGAGAATAACATAAGGATTCATGCATGAATCTCTAAACAACCCCATATCTTCCCGATGTACTTCTTTATACCTTTGATCTCCACTTCTCCTTTTGCTGTATATCTTTTTCAAATAATGCAGATATTCTTTGTTATTTTTGAAGTATATGATGACATCATCAAGGTACATCAGAATGCAGAAATTCAGAACTAGAAACATGGCTTTTAGGAGCATTTTTTTAGTGTCTGGTGGTTTTTCAATTCAGGGTTTGAAGATGGAACTACTTCCAGCATACTTGAAAATTTCTTTGAGCTGTTGGCTTTGCAAAGGAATTATTTGGCGATACCCTGAAACATCATTTTGCAAATACACATGATTAGAAGCACCTATCATTTTTATAGCATGGTCTTGATCAAGAAGGATATAATTTCTGTCCCAAGGGTGTGTATTTGTGTTTCTAAAATCAACACAGATCCTGTGTCCAGCTATCTTGTCTTTGATTATTATTGTTTGGTCAAGATTTTTGTATTTTCTTTTGTCAAAGTTGTTTCTTGGAGTGATGGCAGTGTTATAGTGCTTCTCACTATTTTCTCTACATGTAGTAGTATCTTGAACAATCTTGCAAATTCTAGCAGTTCTAAGTCTTTGGTGGAGTGGAAGAATGTTAGCTAGTTCAAAAAACTTAGGTATATTTGGACTGCAGTCATCATATCCTTTCATAAGAGGTTTATCAGACATTTTTCCTGGATTTTGAGCTGTTGTGGTTACAGTAAAGGTTTCATTTGAAGGGGTAGAGTTATGAGATGGTAAATCCTTAAGGTATGGTAAGAACATTAAGCTTCCCTGCCCCTGATTTCCAAAAAGGTTTGTAATATGCAAGTCTTCTAGTGCTTCTATTTTGAAAAAGTCTCCTGATGTTACTGCTGATGTTTGTCTATAGTTTCAGCAATTTGCTTGATGGTATAAAATGTTTTGTGCTTCATGCTCTATTTATGTTTCAAGAGAAACACACTCTCTTTCCTCAAGACATAACTGCTCATGGTCATGATAATTTTGAGTGTCCAGCTCATCATGGAGAACCTGGGGTAGTTGATGTGGTGTGTCTAAGTTTGTTTCAAATTCTCCTAACTATTCCTCCATGTCTTCTTCAGTGTGTAAAATGAAATAATTCAGATCAAAATGCAAGGAGTACATCGGGATGTTATCTGGCCTTTCTTGGCTGCTGATCATATATTTTACGTGTGATTCCCGATAGAGTATTCTAGTTTGGTTAAATACATGAATAGTGGCGTAGGACATATCAAGTTGAATATTTCCCTAAAGCTTGGCTCCCCAAGATCTTGATAAAAGCATTCCATACTTGGGAGGGATGTCTGCTACCACTATGTCCATGATCAGGTGTTTTGCAAGTACTTGGGCCAAACTGAAACAAAGATCTTTGATTAAGCCTAGACACTTGACTCTACTTGAATCAAATGAATATAAGTCTTTATAAGGTCTTGTTATTTCTAGGCCTAATCTTTCCATCACCACCTTTGGCATGAGATTATGCGAGGCCTCGGAGTCTAGCATGGCATTGTGTAGGATTTGGTCATGTATATTCAAATTGATGTAAAAGGGAAGAGTGATTCCTTCTTGGAATTTCTCTTCTATTTTTGGACCAAACAACACTTCATGGGTGTCATCAGCTAGATTTAGGGTGTTTGCATCATTTCATATATTCAGGACTTTTAACACTTGGGATTTGTAAGAGTTTTGGGCGATAAGTTTAGTGAGAGGCATGGTGATATTTATTTTGGCGATTTCTCCTTCAAAACTGAAGGGTGCTTGTATTTTAGATAGGTTTGCTTCAGTTTTTTTAGCCATGAATTTCTCTATGTTCTTAATTTGCTGACTTTGGTTTGGGATTTTGTTCAACACAGCCATCTCGGGAATCTTGGTAGAGGTACTAGAACAATCTAAGCCAAGGCTTGTCTAAATAGCTTTATCTTTGTTTTGGTTATTTTTATTGACCACGATTTTGTTGCTATCCACTGCTCTTTTAAGGATGGTATCAGGAGTTTTAGTAACAACAGTGTCTGAGCTACCTTTCTTGGAGTTGTCTTGGTTTTTTCTACTTCTAAGATCATATTTCCTGTGGGCTTCTATTATGGCGTTTTGAAATCCTATAGCAGGATCTTCGGGGTCCTCATAGTTGGTTTCATTTTGATTCAGGGAGAAGAAAGCTTGTTCTTCTTCTGTGAGGTAAACCTCACCCTCATTATCAGAACCTATTAGGTTTACATGACTTTCATCTATGGGTTATGTATCCCTCTCTTCCTCATCAACATAGTTTTCATTGAAGGGTGGCCTGATTTGTTGGTAATTTTCCCTTGGTTTATTTTGAGGCTGGTCTCTCCTATATTTTTGGTTCTGGTTCCTGTTTTGAGGGTTTGGCTGGTTGCCCCTAAGAGGTGTCCTTTCACTTATCTTTTCCCACATTTTCACCATGGATCTAACCAGTTCATCTATTCTAGGATCTGAGGAAGATACTAAAGGGGCAATTTCGTCACGGTATGTGACTTTCTTCTCTGATCTCAACCTAGATCTCTTTTCAGCTAAGTTGGCTTCTGCACTCATGGCCACTTTTTGCATTTTCTCTAGGGTTGTGGGGTCCTTGTCTCTTAGTTGATAAGTCATGTTTGGGTCGAAGCCTTCGGGAAAATTTTCTAAGGCTGAACCAAGTGGAGGTTTGAAGTGAGGCGGGAGGGCATTGTAAACAGTGTTGAACCTAGTGCAGTATTCCCTGAAACTTTCCCCATTATCCCATTTTAGATTTTTATACTCAGAAAGGATTTGAATGGGGTTTTTTATGATCTCCCACCTATTTATGAAAGTTTGGTAGAGTTCAGGGAGATCTTGTATACTGTCTGGAGTTAAGCTCTTAAACCATTTTTTGGGTTCCCCGCCCAGGCTTTGGGTGAACATCCTCATTCTTATGGTATCGTCTTCTATTTCCACATATTAAAACGCATCACTAATTATATCTACATGTTGTTGGGCGGTAGTAGCCTCAACTCCGATGAAGTGCGGGATTTTGGATTGGTAGTCATGTTGTAAAGGTGCCAAAGGTTGTGGCAACACCAAGGGTGCATACCAAGATGCCATGGTGGGAGCTAATGGTTGATTTACAATATGAGGGCATGTAGGATGAGTTGAGGTGATTTGAACAATGGTGGTTTGGATGGGTGTGGCGGATGTACTCAGACTTGTGAACTAATTTTGAGCGGATTTGGGGTGGTAGGAGCCAAAGTGGTGGAGAAGCTGAAAGTCGGGAGGTGTAGTAGGTGAGGCCTCTCTACTAGGACTCTGTTGCAAATCTAAGGGCTCAGGATCGTCAAAGTTTATTTTACTTTGCGACTTGCTTCTAAAAAGGTTTTTTGCTAATTTTAAGTCAAATGGGGAATCCTGCAAGGATGTGAGATGTTCAGGTACAGATCTTGCTTTACGGATGGACCTATCGGCAGATAAGTTGCCAGTTTTGGAATTTTTCCACAAAATATTCTCTCGGTTATCAACTATGATAGGGGGATTTGGGTCTGGATGAGATTTGGTATTGATTCTTCGTGAAGCTAGATTTCGAAATCAGAGTTTAGAGAGGAGGGTATTTGTGATTGTTTTGGATGGATGGCCTCTCTAGGGGTTTTTCTAATGTGAGGAATGGTCAAAGCAAAAATGAAGGCTAGTGGAGTCGCCAGGTGGATTTCTTTGAGATCTATGGTCCACCACCAATACTATCAAAGATGCTTTCGGGAAAAAGTTTTATAGCAAACTTTGAGGTGAAGACTTGCAAGGAAAACTTATCACTTAGTTTAAACAGATTGCTAGACTGTTTGGACAAGCTAATGGTTCTATTTGCAAGTTTATTCTATTTATCTCCTGTGTTTAGGTGAAGTTTTCTGAATCGCTAAGTTATACTTATTTTTTCACTGATTACAGAGTTTGCACCATAATTTTAAGTTTTGGAAAGGATGAGTCAACAGAAAGGTATGGTTTATGAAATTTTTGGTTTTTATGGAGCTATAGGCCTATTGGAGGCTTAGTGGAGTCGCCAGGTGGAATTTTGGTATTTTTTATAGAGATGTTCTTATGGTCCACCACCAATAACTAGGAAAATCCAGTCTGGGGATGTTTTTGGGGTTTTCTGAGTTTTCTATGTGTAGCCTATGGTTTATTAGAGTGTTATAAACCTGATTCATCACTTTGCTAGGGTGGTGAAACAAAAAGAGTTTACTATAAATGATTCTATGGATTGCTTGCCTGTTTAAAATTTGAAAGACTAATGAATCTACAAGAGTTTGCTAAACTGTTATGTACTGAGTTAGTCCCACCGTGATCGCCATTATTTTAGTGTCCTGTGATTTGGCTGATTGGCAAGCCAAGTGATAGGGTAATATCAAACCAATATTTGGAGCCCAAGGACCTAGCCTTCTTGGACTCAGAGAGGGCTCTCTCTATTTGTGTAAGGGATATCTATGTGTTTGCTTCTTGTGTTTCTGTTTTTAGGCTAGTTATGAAGTAGGTTTTTGGTTTTTCTTTTAGGTTTTTGAGGGAGGAACTGATCAAAGACTAAGGTAGATAAAAATATTGTCAGATCAACTGGGCTATGGGGTCGAAAGAGTCGAGAAAGCCTCAGATGGTGATACAAGGGATGTTGAAGCGCCAATTTGATCAAGGTAAAATGGATCTTAAGGTAAAATGAAGTGGGATGGACACTAAGCTTGTGAAGGACAAAGGATTTCAAACATAAATAGCTCAATAGCTGACATAAACATGCTAGGGCTAACCATTAATAATGATAAATGTAACTACAAACTGATAAATGCATAGAAATAAACATTCAAGCAATACATAGAGATATATGACTCTCTAACTTTAGGAAATTGCTATCAGACTTTGGGGAAATACAATTAAGACAAACAAATAACTCAAATCACTATGAGGAAACACCTAGACATAGTATTTCAATCTATTGAGCACTTTGAAGTAAGATTGCAGAGTTTTAGGCAAAGGGCAAGATCAGTACAAGACCTCCTTGGTTCAACTAGGACAATCAAATAATCAAAGAAATGTTTCAGAGGTGGAGCTATGACTAGCCATGAGTAATCAGGGCATACCGTGAATCACACTTAGCATGCATAAAACCATAAATGAAACAAGCAAACAATTTCTTCAGTGATCGAAGAGCAATCAAGATTTATTTGATATGACTAAGAAAGAGGAAAACATAAAAGCTATAATGAAACAGGAAATCTGAGGTGCCTCGAAGGGCATGTCTCAAATCTATTCTCTACTATCTTATAGCAAGCAAAAGCATGAAATATGTATGAAAACTAAGAAGCATAACAGAGGGGGACACTATACCATTTTACCAAGTCAAGGAATCCAACAGTAGTCCTCTTTCATCATCCAAAACATTCGAGAAACTATCTACTGCATGAGACAAGTATTTCTTCCAAGCTTGTATAACCATATATTGCTCTATATCATCAAGTTCAGCCTTGTTTACAATGAAGTCTCTTGGAATATATAAGCCAATATGAGGGAAAACCTCCTAGTGCAACTAGCAAGCTCATTGGCCCATCAAAAATATCTGATTTTGTCCTTGAGGCTTTGCAAAGCCCAAGGCACAAAATGTCTATAAGAATATCTTAAAAATGATAAAAAAGGAAATTATATTGAATTTTCCTAACTAACCATGGCCAAAATAGGCTAAACGCACATTAGGAAAAGCCACTTCAAAAAAGTGCATTTTTCACAAAAATACTTAAGAAATATATCAGCAGAAAAACCCCTGTCTTGTGGGAAACTTTTGGAGGCCTTCCCAATGTTGAAATGAGGCCCGGGACAGCTCGTTGGAAAGCTCTGGACGTCTATTTTTTGTGAATTTTTTTTTCCCCAAACTGATCACAAGAAGCTTGTGAAAAACTGACCTGTGTGGAAAAACCCAGAAAATAGACTTTGCTGATATAAGGGGCAGAGTGTTGAAAAAGTGACTGTTTTTCGCCATTTTGGGGGACCAAATCATCTTCAATTGATCTAAAATTTTCTAAGTAGATGTCACTAAAATTATGGCATCCAATGATATCATTTTCATCCTTTGAGGATGTGTCAAACAGAAATGGCGATGCCCATGATTTTTATCAAAAAGCCCAAAAATGTCAAAAAACCAAAACTTGTTGAATTTTGCCCAATTTGGGCGAGCATGACCCTCATGGGTTTTCAGAAGCATGTTGAGAAGCGGAGGCCAAAATTTGAAGCCTTGATATTTCTTCCTTCATTTTGGTGCCGGGTGCCTCTTTTGAGCCTCATTGAGATTTTCTTGTGTGGCCTTCAATTTCCGTCGGGCTAATTGATTAAGCTTCTTATAGTGCCCGGTCATTCTTCTTTGAAGGTCCGAATCTCTATTGGCCTTTTCCAACATCTTCTCCAAGAGTTCATTCACTCTTTGAAGCCATGATTCTCTATTTTTTTCTATCTCTTGGGTGAATAAGGTAATAAGAGGAAAATATTGGAAAAGGGCAGCCTCTTCCTCTTTTTGTTTCTCCAAATCTCTTCTGAGTCCCATGGTCCTTGGCCTCTTTCTCCTTGGCTGATATTCTTCTTCACTATCATTGAACTCGCCCATGAGTTATTCTAACTTAATTTTCACTTTGGAGGCTTCTTTTTGAGATTTGATAGCCCGTGTCTCATACACCGCCATGTGGACACTCGTATGCTTGTTTTGTGTTTGCAGAAAGTGAATGAGGTTTTTAGACCTCTCTAGATCCGCTCTTAGATCATGAATTTGATCTTCTCTATTTATCAAGAGAGACTCTAGGATTTTGGCCTCATTGTCGCTATCATCACTGTTTATCTGAATTATGTCAAAGTTCCTCTCTTTCTCATGGCTACTTTCTTCCTTCTCCTTTCCCTTGCTTTGGGTGGCCTTCTTGGTCTTCCTCCTCTTTGGTAATTCAACAATGGATTGCTTGGGCAACTTCCCTTTGCTTCAGAGGGCTCTAGTAACATTTGGAGTTACAGTTTGAGGCACTCTCTTTCTTGATGTTCGGGGCTTTGTCACCTTTGGAGAAAAAAGCATGGCCCCTTTCCTAGGAGAGGCAGCTAGCATATGCTCTATTTGCTCTTTACCCTTGCTACTCCCCTCATCATTCTTGCCACTGTTTTGACCTTCTTCATGAATGCTTTGGCTGTCACCTTGCATGTCTCCTTGAGGGCTGCCCTTTTAACCTTTTTCCATGCTTTCTTCAGGACTTTTAGGCTTTGCATCTTTAATTTCTTGTGCTTCATCCTCATTATGTTTACTACTATGAAGGCTAGCAATATCTTCATCAAATTGTTCCATTTCTTCATCATTTCCCTCTTCACTGTTTTGCTTTTCTTTATGGTGCTCTTCTTCATCACTGTGTTTTTCTTTACTTTTCTCCTTTTGACTTGTATCCTCTTCACTCTTTTGTTCTTTGTCACTATGCTACCTTTCCTCACTGTGTTGTTCTTCCTCATTATGCTCTTCTTCTTGATCAATCATGGGAGATTTTAGCTTCTTAGGAGTGGGTTTACTAGAAGAAGGAGAAAGAGGATGAGTGGAAGGTGAAGGAGATGCATGGGATGAAGAAACAGTGACGAAATCAGGATGTGAAATGAAAGTGTCCCAAGAGATTCCCTTCTTTTCAAGTTGATGAAGAATGACAATCTTGATGAGGGAATGATGGAAAAGAAAAGCTGAATGCTGAGAAGAAGGTCTCTTTTGAACAGTAGTAGACATATTTTCAATGATTCTATGGAGGAAGAATGAGAGCTTTAGCAATTTGGTTCTCGTGAAGTGCATGAGTAGCCTGATATGGTAAGCATAAACTCGGGAAAACCTTCCCTCGCATGTGAAATATTTCATGATTATCTTCATGAGGGGAGCATAGCTGGTCAAAAAATATGAAAAAGGAAAAATGGATGGGCATGCATCCCGATGCTCTAGCTTCAAGAAGGGTTTGTATTGATCTGAGTCTAGGTAGCTCTGCTTAAACCATTTTTCTCTGACATATGGGATTTTGGTAGCTCTAGAAATGGATCTAGGAGAAAAATTGAAATCTAAGCCTGCCATCTAAACATGTTTCCCTTGCAATCATAAAGCACATAGATGTGTCAAGGGAAGATAAATTTTCACCTCCTGAACCCTTTGACAAAACTCAAAACATCCAAGTTCATTAAAGTTAAAAAGTACTGAAGGATGGGTATTTACTTCCTCACTTGAAGAAGGTTCATACCTTTTGTGAGGGCCACTTCTGCTATCTTGCCTGGGAGGAATTTTGCTTTGGATACTCTTTGCTGGCTGACCAAGACAATGGCTAATTCAAATGGTCTCTGAAACAATCTCCCAACACCACACCTTTTCCTCCTTGCAAGTCACTGTGCTTCTTTGATGTTAGCAAACAAGTATTTGTCAAATGATAACCAAAATCACTTTATCACTGTGTTTGGGGAAAGATATTGAAAATATGTGTTTGAGGTTCTTTTTTGAAGAAGGATTTCCTTTGTTTTGGCACAAAATATCCTCCCTTCAAGCACTTCCCCTTTGCTATTCACTGCCCCTTTAAAAAAGTAAGCAATATATCTTTCAACTGACTTGAAGACCTTTCAAAACAGACTCTGCTTTTTGGACTCTGGGGGCTGCACAGAGTTTGCTATCTAACAACACAGAAAGGACCTCTTTAAATTGACCAAGCCTTCATATTATAACCACTATTTCCCTCTGAGTTTTAACAAACAAAAGCCTTTGAAAAATACTATTAAGATACTTCTTTTACATTGATTTGAAGACCTCTTAAACTAACTCTGCTCCTTTATAGTAACTGTGGGCAGTCTTAGCTATTTTTATAGCACAACAAAGAGTTTTCAAATTGGGATAAAAAACCTCCCTTCTTTCACTATTTTTAATCCTTGACACTCACAGCAACAAAAAATTCTTTGATTTTTACCAAATGCCCAAACTCCTAATCACTGTGTCTTTCTTTATTTTTTAGGAGACAAGGTTTGTGCTTTGTTAACACTATTAGGACACCTCTGCAAGAAAATTTGAGACCTCTTCACAACACAAGAATACCTCCTTCAATTTTGAAAAAAACTCTATCTCTTTACCACTGTCTATCTCTGTGTTTTTAGATGATGAAGTGCTTTCAAAATCACTGTTTCTTTAATCACTATTTCTTTTTAGGGAAAACACAGCAAAAACACCCCCTTTTAACTTCAAAGTTTACTAAGAAGTGAAGAAGTACCTTGAAGAATGTTTATGGACCTTGTTGATCCTTGTTTTTGCTTTCACAGGCATTTTTGGAAACCTTTTGGGTGAGTGGCACATTTGCAGGAGAAAACGTCACACAGATGGAGGCTGTCGGGTCCTTTTCGGGCGCCCGGTGACCGAAGATAGAGGCTCACCACATGCCGCTACAGGCGTGCCATGCCTGCATTGAAATGCTTTGTATGGGCACTCATAGGTGCGCCGTGCACATCTACAGGCGTGCTGCACAGACCTTGAGCACTGATAACTTGAAAAATTTCCCGAAAAATATCTATTTCTTTAGTGAGCAGCTAAGGATGATTGCTTCGTGGTTTGACATTTGCATAATGGGCCCTTTAAATGGTCACTTTCGCCTTTATAATTCAAATAAGCTCAAAAACCTTTGTATTTACTTTGTAACGTTTTGGATGCCTTTTGAAAAGGCTTTTTGTCGCATCAAACATAAATCAATGTTATCGGTAATATATGACTTTTAAAATATCATCGGGACCCATTTTCTTAACTTTCCTCTTCGTATGTATATGAGGAGGCTATTGTTGAAGACTGAGGCTGTTCTGTCCCTCAAAAAGGAAAATTGCTTCAGGAACCATATCAAAGGCTGCTGAACTGTTAGGCACTTTATAACATTTTCCCTTGATTGTGGAAAAAACCTCATTTGCACTCACCAAGATTTGACCTATATCTGTTTATCAAGGAGAAGACTTTTAAAGACCCTTAATGAAATTATATAAACAACAAAGTTTGTTTTTAAGTACATTAAAAGGTCTTGTCCATGACTGTGGTATGTCTTATTTATTTGAAAGGTGTTTTGAACTTGAATCATTGTGTCATAGCCTTCCTTATCCATACTGTCTCTGTGTATTCATTTGCAAAGGTCTTTTTAAGAAACAAGGCTAGTCTCCCTTCTTGTTATTTTGATGAGATTGTTCCAAGTTGTGGACATTCTAGCCTCAGATTGCCCTTTGAAGAAGACCTTTATGGAAAAAAAGAACAAAGCTTCTTGAACACCATAATATCACTGCTTGTCCCATGTTTAACACCAGACTTCAACTCATAAACCTTCAACTGCTTCACACTGAATTTCAATTCTGTCCTTTAAACAGTGAACTCTTTCAAACACTATTTGAAACACTACTACTTTATCAGTTGTTTCATCCTTTGGAGAAAGTGGTGTAAACAAATTTTTAGGCCATTTGAAACACTGTTAGTCTTGTGCTCTTTGAATGAGGCTATACCTCTATTCCTAACCCTCTGCTTTTTAAATGAAGGAGGTCTTTATCATGTTCCTAACCATCTAATTTCAAATGAAGGAGGTTAACATAATATTTCCAAACCATCTGATCTTTATACTTGGAGGAGGTTTGCAACAAGTGACCCAACCATCTGCTCATGTTTGGAGGAGGTTAACACAGTCATGACATTTCATCCCCTTTTCAAACTGTGTCATCTTTCCTTGTAACACATAACTCTGCTTGGTATATCACAATAAGTAATAAAGTGAAAATTTGACAATATGCTATAAGAGGCATGTTATGAGATATACATCCTGTGGTCAGAATATCTTTGTGAATCCTTTAAAATAGGAGCATGACTGGTATTTGTAGAGTATTTGCTGGCTATTCATTTCTTACTAACCTTTCTTGACTGTGTTTGCAGAGGCTTATTGAATTTTCTCTTTGACTAGTATTCTTATCCCAGGCTCAAGTCAACATGAGAAGCAACTGTCTTCTTATGTTTAGCTTGACAATGTCTTCTGGAATACTTGTACATCTCTATTTTTGACAGAGACATTGAAACATTGTAAATCAACATTATATCAGTTTGGATTTTGAAACATGTACTACTGAGACATCAAGACCTTTTAGTGGCGCGACCTATGGGTGTATCAAGGTTTGTTTTTCACAGATTAAGCGGTAATTCAAGGTTGGTTGGTATTGAACAAAATATTTTGGCTCAGGATGTTTTTTGCCAAGGAAGGGATTCCCTAAAGCGCCACTACCTAACTTAGGGGAGATCTTTGATAGATTTTTAGTATTCTCTTTGGTATGATTAGATCTCAAAATGGCATATGACCAGAGGTAGGGTGGCTGACATTCTTATCAACATTTGGTTAATGAATGACCTGGGGATGAGGGTAAATGAAAATAGATAACTTTATCTTATGACAGCTCATGGACAGGATTATATGACTGAAACAAGATGGGACTTGACAAGTAGGTTTTTTCTCATCATAGGCTGACTGGAAAAGGTAGGAGGGCAAAAATTGTTTAGGGGTCTTTTCTAGATGACAGATTTGACAAATTTGGAGATCAGCTTCTAGAAAACTTGGCTTTAAAAACTAGTCATCATCAACAGGTGAAAAATATTGATGACTAACACATACCTTGGTAAAGCTTGGGAACATCGTGTATTGCTACAAGGGTTCCTTCCTCTAGTGTGATGGCTTCCCCAACTACTGAAGATGATGGCTGCTCTTCGATAGTTATATCAGCACTGGTACAAGTCTACTCAAGTGGTGTAGTATTCCAAAATTAGCATGCATCTAATTGGAATATTGAATTTTGATTTTTTCACCTAGCAGTTGAATAAATGGGTAAGAAGGCCCATCATATTAAAAACAGGAATAAAATTCCTCATGTTTTGAGAAGGGGATCATAAAAATAGTTGGATTTTACACTCCCAAGTGTGAACAAGGACAAATGCATGTGGACAAGGTCATGTTTAACCAAGTCAATAGCGCTGATATGAAAGGAGGAGATCACCCATAGAGACAACACAGTAAAAATAGGAGGAAGATTCCTTGGTGGAGGAAACCCTAATGTGTGGGGCTCAAGGCAAGAAGGCTCGCATTTGTTTAAAAGAAGGGCAAGGCAACCATATGAGGACATTAATTGAAGATTGGATTTTTGGTTTGCATGACTATTCCACTTTCTCCAACTGTTTAGTGTAGATTGCTATGCTGCTTAGCACAAGGCATTCCTTTTTAGGAATCCTTTCTCATTTCTTGAGAGGCCTCTTGAAGGAGCTTGTACTGAATTTCTCCACATCCATGCTTGAGGCCAAGCACCCTCCTTCATCTGCAACATTATTTCTACAGCAGAATAACGTTGTGTTGTAGGGTGTTGCAATGGGGGTTCTCAACACCACTTCCTGCACTTATTTCAAAGAAGGGAGCTTCTATTCCTTTGGGAGATCAGTAAGGAAGGTTCTGGAGAAGATTTCCATATATTGGCACTTAGCCAAATTAATTCCATCATATACAGTGTAGTCCCTTGTAGGAACTGTTTCATTTCTTGCAGTGTTGCAGTGTGGGGGTCAAACGCCTCAATCTTCAGCTACTTTCTTATGGAAAAGGCCAACCTTTCTCCTAGAAATTTTGTAAGAAGGATCCTATTTCATTCATTGTATTATTGAGATGTATGTATTCATATCTTTAGTTAGACTGCGTTATTTCAGATCTAGATCTACATATCTAATATTTTTGTACTTGTACTTCCATGAAACCCTTGTCGGGTTATCTCCATAATGTGTAAAAGAGGCTATATCTCTAATTTTCTCCATGATTTGAGTAATAAAACTCCATATATGATGTTTATACCATATTTTATCATAAACCTTCATGTAATCACGTTGTGCTTGCTTCGAGAAATTTCTGTATAGTTCAGGTCATGGGATTTGGGTGGTTTTAAGCCATATTGGGACCGGGAGATCTATTTAACACATCAAAAGGGATTCGTTTCTGATCCTCTTCTAGATGTGAGTCCCATAATACATAAGCTAATGGATATAATTGTTATTTTTCCCTGTTATAGTGTAATTTCCTGGGAATAACGTTTTTATGGTCCATATTGATGCATTTCCACACTTGGGATGATCTAATGAGACATAATTTTGCTGTTGCAAAAATAATATGATGGCTATGTGTTCCACACACATTTTATGATTTTATTTATCATTGCAACTCCATTATTGTGTTCACATATTTCTGCATCCCCATTTTTGGATATTACAGTGGTATTGGAGCATAATCTTGGCTCAGCCTGTGGAATATCAGCCAATATACTATCAGAAGAATAAGAAGACAAAGAGAAGAAGAAAGACTAGAATGATGGAGATAATGAGATTTGTCTCATCACTTTTCAAATCTATAAAAAACCTCTCCAAGGAGGTTAAGCAGATGAAGGAGAAAAGATGCAATGAAATTCCTAAAGGGTTTCAAGAAGAGGAAGGGCCATGTGCTTCCTATTCTCAAAGAGGAGAAGACAATAGGAATGAAGGAAAATTTTAATCTGAAATTCTAAGAAGGTACCTTGAAAATACAAATCTCAACCAAGAGCTTTCAAGGAGACTCTAGCTCTTCCTCAGTTTATCTAGCTGGAAGAAGAAAGGAGGCCCTACAACAATGGGATGATGAGAGGCAATAGATTTATATTGTCCACTTTTGATGGATCAATCACATGTGGAGAAAAGGCTTGGGTGATGAAGCTAGAGGCATTCTTCCTACTACATCCAGTGGTAGAGAGAGAGGTTGTAGAAATTGCAGCGCTACAACTTGAAGGTGGAGCAAGCACTTGGTGGTTCAACCATGTGAGTCATGCAAAAGTGTCTACTTTTGTAGAATTCACTCAAAAGGTGATTAGGAGATTCGATAAAGATAAATAAAAGGAAGGGAAGCCCTCACTACCCCTGAAAGAGGCATGTACCAGTCTTGTTACGATCATGGAGGAGCAACCTTCATCTTCACTGGTTTGGGAATCCAATACATTGGAAGGAACTCTTACAGCCATACAAGATACTTCCAAATTTCACCAAGGTATGCCTAAGTTTCCATCTCTTATCATTTTAGCAAATCTTATGGAGGGATATACACCATTACATACTGCTAATCTAGAGCAACAGAATTGTATTGCGCTGTGCAACCTTGAGTTATTCAAGGAAGGGATGAACTACATTCAACCTCTTGGGTCGAAGTGTATAATTTTTGAAGGAAGGATGAGTACGATCCCATGTACCTTTGCACCGATGCTAATTAGCCAAATCAGTTAAGCATAAACTACATTCATCAACCAAGATTTTACAACATGGAAAATCAAAGTAAACATGGATGCATGTAGGGAAAAACAAGAAGTACACTTTATTGATGATATAAGGAGAGGTTACAACCAAGTGACTGATTCATCGTGACCTTCCAGAAAAGTTCCCAAGTCTGTTCATAGCATAAGTCTCTCCAGTGGCAGCTCCACAAACTAAACTCTCTATTGAAAATTCTCCAGCATTTCCCTACTCAAATTCTTCCTTCAAACACTTAGATCTATGTTCAATTTATAGAGGAACTGTAGGCAGTTTTGTAATCAATAACATTCCAAAAATAGGCAAGACATGTTTTCATTCATGTATATGTCAAATGGACACTTGGATCCAAAGCTTGACACATGTGAACCCTTCTAGAAGACACTGGCCAAGTGGAGATTCCGGAACAATGATAATTTCGCTCCCAATCTGACCAACGCACCTTTCAATGTTGGGAAGTGCTTTGCAGAGTAGCCTTGAATGGGGCTACCTGCATATGCAATGCACGTAGGCCCCTTAGAGCCTGCGTTGGTGAGCTCCCACATGTTTAATAATAAACTTCAAACTATGGAAAAGCCTTGCTTTGATGAAAATATTGTTTGATTCATGAATGTTTCCTGTCTTAGGGCATATAGAAACTGAGATGATAGGGAATGATAGACCCTTTGATCATCGGTTGTGGAGATGATGCCCAGTTAACCAGGTCATTGGGAATGGTGTGCAAATTGACCTATAACAATTTCCCCCTAAAGCATGAGATCCAAATAATAAGAACATTATACTAAGATTCTTTACACTGTGATGAGCCTAGAAAAAAAGTGGAACGATCACCTGCATCAATCTTACAATACATTACATTATGATAAATCCTCTATTGATCATAATTGCTAAGGGTAGGCATTCCCATAGTCAGCACGTAAAACATTCTAATAACATGTACATAATTCAGAAATTTGTCTACATTGGAATGTTGCCCAGATCCATACATCGACTACAGATATAGGCCCATGTTTGGATGACAATCTGTATGTAAGGTCACCATACAGATGATGTGTACAAAAGTCCTGAAATCGCAGCCCGGATGGCTGAAACTAGATCCGGGGTCTTCTTATCTCATTCACTCGATCATTTGGGTACAAGTATAGCCATGCAAATATATGATTTGTCATCAAACACGGAAAGACATCGTTTGATTACCTGCCAATAATGAAAGCTATTAACAAACGTGAGAGAACCACCATTAATGTCAATGGCCCTCAAGGTATTGTAGTACATTTCTTAAGGCGTGAATATATGATTTGATGTTGAACGCCAAAAAAAATATTTCAGTCAAAATTCTAGAAGCGAGGATCTTGTCGATGCTGTAACAAGCCTCATGGTACTGGAATCTAATGTTTCTAAGTGAACTTCCTAGATATTGATTTGTAGTTGACAGGAAGTCACCTTATTGAAAAATTGGAGTTACTGATTTCGAAGACAAGGGTATGACTTGATATAGCAATTTTCAGGGATGACGGTCATGAAAATGAAGGTTTATGAGTATTGCAGATGGATGAGTTCTTAATCAATGGATGACTTCTCTTGAACATATCGGCGACACTGTGATGAGTTGGCAGCATTGACCCAAAACTGAAGTGAAGGTATGATGAACCATAGGTGTGAATGAACCATCAAGATGATTACCCAACCCAAAAAGTCACGGACATGGAGTGAAAGAAGTGTCATGTTCAAGAGCGACTTTCTACCAAAAAGAAACTTTGCTTGCTTTTCCCAAATTTTCCCTGGTCATTTTTCGACTAGTACCTCTTTATTTTTTAACAAGCTTGAGGAGGATAACATTTTCTTGATCTATAATTCAACCCTTCGAGTGAACAAAGAATAAATTATCTCTATTTAATAATTTTACGAGTCTAGCGATGAATGAAACTCGATTCTTGCCATGATCGACAAGCCCATCACTATTTTATGTTTTAACGTGCTTAACGACAGTGATAGCCCAGTCCTTTTTCATGTTTAGAGAATCTGAAAAAGAGGACGAAAGAGGACTCCAAAAAGGCACTTTTTCATAAATTTGTCTCTTAGATTTGAAAAAGTGTAAAATGATATCTGAAAGAACCTCTTTGGTCATGTTTAACCAAGGTATTCCTTTTTCGTAAATAATCCATCTCAGTCCAGAAAAGGGTTAAACTTATACTGAGTAGATATCAATTCATTTAATTTAACGAGCTCGAAATGAAAAGTGCTTGGCAATATTTTCACATTATCGGAGTTTGAAAAGAGCTAAAAGAAGACTCCAGGGGTTCCTTTTTCGCTGTTATAGAAGCTCGAAAAAGAGATAAAAGTGCGCTTCAAATCCTTTTTCGTTTTTATCAAAGCTCGAAAAATAAGGAGAAAAAGTATGCTTTGTGGTCAAGTCCTTGAAATAAATCTGCATGACTAATATGTTCGTCAGTTGTATTTCCTGTTCAGAATAACATCAAATGGATTAAAAATAACTGTTTCATGATAAAAAACATAATAAAACTATATTCATAGCAATAAATTTAACTTGCAAGTAATTAAATGACCATATAAAGCAGTTTCACTATTCATTTTTACCATTCCACAGTTACCATTTTCATTTTGGAGTTCTGAACTTGATTTTGCGCCCAAACTTTACTCGTTGATTACGGTCGTTTTAGTGGATGGATTTCATTTCCGTTTCATTCAGGTTAGTAGCAAAAACCTTCTCTTTCTTTTAGTATTCAATTCATTACCTTTCCTTGCAAATTTTCAGGGTTTTGAGGCCCCTAGGGTAAATCATGCCAAAATTAAAGGCAATGCACCCCTGAATGTCGAAACCTATGTTGCATAGTAGGTACAGTGAAGTGTAGCTTCATGTGCAACGCACTGTCTCAGCCCAGGGAGTGCGTTGGGCGTAGTTGAATTTTTTGTTTTCATGTTGTGTCCAAAATTTTCCTAGTTTTTTGCAATGAATGGTAACTAATGGATCTTTTGGTTGATTTTGAGGTTTCCATCGGATTATAATGACGATTACATAGAGAGAAAGAGAAGATGAAGAAAAAGATATGATTGCCTTGAATGATCCGGGTACTGTAAGAGCTTTAAGAGATTGCGGGCTGCTTAAGTACTTCAAACTGTCAGGAATGAGGCAACAGATAGACCTATTGGAGTTCCTTGTTCAAGAATGGGATCCAACGATAGAGGCATTTCACATAAAAAATCAAGTGTTGTCCATAAAAGTTGAGGATGTGTATTTTCTCATAGGTTTGTCGAGGAGAGGTTTTCCCATTTCACTCACAGGATCTACTATTGGAGGAGAAACAGTGAGGGATTATGTTATGCAATATTTCTATCCGGGGTCAGAACCTAGCAAAGATGGAAAAATAAACATCTGTGATGTTAGGGATTTTCCTTTGAGAACCATCCTATTCATAATTGCTAAACTATCTGGCACCGTTACACTCCCTGTAGCGAACAGATCATATATGTAGTATGCGCTGGAATGTTTAGAGCCAATAGTTTTCAACTGGTCTGAAGCTGTTCTATCTCAGATAAAGGAACAACTGAATAAAGAAAAGGGAGGAAGGAAGAAAAATTTCAGTTATGGTACCATCTTTATTTCCTTCGCCTTGGAATGGATTCCACTGATGCAGCCACAACATGTAACATTGGATATATCCAGTCCTAGAGATCCTCGAATGCAAAGATGGGTAGAACTCATGGGTCGGCATTCAGGCCAATCGACCGTTGTGTTATCGACTGCATTCATCGCCTGGTTTAGGCGATAGATCATCACCATCAATGAGTATGCATATGTAGGCATTGACTTCCGAGGAGATCTAGATCTAGTTTTGCCAGAAGGTGCTCAATGGGGTGAAATAGGTAAGATTGATTTGACCATGTTTTTATTTTTATTTTTATAAGGTTTATACAAATTTTTTTGTGTTTTTATTTATTTCCAAGACTAAACTAAATTTTTAATGTAATGCATATATCGGTCGCGTTCAACCAGTAGAGGAACCAGAGCACGAAGCAGATGCGCCAGCAGAAAGGGCTGTCGAGAGAGTAGTCCTTCAGGACTTTGATATGGCTGAGACTATTGCTGAGCTCCAACAACACATAGAGGGGTTGACCTTTAGGATTCCGGATTGTCAGATCGAAGAGCTTACGATGTGACTGTAACGACACACAATTGGGGTTCCTAACTGTTGGATGCAGTTGCTCCGTAGGATTTCTAGATCCATAGCGTGCTATCATGAGCACCACTAGTTTAATTATGAATTTTTGCATACATTTTACGGTCAGATGACCAACATGTCTTGGGCACAAATTTTGTAAAAAACCTATAACTATCTATCTATATGTTTTCAGAGTTTTTCCTATGTTTAATGCGCAATCATGTTCAATGATGTGAATGTTTTCTTTACCTATGTCACAAATGTCTATCTAAAACTTGATTAGCCTATGAATCAGCTAAAGTGTTTAGATTTCAGATTTCTGGAAATGTGTTGATATTGAATGAAATCAAAATGTCTCTCCAAAAGTCGAACTCTAAGGAAAAATCTAAGAAGTGTTGGATTTCTAACAGTATAAATACTAGTAAGTTGAAGTACCAGAAGTTGTGAGTCTAACCTGATGATTATGCGGTTAATACCAAATTAAATGGCATTAGAGAGAAGTTCAATCAACGCGCTATACTCAACGATATTGTTTTTGATCTACCGATACAAATCCCTTGAAAACTCATTAGCTCACCGTTCAGAACGAAAATGGCCCACGCTGCAGAGGATAGATTCTCCGTACTATGACTAGCACCATCAGCATATCCAACAAATGGTTCTAAGGATTTAGTCATATTCGATGAAATGTAAAGCGGATTACTAACATCAAGAAAAATCTAAAAAACAAATTAAGATAGTGAATGAAAATCAACAACATATAAACAATATAATACAAAAAATTACCATGCTCATGATTAAGCATAGTAACGTTTAATATACAACCCATTTCTAGGATGTGCCAATGGAATCCCATCGTAATCAAGTAACTTGTAGGCACCCTTAGCAAGAACTCTTTTGAAAATATAAGGGCCATGCCATAATGGCTCGAATTTACCTGTACCTATCTTATTAGCTTCCTGGTCATAAAGAAGGACTAAGTCGTCCTCTGAGTAGATGCGAGGCTAGACATTTTTGTCATATTGCGCCTTTATACGTCTGTTATGAACTTCATTGGCCAATTGGGCTTCACGATGCATTTCATCTAGATGGATGAGGTTAAGGAGACACACTTCTTCTTCAAAGGTGTCAAGTAACAAGTCTATCGCGAGTTTTAACGATGATATTTCGCATTGGATTGGTAAGATAGCTTCCAGACCATACACCAATTGAAAAGGAGTAAATCAGGTCGCGTTTCTCACCGAGGTTCGATACGCCCACAAGGCGGAGTACAGGATCAAGTGCCAGTTCCTTTTATGGACTCCTATCATTCGTTGAAGCATTCGTTTAAGAATTTTGTTAATAGCCTCAACTTGTCTATTTGATTGTGGATAATAAGGAGTAGAATTATCATGCGAAAATCCTAAATTAGCTGTTAATTCAGACATCATATGGTTGCGAAAATGCTTCCCATGATCCATAACTATAGCCTGTGGGACCCCAAACTGTGCAATAACATGATTGAAGAAAAATAATGCAGCTATTTGTCCTGTGTTGTTGAATGTAGGCATTGCTTTAGCCCATTTGGTAAAAAAGTTGACTGCGACAATAATATAACCATGCCCCCTGGACAAAGGAGGGTTACAGGTCATAAAATCGATACCCCATTTCGTAAATGGTCGAGAAGAGACAACAGGATGCATTGGCTTTGGCGGCTTGCAGATTTTATGGTCATAAATCTGGCATGCATGACAACTTCTGACTGCGAGGATATAGTCTCGAAAAATAGTAGGCCAAAAGTAACCAGCGCGGAGTATCTTCTGCGCAGTAGCATATCCAGAGAAATTTTCACCACAACCCCCAGCATGGCAATCATTTAATACTTTTTTGGCCTCCTCATGAGTGAGGCACCTCCTTAAAATGGTATCGACACCATGATGATAAAGTGTATCGCCGACGATCAGATAATATTTGGCTTGGTATCGAATACGTCGCTGATTAGAGCGAGAGGTATTAGGGTGAAAATTTTGGGTTTGGAGATAAATGATGAAATATCCATACCATGGACAGATGATCTGATCAGAAACAGAGACTCGTCTGGAATAGATGGTTCTGACGTAGTTGCAGTACTATCACAAGGAAGGTCATAGAGAAGCTAAGCCAAAACTAAAGACTTCTTTGACTTGGATTTGATGAATTCCAAATCAAATTCCTGCAAAATGATGATCCATTTTGAATATTTCCCCCCCAACAGTAGACGTGATAAGATGTAAGTCATGGGGTTGCAATCCGAAACTATAGTTTCTTTTCAGAGTAGGATATAATGGTGAAATATTTGGACAGCTTGAACAACTGCCAAGGTAATATTTTCTAGGTACGAGTACTTCACTTCCGTATCATTGAGATTATGACTCAAATAATTGATCGGATGTTCAATTCCTTCTTCTACTTGGACCAAAACCATAGTGATGGTCGTTTCAGCCGCAATGATATATAGGAAATAATCATTTGAATAATTTGGAGGATACATTAATGACGCTCGGACAAGATGGTCCTTGACAGCATCAAAAGAATCTTGCGCAACTTGGTCCCAATGGAAAAGTTGCCCTAGCATTCTTTAAACCAAATGGGAGTTTCCGATATGCGAATGTGCCCCAGGGACAGATAAATGTTGTCTTATGTTGGTCATCTGGGCGGATATTGATTTGATTGTAGCCGGAAAATCCATCCATGAAAGAAAATATTTCACATCCAGCACAGTCGTCAATAATCTGGTCGATAAAGGGAGTAGGATAGTTGTCTTTTTGACAAGCCTAATTAACATCCCAGTAATCGACACACCCTCTAATGGTTCCTTGTTTTTTCATAACATGAATGATATTGGAAACCCACTCAGTTAACGGAACAGGGTAAATGAAACCAGCACGCACAAAATTTTCAACTTCTATTTTAATGGTTGTGGCTTTCTTCGGATGAACAGGACGAAGCCGTTGACGCACTAGTTTGACATCAGGATACATATTAATAGTGAGTTCAACTATACTAGTATCTATGCCTGGAATTTCCTTGTAAGACCAAGTGAATACGTCACGAAATTCACGAAAAAGAGAGCGATATGAATCAAGTTCTGATGGAGAACAAGATACACCGACATGAATATTTTCTAAAATGCCAAGTTTAGTCGAAATACCTATAGAAATCATTTCTTCAATATTTGATAAATTTCACTCAGATTCAATTGCATTAATCGGAAAAGAATTCGAAAAGAAATTTTGAATGGATGGGTGATATAGTTCACTGAGATTAATTGTAGAAATTATATAACTTATGTGTTATATGTCCAAGATTCTCCTGATCTCATACTATTTTAACTTCATGCAAAATACAGAATATATTCCAACATTGATCATTTGCGGAAATAAAATCAAGATAGCAATGCACACATGAAACAATAAAAATTCACACATATGAACACAGTTGTTTAACGGGAAAGCCTGAAGCTGAAAACCCCAACTATCTGTATATAATATATTTCATAGAGATCATGTAACAATCCTCATACAAAGCTGATCATATCAAGCTCTTAGTACAATACAATCGCTACACACTAATCAGGCCCGATCTTGCAAATCCATGCACCGATCTTTGCCACCTGCTAGCCTGCCTCTACTGCGCAATAACTGTTGAAGAATGGCTCTGAATGAACTCAAATTCACCAAGATTGCACTGCGCAATCCTCATTGGCATCTCCACTGAGTGTTGGATGCAATCAATGCATCACTATAGTCACAACTAATAGTCACACTTTCTCTTTCACCTACCTCTTCACTGGTCTCCACTGAAACTTGCATGCACTGTAGTTAAATGATGTATTCTTCTGTTGATTAATGAGTCATTATTTAGTGAATTAATTAACTAATTAATTCACACCACTCTCACTAGTGTATCAATCAGTTAGACTAGATACAACTAGCTCAACTGAGTCTAACTGAGTTAAACTAAATACAACTCCACCAACTACTTCTATAACTCCACCAAACTCTGTCACATGAGTTCTAACTGAAGTCCTCATGCATTAGCTCTAGTAAACCCTCAAGAATAGCATAATTCCTTCTGTCATCTGCTGTGCCACATCTGTGCACTTAACTGAAGTGCTCCAAGAGAATAAGATAATGTTTAGAGTCCAAATATTATTAAGGGCTAATAATATTCAACATATCTATTTTTAGAATGGTAATCTAAAAACAGATTCCACCCAATATGTCTAAAAATAGAAGTCCATATATTTTTCCAACTTGACCAACCATCCACAAATAGCATCCTGCAACTCATAGAATATGATCGACATGTCTAAAAATAGACATAGTCTAAAAATATATTTTGTGCCAAAAATAGCTTGCGGGCCCACTTAGTGAAGGCGATTCTTTTCACTAAGCTCATCATCTTGTTGAATATCAACACTCCTTCTCAACAAGATAGGGATTATCTGCCACCCTGATCTTGTCTCTATGGTATTCAAATTTTCTCCTGGTGAGCGCCTTCGTCAGAATATCTGCATCCTGATCCTCCATAGGAATGTAAGAAAGTAGCATGATCTTCTGCTGCACACAATATCTGATATGATGATACCAGATGTCAATATGTTTAGATCTATCATGAAATACCAGATTAACCAAGAGTTTAATGCAACTCTGATTATCACAATATATCACAGTAGGATCTAAGTGTGAACTGAACAACCTGAACAGGATCTTCCTCATCCATATAGCCTCGCATGCAGCCAAACTTGCTACCATGTACTCGGCCTCCGCTGAACTGAGTGCCACAGATCTTTTTTTCTTGTTGTACCAAGAAACTGATGTAGACCCGATACTGAATATCCCTCCAGATGTGCTCTTTCTTTCCATTGGGCTTCCTGCCCAATATGCATCCGTGAAGCCATGCAACTTCAACTCATCCGAATCTCTGTACCACAACCCATATCCAGATGTGCCCTTGAGATACCTCAGGACATGCTTTCCTGCCTTCCAAAAGAGCTTGGTAGGCTTCACCATTGCTTGTGAAAGCTGGTTCACAACATAGCATATGCCTGATCGTGTATTGACTAGATACAAAATCAAACCAACCAACTGTCGATAAACAGTGGCATCCACTACCTCTGCCAATGTAGCATCCTATTTCCTCCAACCACTAGGAAGAGGAATGTCGATAGGCTTGTAGCCTTGCATGTGAAACTTCTCCAGTATCTCCTGGGCATACTTTCCTTGAGACAAAAACAGTCCACCCTTTCGCTGCCAAATTTCCAATCCCAGGAAATAATGAAGGAGGCCCAAGTCCTTCATCTTGAACAACTTTGCAAGATCTGCCTTGCATGAGTGTACAAACAATTCATCACCCGTTAGTATTAAATCATCTACATAAAGTAAAATGATCAACAACTTACCCTCCACCACAATCTGGTATAGGTTCGGATCCGCCTCACTCTTGGTGAAACTAAGTCCGGTGAAATAACTATCTATCCATGTGTACCAAGCACGAGGTACTTGTTTCATCCCATACAACGCTCTTTTGAGCCTGCACACATGCGACTCACTGCTAAATATTTCAAAACCTTTAGGCTGCTCAATTTACACCTCCTCCTCAATTACTGCGTTGAGGAACGCAGTCTTCACATCCATATGATGAATGTGCCAACCCATCTACGCCGAGAGAGAAAGGATGGTCTGTATGGAAGAATACGTTGCGACAACTACAAAGGTTTCTTCATATTCAATCCCCTCGATCTGTGAGAAGCCCCAGGAAACAAATCTTTCCTTGTACTTCTCGATGCTCCCGTTAGCAGCTTGCTTCACTTTGTAGATCCATCTTGAACCTACCACCGATTTCACTTCTGGCCTTGGGACAATCTCCCATGCACTGTTTTTGACAATCGAATCATACTCTTCCACCATGGCATCTACCCATGCGGGATCCTCCACAGCTTCCTCAAAAGAGGATAGATCTGTCATGATACACTTGCTCATCAGATCCATGTATCCAGTAAATCGGTCAGGTGATTGTCTCTATCTGCGCTGTGATGTAGGTGCTCCTACATTCTGCACTGCATCAAGATTCACCCGCTCAGTTTCTGTAGTGCGCTTCCGCCCTCTGATGTTTGGCGCTACATGAATGGTTTCTTCCACTCCATGAACCTCCTCTTGTGGCTGGTCCACATCCTGAGGCTCATCTTTAGGAACAAGTAGCTCCTCATCTGCATGCAAGTGTAGCTCCCTCTCAAGCGACAACTTCATGGCTTTCTCCTCATGAAATTTGATATCCCGTCGCATGACAGTCATCCGACTGTCTGGAAAATACACACGATAATTGTGGGGTGTTTCTGTGTACCCCACAAATATCTCAACCTCTGCGGTTGACTCTAACTTCTTCCTGGCATCCTTCGTCACATGAATGTAAACAAATGAGCCAAAAATCTTCAAGTGAGAAATATCAGGCTTCTTACCATAAAACACATCTTCGAGTGTACTCATGCTAAGTACTCTATGAGGACAATGGTTTTGTACATAAACCGCAGTGTTGCATGCTTCAAGTCACAAGTGTATGGGAAGGCCCTGATCATGCAACATCACCTGTGCAGCACCCACGATCATTCTGTTCTTTCTCTCTGTGACCCCATTCTGTTGTGGGTTATGAGGTGCTATGAGTTTTCTTCGAATTCCTTGTGCACTGTAGAAGTATTTGAATTCACCAGAGATGTATTCACCACCATTATTTCTCCTTAGAGCTTTCACCTGCTTCCCTGACTCTTTCTCAACCTGCGCCTTGAACTCACAAAACTTTGAGTATGTCTCGCTCTTCTTCTGCATGAATAAGATCCAGCACTTACGAGAAAATTCATCAAAAAATATCACATAATACTAGTGCTTTGCTGTTGAAGCAACTGAGAAAGGTCCACATACGTCTGTGTGAATTCTCTCAAGGATCATTGTGGCACGACTATCCTTCTCATGAAAAGTGGTCTTCACAAATTTTCCCAAAGTACATCCCTTGCACTGATCTGATTGCGCAAGTCTACCCTTGGGAAGCCAGGTAGAAATCTGCTGCAAAATTTTCAAAGTGCCATGGTGAAGATGGCCCAATCTCCTGTGCCACAATTCGCCCTCATCCTGGCTCACCACTCCTTCTGCTTTGCCTACCATTGCTATGCAGTCATCTATCTACAATTGATAAAGATTCTTAACTCGAATCCCTATCCTCCTGGTTTGACCAATTGTTTTATTGCACAGGAAGGATTTTCCCTCGCTAAAAACAACATCATAACCCTTGTCTTCCAACATCGCCACAGAGATCAGATTCTTCTTCAATCCTAGAACATGCATGCCATCCTTCAAGATGAAAGGTTTTCCAGACTCCCTATCAAAGGAAATGGTCCTGATACTAGTCACACTGTATCTAACATCATTGCCCATCTCGATGTGCACTCCAATATCCTTTTCATCTATATCACTAAACAAATCTTTATCTCCAGTCATATGGAAAGATGCACCACTGTCAAGAAACCACACCGATCCCATCACACTTGAAACCAAGCATGTGATCAAAGAAAAATCTAGCTCAAACTGCGAGGCTAAGGCCTCTCCAACTGCAGATCCAGCAGCCTACTTATTCTTCTTCTTTTGTGGACAATTAGTGGCGAAATGTCCGTGTTGGTGACAATGAAAGCACTTCACCTTGGACAAGTCCTGCTTCTTGCCTTTCGCACCGGATTGAGAAGGATTTTTCTTCCCCTTCCCTTTCCTTACTTTGGCAGCAAAAGTGAAAGTTTCTTCATCTTCATTCTTCAATGAAGATCCATCCCTGGTAGCCCGCCTTATCTCCTCCTGCACAAGATCCGACCAAAGTCGCTCCCATCCCGACAGTTTCTACCATCCATTGACAGAGTCCTTGTAACTATGCCAACTCTTCAGAAGCCCAAGGAGAGCCAAGCTCACCAAGTCCTCTTCATCTACATTAACCCCCACACTTCCTAGCTCATCCTTGTAATGGACAAACTTCGTGAGGTGTTTTGGTATACTATCACCTTTCTCCATTTTTATTTTTCTGAGCTTGTCTTTAAGCGCCAACTTCCTCTGGTCGCTTCTGCTTTGGAACAAGCCTATCAAAGCTTTCCACATTAAGAATGGAGTAGATTTATCATGAAGGCTGGACACTATGTGGTCCTTCACACCTTCCAATAGAATTCTTCGACACTTTGCTGTCTTATTTTTCCATGCGTCAAGTGCGACAGCATCGCTAGAACCAGCCTTTGGAATATCAACATCTATGAAATCCCTCAACCCATTATCATCTAGCACCATCTCCATCCTATCCTTCCATGTAATATAATTCGAGCTACCATAAAGGGCATACTCCAATCGCAATCCATTGAAAGAAATTTCAATGAATGCTCAACTTCGACACCAAGAAAAAACTACAGCAAATTCGAATTCCACCTGCACAAAACTCAACCGCTTCAATAATTGCAATCTCCTCCGTTAAATACTGCTCTAATACCATGTAGAAATTATATAACTTATGTGTTATATGTCTAATATTCTCCTGATCTCACACTATTTTAACTTCATGAAAAATACAGAATCTATTCCACCATTGATCATTTGCGGAAATAAAATCAAGATAGCAATGCACACATGAAACAATAAAAATTCACACATATGAACAAAGTTGTTTAATGCTAAAGCTTGAAGCTGAAAACCCCAACTATCTATATATAATATATGTCATAGATATCATGTAACAATCCTCATACAAAGCTGATCATATCAATCTCTCAGTACAATACAATCGCTACACACTAATCAGGCTCGATCTTGCAAATCCATGCACCGATATTTGCCACCTATTAGCCTGCCTCTATTGCACAATCCCTACTGAAGAATGGCTCTAAATTAACTAAAATTCACCCAGCTTTCACTGCACAATCCTCATTGGCATCTCCACTAAGTGTTGGATGCAATCAATGCATCACTATAGTCACACTTGCTCTTCCACCTACCTCTCCACTGGTCTCCACTGAAACTGCCATGCACTGTAGTTAAATGATGTATTCTTTAGTTGATTAATGAGTTATTATTTAGTGAATTAATTAACTAATTAATTCACATCACTCTCACTAATGTATCAATCAGTTAGACTAGATACAACTAGCTCAACTGAGTCTAACTGAGTTAAACTAAATACAACTACACCAACTACTTCTATAACTCCACCAAACTCTGTCACATGAGTTCTAACTGAATTCCTCATGCATTAGCTCCAGTAAACCCTCAGGAATAGCATAATTCCTTCTGTCAGATGCTGTGCCACATATGTGCACTTAACTGAAGTGCTCCAAGAGAATAAGATAATGTTTACAGTCCAAATATTATTAAGGGCTAAAAATATTTGACATATCTATTTTTAGACTGGCAATCTAAAAATAGATTCCACCCAATATGTCTAAAAATAGAAGTCCATATATTTTTCCAACTTGACCAACCATCCACAAATAGCATCTTGCAACTCATAGAATATGATCTACATGTCTAAAAATAGACATATTCTAAAAATAGACTTTGCGCCAAAAATATCTTGTGGGCCCGGTTAGTGAAGGAAACTCTTTTCACTAAGCTCATCATCTTGTTGAATCTCAACATTAATTTCTTCATAATCAGGAAGATGGGAATGATGATGATAATCTTCCCATGGTTCTCCTTCTACCATCATAGCTTCCAAAATATTTTCATCTGTCAAAAATTTTGAGGAAAATGGATCAGATGGAGTACCAAAATCTGATGAACGATCAACCCAAACACTCAGTGATGTTGATTTTGGATTTTCCACCCAAGCCGAATAGATTGATTGCTATTGAAGCTCAATATGGTTGAGCGGTAAAACATCATCCAACGTAGAAACATCAGAATCACCCGTACTCTTCCTTAAGTGAGATAGAGTGGAAGAGATCATGTAGCAGGTCTCTATGCTTGCAATTTCTACCGACGTCGTGGGCGGTAGTAATGCAAAGGTTCCCATAAGAGTGGAATCCTTTAAGAGTCATACACCAATGTTTTGGATTTCTAGTTGGGGTAAGTGAATATACAAAATGCTTCCAGTTACTTGCGAAGTGGAGGCAAAAAAGGATAATTGATTAATGACTGTAATAGTACCTTTATGAGGAAAGGAAACCATTCTAGAATATGTAGAAACAATTGCAGTCATCGCATATACCCATGGTCTTCCGAGTAAAATATTATAGTCAAGGGGTCTGTCAACAACCTCAACATCAATACTTACTTTTTTTCCCCCTAATTCAACTTTCAAGTTATTGATAATACCACAAGGTTTATATGTTCTTCCATCAAAAGCCTTCAACGTCGTTGATGTTTGTGATAATCCCAGCGAGCCAAGTGACTTCCAACAGTTTAGAGACATAATACAAGTAGTGTTCCCTCATAAATAATAGTGTGATGAACAAGGTGATTGAGAAAATTTACTTGGATGGAGAATGCTAATTCTGCTGGTAGCTGTGGTACATAGCCCGTATGATTAAAGACGACAAGATTAGAATTAGTCGGATCAATTCCACCAATAGCCGACAATAAAGCCTGCTTCTGGGAGGGAAAATTTTGTAATACCTCAAGAGCAGACATAGCTGAAGGGGATTGAGCCAATTCTTCAACTATATTATAATTTTGTGCAGCTCTGGCTCGAGGATTATATGTAAATTTATGAATTACTCCCTTCGATGGCTTAATAGTCAATTCAGGAATAATAGGAGGTGGTACTAATTCATTAGATGGATTCGTTGTCGAGGTAGTAGGTTGATCAGTGACCGTAATACCATAGTCTTTATTCCATGTTGACACCAAAATATCTTGTGAAGGTTTTGTACTAGATAACATTAACACTTGGGAACTAGGAGTTGGATCCGTAGCAACCAAATTTGTGTCTGGATTTGGAAATGGGTCTGTCAACACAACTGATGCATTAGAAGTCTTGATGATTTTTGAGATTTCAGCACGATGAGGAAAATCCCTAACAAAATTCTCCTCATTACAGATTATGCATGGATAACAAGGTTTCCGTTGTCCTGACGGTTGATCAAATGATCGTTCCTGTGGGTTAGAAGTTTGCTTTTTCTTTGATTTCCCCTTTTTCTTACTTCCTGGTTGCTTATCACTTTTTCCTTTGTCAAATGAGACGGCGTTGATTTCGGAAGTAGGAGCAGGATCAGATGCAATAGTGTTGTGTGTATTTACAGTGCCTATCAAGCCGTCTCTAGCATGAGAGTCCTTTATTTGAGGAGGGAGATTGAAATTAGATCGCAACGCATTTGGTATTTTCTCATAGAGTATGCCAGACTGAGTATAAATAAAGTCTAAATACTAGGCACAAGCGATAACTTGCTCTTCTGTGATGATGCCTCTTTTAGCCACATCCTATGTTATAGATGGTAACAAGGATTTGATGAACCATTCAGCAAGGAGATGATAGGGAAGAAATGTCTTAACCATTCGGCGATGACGACGCCAATCATGAATATGACCTGAGATGTGAGTAGCATTACTCTGTTTGAAATTGGTCAAGAGTTCCGTTCCAGTTTCATATTTGATAGGTAACTGGAAATGGGTCAAAAATACAATAGCCAAAGCAGTGAAATTGTCGAAAGAAGCTCTAGGTAATTCAATGTACCATTTAGCAGCCGGACCTATGAGAGTTCTTTGGAAAAGACGTAATCAAACAGAATCATCATTTAGGGAATTAGATGAACACCATAAATGATAAGTCATAACATGAGTTGATGGGTCTTGTCCAGGGTTTCCATTGAATTTAGGAATTTCAGAGGGTAATTTATGTGGTATCACCGACCACCAAGGAGAATAATTGATAAGATCATTGGTTAACCGGTTTAAATCTGGTAATTCCAAGGTTGCAATAAAAGGCAATTGTCTATTAAGGTCAGGTTGAGCATAGCCAGGATAAGATGTAATTGCTTGGGAAACAGGTCTTTGAGCACCGACATATGGGATTTTTTGCTGGTAACCCAGATAGGAGTTATTTTGCACGGAAAGTGCTTGAGAGTTCTATTGACCAAAACCTGGATATGGTACTTGTTGATATGAAGTTTGAGGAATTTTCACCTGTGGCTGCCAAGGGTTCTGTCCACCAAGATTGTAACCCAAATTAGTGTAAGTTGGATTCGGTTGATATGTATAACCAGATTGTGTTTGTGACATCCCATAAAATGGTGGACCAACTTGTGAATAAATGATTCCCGATACAGGTTTTTGTAAATTAACCAAAGGATTTTGAGTTTGTGGACCCAACATTTGATGATATTGAGTTGAATAACTCGCTTGATAAGGTTGATGTACAAGATTTTGATTCTGCAACAGAGGTATAGATGTATTAACAAGTGGTATTGAAGTGAGTGTAACAGGTTGAATTGGTTGATACGATTGGACAACCATTTGTGGTTGGATAGGAAAAGTGGGCTGCCATTAGCAAACATGCATGCCAACATTATTTTGACCAAAATGTGACTGAGTATTGTCATATTGGGTGACCATAGGTTTCCCCCCAGTATAAGGAGGATAATAAGATGGAAAATATTGTTTTCCAAATGCTAGGAGTCCAGTTGATATGGTATTTAAAGGAATTGACCCATGATGACCGGATTGATATTTCTCTAATGATGGATTTAATGAATCAAGTCGTTCAATACTAACTATAGGAATACTAGTTAAAACACCAGATCAAAGACCATGAACATGAAGGTGCACCAGAGAAAGTGCTAGATAGTGATTTGTAACCTGTTGGGATCGAAGGGCCACCGTGAAAATATGACTCTGGTGATGTTGTGAACATCGATGGAGTAGCGAGGGTAGGAGTTGACGTAATTGGAACAATAGACTCAACCGAAGATGTTGGTTCAGACATGGTTGTTTGATCAAATGTATACTCTCTAAAATCGACATGTGATTGAATGGAAATGGGATCAACAAAAGCAGATGGAAACGATTGAGGAAATGACTGGTACAGGTAAAGGTATCCCCCAAGGTGGGTTTGAATTAAAGGTGTATCAGGTTGAGGGATTTATTCAATTGCGATTAAACTAGGAAGAAGAACTTCACCGTCAGGCCCAAAATATATTTCAGACGGTTGACTGTGTGAAATAGGAGTTTCAGTGGCTATAGAACTTTGTGGAATGACCAAGGTAGGAACAACTTCAGGCTATTTAGATTCAGGATTCAGAGATTCTGGCAAAGAAGAGACATGATCTGGATCCATTTGTGATTGAACAACTTCGGGTCCAGGAGGTATGGTCTCAACGATTGAATGGATCATGACCACGGGTAGCTGTGAAGACTCCGTTTCGACAACAGTAGACGAACTGGGATGTGTGGAAACAATTTGAGCTAAATCTGGTTTAAATGATTATGTTTCGCCAGAGGTACAAGTTTTACTTGATTCGGTAGGTCGTGATCACCTTCATCCACTATAAATAGCTTCTGGTGTAAAGGTGGTTTCAAAGCTAATCTACGTGAATGACGGGGGGTAGGATTGTTTTCTTCCACGATTACTGATTTATTTTATCCAAAAATAAATAAATAAAAAGAGGGCAATGCTAGGTAAAAGGGTTTACCAGGAAAATTTGAACTACAGAATACCTCTCGGCGAACCAAGAAGTACAGGTAGGTAATATCCCCGAATGCTGTGTTCGGTGTATCACAATTTCAAGGCGGCCAACTCGGTTCACTATGGATGGATAACACCTAAAATTTTTCCTCCCAAATATATCTGAAGGTATGTGGAGGCCCAAGTCCATATTAGCGTTGTCTGATGCGAAACCGCACAGTGAGAGCACCCCTTTATACTTATCGTACTATAACACCGCCCGATATACCCGAGAGTAAGTGGACGAGCTATGATATACTTATGTACGTGGAGTGAAGTATCACACTCGGAATGTATCGCAGACAAGTTAACGACAACTGCTATGTTTTACGATGCCAGAACACGTCTCTAGCCTAGACCTCTAAATGTTATTGTCAGTGTTCCAAAGCATTGTTAAGTAAATTAAGATTTATTTTATGTTGATCTTGTTTAACAGTTTTCCTTTCAAGTTCACCACGATGATGTATATAGAATTCCTAAAATGCAAGCTAAGAATGATAAAAAAACTTTCACTTTCAGCTTTTTCAATGAAAGACCTAGCTACTAAGGGAAGAGACCAAATAATTTGAGAGAAAACAAATCAATGAACAAAACAAATAAATGAATTTCAAACTAAATGCAGATTTCCTAATGTTCCTTTTTCAAAAAACACACAATCCTACATGCAAATGCAAGTTTTTCTTTTCAGTTTCCTTAATGTTTTCAATGCAGAAAAGAAACTAGGTGCACTAGATCAATAATAAAAATGATTTTTACTTTCAAGAAATGAATAATACAAACAATAATTTCTCTTTTGAAGGAAAAATGAGGACTTCAACAACAATTTCTCCTATCAAGGAAATGAAGATTTTACGACAATTTACTATTTCGAAAGCAAACAATTCTTAATGCGACCATAAAAAATAATTTGAAATCAAATTTTCAATGATAATGAAAAACTTTTTAAAAACAACATTGAACAAATTTTCAGTCAAAAGAGAAAAAATATATAGAGTTACTGGTCAATAGAGCATTAAAATTTTCAGAACAAATCAACAAACAAAACTGAAACAAAGTACAAAGTCAGATTCAAGGGGATTTGTTCCTTTCAGGAGCCAATGCAGTCTCTAAAGGGAGATAGTGCTCTGAAACGTAGGCTGAGAAGGGAGACAGTGATCTGCAAAGCATTGTGCCCTGACCAAGGGTGCGTTGATAACAGTAAACAAAGAAAAAGATACCTTTTGGCTCACTAACTTTGCAAATTAATGTCTGAAAAATTCTAATCTTTATGTGAAATAGCTACTAGGTGGATTTAGAAAGTAGATCAGAGACTAAAACACCAAGAATCAAGAGAAATTATCCCCAGCGGATTCGCCAGTTTGTTGGGCCAGAATTGTAATCTACAGATAAACTACGCTTCCCTAGATCGGTGTCTAGTCTAGAACAACAGGTGAAAGACTGCACTACCCTTTTTCCTAACTCAGAATAGATACACAGAGAGGATTGGATGCTTACTTGTTTCAGTCGCTTCCAAATGGCTCCTTTCTGTCACTTCCACTACAGCTTCAACTTCAAGTGGTTTCAAATAACTGAATGCTTCATGCAAGAAAGAAAACTAAAACAACAGAAGATGCAGTAATATAGATATCTATTCAAGTTAATTAGCCAAATCAATTAAGCATAAACTACATTCATCAAACAAGATTTTACAACATGGAAAATCAAAGTAAACATGGATGCATGTAGGGAAAAATACGAAGTACTCTTTATTGATGATAGAAGGAGAGGTTACAACCAAGTGACTGATTCATCGTGACCTTCCAGTAAAGTTCCCAAGTCTCATCACAGTATAAGTCTCTCCAGCAGCAACTCCACAAACCAAAATCTCTATTGAAAATTCTCCAGCATTTCCCTACTCAAATTATTCCTTCAAACACTTAGATCTGTGTTCAATTTATAGAGGAACTGTAGGCAGTTTTGTAATCAATAACATTCCAAAAATAGGCAAGACATGTTTCCATTCATGTAGATGTCAAATGGACACTTTTATCGGAAGCTTGACACATGTGAACCCTTCTAGAAGACACTAGCCAAGTGGAGATTCCAAAACAATGATAATTTCGCTCCCAATCTGACCAACGCACCTTTGAATGTCGGGAAGTGCTTTGCAGAGCAGCCTTGAATGGGGCTACTTGCATATGCAACGCACCTAGGCCCCTTAGAGCCTACATTGGTGAGATCCCACATGTTTAATAATAAACTTCAAACCATGGAAAAGCCTTGCTTTGATGAAAATCTTGTTTGATTCATGAATGTTTCATGTCTTAGGGCATATAGCGACTGAGATGATAGGGAATGATAGACCCTTTGATCATCGGTCCTGGAGATGATGCCCAGTTAACCAGGTCATTGGGAATGGTGCCCAAATTGACCTATAACAAAGATGATAGATGGTAGACATCTTGAAATGAGAAATATTTTCTCCTTTCTAGATGACACTTTCTCAATGAGCATCTCACAGCTCAAAGAGAAACTTCTACATGCAGCAAATCCAGAACCTTATTGGTTTTGGAGGGCCATTGATTAGAGGAAGGTTTCATGGAAATATCTCATTGGAGGTGCACTTCAACATATCATGGAGTGCAAACTTCTTCAACAATTTGAGGACGTTTTTCCATCGTATCCTTATGGATTCAAGCTGGTCATTGGTGTGAGGTATTCTCTAGGAGATCTCCAAGGAGTTGCATTTCAACAACCCATGAAATGAAAGAAGAAAAATATGATATGGGAGGATAGTAGTCTTAATGGGAGGAATACCAAGATGGAGAATGGTAGGAGAAATCCACATATGGATGAATGGATGTGGATGGTGGGAAAGAGGTTGGTGAGCCACCTGCATATCTATGACACAGGGCAGCAGGAGGCATGGTTGCGTTGTCTACTCTTGAAAGAGTTTGGACATCATGTGACATATCCTCTTTCTAAGGATATGTGGGTGGAGAAAGTGTCGCAGGACACTTGCATCATATTACAACAAAGACTTTGGGTGCATTATGTTGATATGATCTCCTTCATGTCAATCAAGATCTTTTCACCTCATGATTTGTATGATGGAGGTGTGAGGGGGCAACAATAATTACTATTGTTGTGGTTTCTCTTGGGAGAGTATGGGCAGATTTTTTTCCATACTCACCATGATATTTCCAAAGAAAGGGATGGCACATTCAAGGTGCAAAGAGACTAACCTTCAGCATTAAAGGATAAGGAGGGGCTTCCACATAGGAAGAATATTTACCCACATAGCAGCATGATGGTGGATGACTTTGGCATGAGGAATGTCAAGGAAGGGATACATGGAGTGACAAGAGCCTTATCACTAAGGCCAATAGCACTGTCACTTGGGAGTATGTTTCTATTGATGGAGTGTTCCAAGGGGAGTATGCATCCTCTCCTGTTGCAGTTTTTTAGGAGAAGATTCTCATGGGAGGACTCATCCATGGACCTCACTTCATCTTACTCATTATGCATGGTAACAAATGTATTTCTTCACTAATTGATTATTTCATTGAGTATACATCTTCTCACCATATATGTACAGTGCATTGCTCCACAAGAGGGAAAGATTATTTATGGGTTTCATGATCATTATAGAACCAACATTTATGATGGAGATAACCCTTCTCTACATGAATTTGGACATGTGTGTTGTCATTCTTATTGGACTCAGCTGATATATAATGTTATTTACCACCTCATGGTATATGTGAAAGCAAGCACATCTGTTATCTTGTTGAAAGACCACTTACCACATGATGATCTAAAGCAGTAGTTGGGAAGATTGTGATGTATCCACTTGAGAAACCATTGGCATCATGCAAAATTACACATAACCTTCAGCATTTTTCTGATTTGGATGCCAAATGTTGATGATTTTCCATTCATTTTGAATGGGATGATTTGGGCCAGCATGATTCATGACATGGGAGAAAGGATCTTTGGAGATGTAATATTCTTCTTGCCACTTAAGGGAAACCTTATTGCAGCCCAATATTAGCATATAATCTACACTTATCATAAGTGGAGAGGAAGACAACGTGGGGTAGGCCATTTTTTCTATCATATTCAGTTATTCAGCCCACCTACATTGCAGGAGCCTAAGGTGGAGGAGATATTTTATGAATTTCCATGTTGGAGGGTGACTCATTTTGTATTGATGATAGCTTGGGGATGGAGGTTTCTATGGGATTGATAGGTCAAACTCACATGCCTTGAGAGGACCTCTAGACAAAACTTAGTTTCCTCCTTGAGTATTTCACCTTTTGATGATGATGACCATCTGGGATGCTCACCAAATGCTAGCTTGTATGCTTGGGAGGGGCACTATGGAGACTTATTGTTGAGACAACATCATATTCCTTGGAGGATTTCATCATATCAGGATGTTATAGGAGGAGGAAAGGATACTTTCTAGTTCTATCCTTGCAGTTTCTTGAGGACAAGCAACATTTGGGAGTGGAGGACTGTAATATTCCAAAATTAGCATGCAACTAATTGGAATATTGAAATTTTCTTTTGTCACCTAGAAGTTGAATAAATGGGTAAGAAGGCCCATGCATATTAAAAACAGAATAAAATCCCTCATGTTGTGAAAAGGGGATCATAAAACTGGCTGGTTTTTACACTCCCAAGTGTGAACAAGGAAAAACGCATGTGGACAAGGTCAAGTTTGACCAAGTCAACAGTGCTAATATGAGAGGAGAAGATCACCCATAGAGACAACGCAGTGAAAATAGGAGGAAGATTCCTTGGTGGAGGAAACCCTAATGTGTGGGGCCCAAAGCAAGAAGGCTCACATTTGTTTAAAAGGAGGGCAAGGCAGCCATATGAGGACATGAATTGAAGATTGGATTTTTGTTCTGCATGACTATTTTTCTTTCTCCAACTGTTTAGTTGAGATTGTTGTGCTGCTTAGCACAAGGCATTCCTATTTAGGAATCCCTTCTCCTTTCTTGAGATGCCTCTTGAAGGAGCTTGTACTGAAGTTCTCCACATCCAGGCTTGAGGCCAAGCATCCTCCTTCAGCTACAATATTATTTCTGTAGCAGAATAAAATTTTGCTGCAGGGTGTTGCAGTGGGGGTTCACAACACCACTTCCCACACTTTTTTCTCAAAGGAGGGAGCTTCTATTCCTTTGGGAGATCAGTAAGGAAGGTTCTCGAGCAGATTTCCATATCTTGGCACCGGGTCAAAGTAATTCCATCATCTACAGCACATTCCCTTGTAGGAACTGCATCATTTCTTACAGTGTTGCAGTATGAGAGTCAAACCCCTCAATCTTCAGCTACTTACTTGGGGAAAAGGCCAACCTTTCTCCTAGAAAGTTTGTAAGAAGGATCCTCTTCCATTAATTTTATTATTTAGCTATATGTATGCAGAGATTCAGTTAGAATATGTTATTTTAGATCCAGATCTTCAGATCTAACATTTTTGTACTTGTACCTTCATGAAACCCTTGCCAGGTTATCTCCATAATGTGTAAAAGAGGCTAGATCTCTAATTTTCTCCATGATGTGAGTAATAAAACTCTAGATCTAATGTTTATACCATATTTTATCAGAAACCCTCATGTAATCACACTTTTCTTGCTTCAGGAAATTTCTGTATAGTTCAGGTCATGGGATTTGGGTGTTTTTAAGCCATATTGGGACCGGGAGATCTGTTTAACACATCAAAAGGGATTTTTTTCTGATCCCATTCTGTATGTGAGTCCCATAATACATAAGCTAAGGGATATAAGTGTTATTTTTCCCTGTTATAGCGTAGTGTCCTAGGAATAACATTTTTATGGTCCATATTGCTGCATTTCCCCACCTGGGATGATCTAATGGGACACAATTTTTCTGTTGCAACAATAATATGATGGCTATGTGTTCTACACAAATTTTATGAGTTTATTTATGACTACACCTCCATTACTGTGTTCACAAATTGCTGCATCCCCATTTTGGGATATTACAAGTGGTGGTGAAAGATTCTTCCCCTCTGATTTCTTCTTGTTAAATTTCTTAATCAACCTTTGAGAAAAATCTGTAAATGCAGTCACTCTTGCATGACTCAAATGGCTGAACCACCAAATATTTTCTTCACCCTCAAGGTGTAGCGCTGCAATCTCAACAACTTCTCTTTCTCTCACTGGATGTAGTAGGAAGAATGCCTCCAACTTCATTCCCCAAGCCCTTGTTGTACATGTGGATGAACCATCAAAGGTAGAAAGTAGAAATATATTTCCCTTTATTTTCCTATTGCTTCAAGGTCTCCTTTCTTCTTCAAGCTAAATTAACTGTGGAAGAGTTAGAGTTTCCTTGAAAGATCTAGGTTGAGACTTATATTCTGCCAGGTATCCACTTAGGATCTCATGCTCCAAGTGCCCTCCATCTCCATTCCTCTTGTCTCCTTCCTCAAAAGAGAAGGGCATAGTGTATTTCTTTTGAGTCTTATACAACACCGGTTCTCTCTTTTGATGATAGGAAGTACATGGGCCTTCCTCTTCTTGAAACCCTCTAGAGGTCTCATTACATCTCTCCTCTTTCATTTTCTTAACCTCCTTGGAGAGGTTCCTCATAGATCTGCAAAGTGATGAGACAAAGCTCAATCCTTCCATCCTTTTAGATATCTTATTCTTCTTATATCATAATGGTTGAAACTCACAGGTTGAGCCAAGTTTATGCTCTGATACCACTGTAATATTCCCAAATGAGAAAATCAATAATACATGCACATGAAACACATTTTTCAGAAATTTATGCTATAATAACATATAACATCCCATGGATCCATTGGTTTATTCATTATAGGACGCAAATCCAAAAGGAGATAAGAAAAAAATCATGATAGATGAGTTAAACAAGTCTCCCACCCCTAGCATAATCCAAAAACAATGCAACCCCAAAACTACTGCAACACAGAAATATTGCAACAAGTGATAGTGTAGTATAATGAGGGTTTATACTCTAAAATTATAGAGAAAAGTAGATCTACTATTATATTAGTCAATAATTCTCAAAAACTAAGATCTAGTCTCTTTTACAACATTCCAAGATAACCCGGAAAGGGTTTCTGGAAATACACCCAAATACAAATGGTGATCTACAACCCTAAGACTGGAGAGTCACTGCAAACTGAAGGTCATGAAGATAGAATGCTGAAATAATGTAGATCTGATGTAGATCTTTGTTAGTTTGAATCTTAATTCCAAGCGTATGAAAAAATACCACTTTAGCTGCACATAACAAATAGCCCTAACAACAAAGATGGCTGCTAATATTCTTAGATCTGCAGTTAGGTGATCAAGATAAATGCTGCAAAAATCTAGATCTATGCATTAGAAGACATTAAGCATTAGAAAAAACAAGATTTACTCCATGCATCCAATAGACAAGACAAGAATATGTTGAATCAATTTTGTATTAATGGTACCTGGGAGGAAAACACAAGAGGGTGCTCCCTATTCTCCTCAATGGGATGGGTTCTTGTAAGTCCTCAGCACTTCAGATCTAAAATTCCTCTCTCTTGATGGTGTAGAAAACCTAGAAAAAAATGGTAGCAAAATATAACTATGATGGTGGATCAATATTCAGACCAAAAGTATAGATCCAGAGGGATCTTTAGGCGACAAAAGGTGGTAAATGAATGGGAAAACCCTTCTATTTATAAAAAAATATTGAGTTAGTCTAGATATTGGTGCATAGTTAAAATATTATTAACCAAATCAAGATCCAACTTTTATGGAATATTTTATTATATTTCTTGGAGGGAAAAGGAATTTGACTTGGGTCAAATCCCTTTATTTGTAAACAATAAATAAATAAATGATTTATTTATCATTTTAAGGATGTGGTTGGGTGATAATCAAATAAATAATGATTTATTTAATTACTTAAGGGTGATTTAGTCATATTTAACAAATAATATTATTTAAATAAGGTTTAAATAATTATTCTTAGGAAATAATAAGATAAATAATGATTTATCTAATTAATTTCCTTGTTTTGGGTTAAATATAACCAAGAATATTAATTAAATTTCTGTTTAACTAATTATTCCTTGAGGAGAATAAAAAAAATGTAGATTTATTTAATATTTCCTCATGGGGTTTCCTGTTTAGACAATAACAACTTAATAAAGGTGGTTTACTAAGTTATTTTTCAGAGTGAATGCAATTTTACTTGGGGTAAAATTGGTCTTACATGGTGTACTTGGGTCCATCTAATAACAATAGGTTAGATGACCAAAAAATGGTGTAACAGATTTCCCCCCAGCATGCGAGTGTTAGGAGCTAATCGTATGACTGAAATAAGTTGTAAGAACTTAATCACTAGACATCGAAGGGGAAGTCAAAGAGAGAGAAGTATAAGGTATACCAAAATGCTAAAAGAACTAGAACTTGAGGAGGCGAGACTTACAGGTGCGACAAGTCTCTTTGATGAGTGAGTACCTATGCTATAGGCGGCGGGGGAGGCATACCTATGCCTGCCGAGGCAAAGTACAAACAATAGGGCATCCAGAAAACCATGGGATTGGACAATATAGTACATGCTGGCATAAACATGAGCTAGATAAAGAACATGATAATGAATCCCAGATACATATTATGCTTGGGATAACAGCAAGGACTTGTACAATCAGATATGAGTACATGAGATATAAATATAACCTAGATGCCCCTAAAAATAGGAAAGGGCTCTGAAAATCTGACTGATACATGCAAAAAAAAAGCGCTGCAAGTGGCTAAGGCCGACATCATCAAATGTATGGAGTTGCATCAAAGGCTGTGATGAAGAGGTCATCCGGGTATGTGGGGGGCTACCTGTAGGGCCACCCCCTCATGAGGGCCGAGATATCTGACACACACTTGGGAGTCATCGATATCAGATGCTGCATCACTGAACCATCCCCAAGTGTGAACAAGGACAAATGCATGTGGAAAAGGTCAAGTTTGACCAAGTCAACAGTGCTGATATGAGAGGAGGAGATCACCCATAGAGACAACACAGTGAAAATAGGAGGAAGATTCCTTGGTGGAGGAAACCCTAATGTGTGGGGCCCAAGGCAAGAAGGCTCACATTTGTTTAAAATGAGGGCAAGGCAGCCATATGAGGACATGAATTGAAGATTGGATTTTTGGTCTTCATGACTATTTTTCTTTCTCCAACTGTTTAGTTGAGATTGTTGTGCTGCTTAGCACAAGGCATTCCTATTTAGGAATCCCTTCTCCTTTCTTGAGATGCCTCTTGAAGGAGCTTGTACTGAAGTTCTCCACATCCAGGCTTGAGGCCAAGCATCCTCCTTCAGCTACCACATTATTTCTGTAGCAGAATAAAATTTTGTTGCAGGGTGTTGCAGTGGGGGTTCACAATACCACTTCCCACACTTATTTCTCAAAGGAGGGAGCTTCTATTCCTTTGGGAGATCAGTAAGGAAGGTTCTCGAGCAGATTTCCATATCTTGGCACTGGGTCAAAGTAATTCCATCATCTACAGCACATTCCCTTGTAGGAACTGCGTCATTTCTTACAGTGTTGCAGTATGAGGGTCAAACCCCTCAATCTTCAGCTACTTCCTTGGGGAAAAGGCCAACCTTTCTCCTAGAAAGTTTGTAAGAAGGATCCTCTTCCATTAATTTTATTATTCAGTTGTATGTATGCATAGGTTCAGTTAGAATATGTTATTTTAGATCCAGATCTTCAGATCTAACATTTTTGTACTTGTACCTTCATGAAACCCTTGCCAGGTTATCTCCATAATGTGTAAAAGAGGCTAGATCTCTAATTTTCTCCATGATGTGAGTAATAAAACTCTAGATCTAATTTTTATACCATATTTTATCAGAAACCCTCATGTAATCACACTTTTCTTGCTTCAAGAAATTTTTGTATAGTTCAGGTCATGGGATTTGGGTGTTTTTAAGCCATATTGGGACAGGGAGATCTGTTTAACACATCAAAAGGGATTTGCTTATGATCCCCTTCTGGATGTGAGTCCCATAATACATAAGCTAAGGGATATAAGTGTTATTTTTCCCTGTTATAGCGTAGTGTCCTGGGACTAACATTTTTATGGTCCATATTGCTGCATTTCCCCACTTGGGATGATCTAATGGGACACAATTTTTCTGTTGCAACAATAACATGATGGCTATGTGTTCTACACAAATTTTATGAGTTGATTTATCACTACACCTCCATTATTGTGTTCACATATTGCTGCATCCCCATTTTGGGATATTACAAGTGGTGGTGAAAGCTTCTTCCCCTCTGATTTCTTCTTGTCAAATTTCTTAATCAACCTTTGAGAAAAATCTGTAAATGCATTCACTCTTGCATGACTCAAATGGCTGAACCACCAAATATTTTCTTCACCCTCAAGGTGTAGCGCTGCAATCTCAACAACTTCTCTTTCTCTCACTGGATGTAGTAGGAAGAATGCCTCCAACTTCATTCCCCAAGCCCTTGTTGTACATGTGGATGACCCATCAAAGGTAGATAGTAGAAATATATTTCCCTTTATTTTCCTATTGCTTCAAGGTCTCCTTTCTTCTTCAAGCTAAATTAAATGTGGAAGAGTTAGAGTTTCCTTGAAAGATCTAGGTTGAGACTTATATTCTGCCAGGTATCCACTTAGGATCTCATGCTCCAAGTGCCCTCCATCTCCATGCCTCTTGTCTCCTTCCTCAAAAGAGAAGGGCATAGTGTATTTATTTTGAGTCTTATACAACACTGTTTCTCTCTTTTGATGATAGGAAGTACATGGGCCTTCCTCTTCTTGAAACCCTCTAGAGGTCTCATTACATCTCTCCTCTTTCATTTTCTTAACCTCCTTGGAGAGGTTCTTCATAGATCTGCAAAGTGATGAGACAAAGCTCAATCCTTCCATCCTTTTAGATATCTTATTCTTCTTATATCATAATGGTTGAAACTCACAGGTTGAGCCAAGTTTATGCTCTGATACCACTGTAATATTCCCAAATGAGAAAATCAGTAATACATGCACATGAAACACATTTTTCAGAAATTTATGCTATAATAACATATAACATCCCATGGATCCATTTTTTTATTCATTATAGGACCCAAATCCAAAAGGAGATAAGAAACAAATCATGATAGATGAGTTAAACAAGTCTCCCACCCCTAGCATAATCCAAAAACAATGCAACCCCAAAACTACTGCAACACAGAAATATTGCAACAAGTGACAAGGATTATAATGAGGGTTTATACTCTAAAATTATAGAGAAAAGTAGATCTACTATTATATTAGTCAATAACAAAAAAAACTAAGATCTAGTTCCTACAATCATCCCAGATAAACCTTAAAGGCTTCTAGTCATACCCAAATACAAATGGTGATCTACAACCCTAAGACTGGAGAGTCACTGCAAACTGAAGGTCATGAAGATAGAATGCTGAAATAATATCGATCTGATGTAGATCTTTGTTAGTTTGAATCTTAATTCCAAGCGTACGAAAAAATACCACTTTAGCTGCACATAACAAATAGCCCTAAAAACAAAGATGGCTGCTAATATTCTTAGATCTGCAGTTAGGTGATCAAGATAAATGATGCAAAAATCTAGATCTATGCATTAGAAGACATTAAGCATTAGAAAAAACAAGATTTACTCCATGCATCCAATAGACAAGACAAGAATATGTTGAATCAATTTTGTATTAATGGTACCTGGGAGGAAAACACAAGAGGGTGCTCCCTGTTCTCCTCAATGGGATGGGTTCTTGTAAGTCCTCAGCACTTCAGATCTAAAATTCCTCTCTCTTGATGGTGTAGAAAACCCAGAAAAAAATGGTAGCAAAATATGACTATGATGGTGGATCAATATTCAGACAAAAAGTATAGATCCAGAGGGATCTTTAGGCAACAAAAGGTGGTAAATGAATGGGAAAACCCTTCTATTTATAAAAAAATATTGAGTTAGTCTAGATATTGGTGCATAGTTAAAATATTATTAACCAAATCAAGATCAAACTTTTATGGAATATTTTATTATATTTCTTGGAGGGAAAAGGAATTTGACTTGGGTCAAATCCCTTTATTTGTAAACAATAAATAAATAAATGATTTATTTATCATTTTAAGGATGTGGTTGGCTGATAATCAAATAAATAATGATTTATTTAATTATTTAAGGGTGATTTAGTCATATTTAACAAATAATATTATTTAAATAAGGTTTAAATAATTATTCTTAAAAAATAATAAGATAAATAATGATTTATCTAATTAATTTCTCTGTTTTGGGTTAAATATAACCAAGAATATTAATTAAATTTCTGTTTAACTAATTATTCCTTGAGGAGAATAAAAAAAATGTAGATTTATTTAATATTTCCTCATGGGGTTTCCTGTTTAGACCATAAACAACTTAATAAAGGTGGTTTACTAAGTTATTTTCATAGTGAAAGCAATTTTACTTAGGGTAAAATTGGTCTTACATGGTGTACTTGAGTCCATCTAATGATAATATGTTAGATGAGATAATGAGTTAGATGACGAAAAATAGTGTAACAATTTCCCGACGTAAAGTGTTAAAGGAGCTAATGCATTATGTTGAAATGCGTTGTAAGAACTTTCGATCCAGACATCAGAGGATATCGAAAGTATAAGGTATACCAAAGTGCTAAAAGAACTAGAACTTGAGGAGGCGAGACTTACAGGTGCGACAAGTCTCTTTGATGAGTGAGTACCTATGCTATAGGTGGCGGGGGAGGCATACCTATGCCCGCCGAGGCAAAGTACAAACAATAAGGCATCCAGAAAACCATGGGATTGGACAATATAGTACATGTTGGAATAAACATGAGCTAGGTAAAGAACACGATAATGAATCCCACATACATATTATGCTTGGGATAACAGCAAGGACTTGTACAATAATATATGAGTACATGAGATATAAATATAACCTAGATGCCCCTGAAAACAGGAAAGGGCTCTGAAAATCTGACTGATACATGCAAAAAAAAAGCGCTGCAAGTGGCTAAGGCCGACATCATCAAATGTATGGAGTTGCATCAAAGGCTGTGATGAAGAGGTCATCCGGGTATGTGGGGGGCTACCTGTAGGGCCACCCCCTCATGAGGGTCGAGGCATCTGACACAGACTTGGGAGTCATCAATATCAGCTGCGCATAACTGAACCATCCCCAAGTGTGAACAAGTACAAATGCATGTGGACAAGGTCAAGTTTGACCAAGTCAATAGTGCTGATATGAGAGGAGGAGATCACCCATAGAGACAACACAGTGAAAATAGGAGGAAGATTCCTTGGTGGAGGAAACCCTAATGTGTGGGGCCCAAGGCAAGAAGGCTCACATTTGTTTAAAAGGAGGGCAAGGCAGCCATATGAGGACATGAATTGAAGATTGGATTTTTTGTCTGCATGACTATTTTTCTTTCTTCAACTGTTTAGTTGAGATTGCTGTGCTGCTTAGCACAAGGCATTCCTATTTAGGAATCCCTTCTCCTTTCTTGAGATGCCTCTTGAAGGAGCTTGTACTGAATTTCTCCACATCCAGGCTTGAGGCCAAGCATCCTCCTTTAGCTACAACATTATTTCTGTTGCATAATAAAATTTTGTTGCAGGGTGTTGCAGTGGGGGTTCACAACACCACTTCCCACACTTATTTCTCAAAGGAGGGAGCTTCTATTCCTTTGGGAGATCAGTAAGGAAGGTTCTCGAGCAGATTTCCATATCTTGGCACCGGGTCAAAGTAATTCCATCATCTATAGCACATTCCCTTGTAGGAACTGCGTCATTTCTTACAGTGTTGCAGTATGAGGGTCAAACCCCTCAATCTTCAGCTACTTCCTTGGGGAAAAGGCCAAACTTTCTCCTAGAAAGTTTGTAAGAAGGATCCTCTTCCATTAATTTTATTATTCAGCTGTATGTATGCAGAGGTTCAGTTAGAGTATGTTATTTTAGATCTAGATCTTCAGATCTAACATTTTTGTACTTGTACCTTCATGAAACCCTTGCCAGTTTATCTCCATAATGTGTAAAAGAGGCTAGATCTCTAATTTTATCCATGATGTGAGTAATAAAACTCTAGATCTGATGTTTATACCATATTTTATCAGAAACCCTCATGTAATCACACTGTTCTTGCTTAGATAAATTTCTGTATAGTTCAGGTCATGGGATTTGGGTGTTTTTAAGCCATATTGGGACCGGGAGATCTGTTTAACACATCAAAAGGGATTTTTTTCTGATCCCCTTCTAGATGTGAGTCCCATAATACATAAGCTAAGGGATATAAGTGTTATTTTTCCCTGTTATAGCGTAGTTTCCTGGGAATAACATTTTTATGGTCCATACTGCTGCATTTCCCCACTTGGGATGATCTAATGGGACACAATTTTGCTGTTGCAACAATAATATGATGGCTATGTGTTCTACACAAATTTTATGAGTTGATTTATCACTACACCTCCATTATTTTGTTCACATATTGCTGCATCCCCATTTTGGGATATTACAAGTGGTGGTGAAAGCTTCTTCCCCTCTGATTTCTTCTTGTCAAATTTCTTAATCAACCTTTGAGAAAAATATGTAAATGTAGTAACTCTTGCATGACTCAAATGGCTGAACCACCAAATATTTGCTTCACCCTCAAGGTGTAGCGCTGCAATCTCAACAACTTCTCTTTCTCTCACTGGATGTAGTAGGAAGAATGCCTCCAACTTCATTCCCCAAGCCCTTGTTGTACATGTGGATGACCCATCAAAGGGAGATAGTAGAAATATATTTCCCTTTATTTTCCTATTGCTTCAAGGTCTCCTCTCTTCTTCAAGCTAAATTAACTGTGGAAGAGTTAGAGTTTCCTTGAAAGATCTAGGTTGAGACTTATATTCTGCCAGGTATCCACTTAGGATCTCATTCTCCAAGTTCCCTCCATCTCCATGCCTCTTGTCTCCTTCCTCAAAAGAGAAGGGCATAGTGTATTTCTTTTGAGTCTTATACAACACCGGTTCTCTGTTTTGATGATAGGAAGTACATGGGCCTTCCTCTTCTTGAAACCCTCTAGAGGTCTCATTACATCTCTCCTCTTTCATTTTCTTAACCTCCTTGGAGAGGTTCTTCATAGATCTGCAAAGTGATGAGACAAATCTAAATCCTTCCATCCTTTTATATATCTTATTCTTCTTATATCATAATGGTTGAAACTCACAAGTTGAGCCAAGTTTATGCTCTGATACCACTATAATATTCCCAAATGAGAAAATCAGTAATACATGCACATGAAACACATTTTTCAGAACTTTATGCTATAATAACATATAACATCCCATGGATCCATTGGTTTATTCATTATAGGACCCAAATCCAAAAGGAGATAAGAAACAAATCATGATAGATGAGTTAAACAAGTCTCCCACCCCTAGCATAATCCAAAAACAATGCAACCCCAAAACTACTGCAACACAGAAATATTGCAACAAGTGACAGTGTAGTATAATGAGGGTTTATACTCTAAAATTATAGAGAAAAGTAGATCTACTATTATATTAGTCAATAATGCTCAAAAACTAAGATCTAGTCTCTTTTACACAATTCCAAGATAACCCGGAAAGGGTTTCTGGAAATAAACCCAAATACAAATGGTGATCTACAACCCTAAGACTGGAGAGTCACTGCAAACTGAAGGTCATGAAGATAGAATGCTGAAATAATATAGATCTGATGTAGATATTTGTTAGTTTGAATCTTAATTCCAAGCGTAGGAAAAAAGACCACTTTAGCTGCACATAACAAATAGCCCTAACAACAAAGAAGGATGCTAATATCCTTAGATCTGCAGTTAGGTGATCAAGATAAATGCTGCAAAAATCTAGATATATGCATTAGAAGACATTAAGCATTAGAAAAAAAAAGATTTACTCCATGCATCCAATAGACAAGACAAGAATATGTTGAATCAATTTTGTATTAATGGTACCTGGGAGGAAAACACAAGAGGGTGCTCCCTGTTCTCCTCAATGGGATGGGTTCTTGTAAGTCCTCGGCACTTCAGATCTAAAATTCCTCTCTCTTGATGGTGTAGAAAACCCAGAAAAAAATGGTAGCAAAATATGACTATGATGGTGGATCAATAGTCAGACCAAAAGTATAGATCCAGAGTGATCTTTAGGCAACAAAAGGTGGTAAATGAATGGGAAAACTCTTCTATTTATAACAAAATATTGAGTTAGTCTAGATATTGGTGCATAATTAAAATATTATTAACCAAATCAAGATCCAACTTTTATGGAATATTTTATTATATTTGTTGGAGGGAAAAGGAATTTGACTTGGGTCAAATCCTTTATTTGTAAATAATAAATAAATAAATGATTTATTTATCATTTTAAGGATGTGGTTGAGTAATAATCAAATAAATAATGATTTATTTAATTATTTAAGGGTGATTTAGTCATATTTAACAAAGAATATTATTTAAATAAGGTTTAAATAATTATTCTTAGGAAACAATAGGATAAATAATGATTTATCTAATTAATTTCCCTGTTTTGGGTTAAATATAACCAGGAATATTAATTAAATTGTTGTTTAACTAATTATTCCTTGAGGAAAATTAAAAAAATGTAGATTTATTTAATATTTCCTCATGGGGTTTCCTGTTTAGACCATAAACAACTTAATAAAGGTGGTTTACTAAGTTATTTTTCATAGTGAATGAAATTTTACTTAGGGTAAAATTGGTCTTACATGGTGTACTTAGATCCATCGAATAATAATAGGTTAGATGATCAAAAAATGGTGTAACAGATTTCCCCCTAGCGTGCGAGCATTAGGAGCTAATCGTATGAGCAAAGTACGTTGTAAGAACTCAATCACTAGACATCAAAGGGGAAGTCAAAGAGAGAGAAGTATAAGGTATACCAAAGTGCTAAAAGAACTAGACCCTGAGGAGGCGAGACTTATAGGTGCGACAAGTCTCTTTGATCAGTGAGTACCTATGCTATAGGCGGCGAGGGAGCCATACCTATGCCCGCCGAGGCAAAGTACAAACAATAAGGCGTCCGAAAAACCATGGGACTGGCCAATATAGTACATGATGGCATAAACATGAGCCAGATAAACAACACGATAATGAATTCCACATACATATTGTGCCTGGGATAACAGCAAGGACTTGTACAATAATATATGAGTACATGAGATATAAATATAACCTAGATGCCCCTGAAAACAGGAAAGGGCTCTGAAAATCTGACTGATACATGCAAAAAAAAAGCGCTGCAAGTGGCTAAGGCCGACATCATCAAATATATGGAGTTGCATCAAAGGCTGTGATGAAGAGGTCATCCAGGTATGTGGGGGGCTACCTGTAGGGCCACCCCCTCATGAGGGCCGAGACATCTTACACACACTTGGGAGTCATCGATATCAGCTACTGCATCACTGAACCATCAGGTATACGGATCTCGATCATGCTGAAAGGAGATGGAGCTGAGAAACAATCAAGTCAAAGGGAAATAAGGAGTCCCTTTTCCTGATTCGAGGCACCAAAAAAGGGTGGAAGATGGAACCAAGGTACACCACCCTCTAGACCTATCTTCTGGAATGAATGAATTGATGTTGACAGAAGGAGGTCTGCCATAGGTGAGGCAATAAGGGATCCTCAACTAAGGTACGAGAGATAATATTAGAGCGACTGACAGATTGACACCAATGATGATGATGGGATGGGTGGTACTGAGTAGCGAATGGATGAATTCCCTTGTTACAGCATAAAGGGCATGGATGACCTGGCAACGACTGACACAATATAATGAGGGATAGGGGATAGTGGGATTGAAGGCCATAATGTGCGACATGAGAGAGGGACCAGGCATTGAAGCATGGATGACTATAACGGGATTCAAAGGGACTCGGGATAGATTCCATTAATGCAATGATGACTGAAATTGGATGCTCTAAACAAGGGTGACTCGATGGTGCTGCCACACATAAAAGGTCCAATGGGGGCCATAAAAGCATGAGTACAAGATGGTAACTCATGACGAAATTCGACACGAGCGTGGACAAGTATGGAGGAAAAGCGATGTCCCCAGTACGAGTGTTTCAAGTGAAGAAATCAGATTTTGAGGAGGGGTGAAGTGACACCTCTTGGAAAAAAAAATGTCCTGGTCAAGTATCAAATCACTAAAAAGCATGAGCTAGCTACCTAAAGAAAATAAAACATGAATTTCCAGAAGGAAATGATAAGGCTAATATTTCTTCAGATAGAGTGCACTGCGAGGATTGGGAAGGGGATGGCCTTCGAAGTCTTCTAATAGATATGCCCCCTTACCTAAATCCTTACTGATGATGTAAATTCCTAGCCATAATGAGTCAAACTTCCCATGAACAAGGACATCATGGGCCTAGTCATACACCAAAACAATATCTCTTTCATGAAAAGTACGAGGTTGGACTTTTCGTTCATATTGAGCTTTGGTGTGTTTCTTAGCCACCTCAATGGTTTTCAATGCAATATGATGGTCTTCGGAAGCACGCTCAAGCATGATAAGTCGTTGTTCTAAAGGTTGGGTGTCAGGGAGAAGTTCGACAACTAGATGAAGGGAAGGGATTTCACACTCGATCAATAGGACTGCCTCCTCTCCAAAAACAAGGAAAGGAGTAAACTCGATGGTGGTTTTAATAGAAGTTATATAGGCCCGCAAAGCAGGGAAGAGCATAAGGTGCCTGTTGATTTTGTGCTTATCCACCGTTCGTTGAAGCATGGTTTTGAGAATTTTATTGACTGCTTCAACTTGGCCATTACCATGGGGGTAATAAGAGGAGGAATATTGGTGCTCAAATCCCAACAGTGAGGATAGCTCATGCCATATCTCATCTTCAAAATGTCGGCCATGGTCAAAGATCAACCTTTTCGGAACTCCAAATCGACCGATCACATGGTTAAAGAAAAAAAGGGTTGTGGTAGCTACCATGTTTTTAAACGTTGGCATGGCCTCAGCCCATTTAGTGAAGTATTCAACTGCCACGATGATATACTTATGGTTACCAGATGATGACAGTCGACACTCGATAAAGTCTATGGACCACTTACATAAAGGACCAACGGAGATGACAGGATGGAGGGGAGCCGAAGGAGCTCGTGCCTTAGGGGAAAAATGTTGGCAACTGGGGTAGTGTTTGACTGCCTCAATGCAATCACCAAAGAGAGAAGGCCAAAAATACCCATCGCACATGATTTTATGGGCAGTGGCCAAACCGGAGAGGTGGCCACCACAAGCGCCGCTATGACATGCATTGAGGACTTGCTCTAATTCAGTGTGTGTGAGACAATGACGAAGGATAGAATCTACACTGCGATGATAAAGGTTGACACCGATAAGAAGGTAGCGGGGGGCCTGTTGTCGGATACATCGTCGAGAATCATGGTCAATATGGAGGGTGAACTTTTGGGTTCACAAATAAGTGAGTATGTCCCCATACCAAGGGTCATTGGTTGTTATGGCACACAAATGTTCATTGGGGAAATTATCATTAACTGGTGGACCTTTTGTACCTGTAGGTATTTCGGAAATGAATTCAGCAAGGGGTAAACCTTTCTTACCTTTTGGTGTGACAAATTCAAGATCAAATTCCTAGAGGATCACGATCCAACGGGCATACTTCCCACTGATGATTCGACGACTCAATAGGAAGGCCATAGGGTTGGAATTAGTCACGACCTTGGTGAAACACATGAGGATGTAATGATGAAGTTTCTGGACTGAGAACATGACATCCAATGCTAATTTCTCTTAATGTGAGTAGGATATAGGAGGTCCTACCAAGTTCTTACTGACATAATAGATAACATGTTCAATTCCATGATCATCTTCCTAAATGAGAACTACAACAACTGAGTGGGTGGAAGCGAAGATATACAGGATAAAATCCCTATCAAATTCAGGTGGACGAATCAAGGGAGCGGACGTGAGAGCATGCTTCAGGGCATCGAAAGATTCTTGAGCATAGGTGTCCAAAACAAAAGGGATATTAGAGTGGAGGAGTCTCAGGAACCCATGCGCAGTGATGGCATAGTCAGGTACGAACTGACGAAGGAAATTAGCTTTGCCTTGGAGACTTTCTAACTGGCATAAAGTATGAGGGATAGGAAGCTCAAGGATGGCTTGAACTTTCAATGGGTCAAGTGTGATACCATATTTAGACACAATGAAGCCTAGAAGACGGCCGACAGGTACACAAAAGACATAGTTCAGTGGGTTGAGGTGGATGTTATACTTGCGACATCGGAGAAATATGGTACGCAGGTCGTGGAGGTGTTGCACTAGATGTTTAGAACGCGCAGTAAGGCCGTCTAGATAAGCAAGGATAATATGGGTCAGGTCATGGAAACAATAAGACATAGCCCGTTGAAAAGTGGCTCCTGCATTTTTAAGATCAAATGGCATGACTTGATAGGCAAATGTCCCCCACAGACTAATGAATGTGGTTTTAAGTTAATCAGCATGATGAATAACAATTTGGTTTTACCTGGAGAAGCCATCCATAAAGGATAGAACCTTCTGCCCTGCACACTCATCAATGATTTTGTCAATGAATGGTGTAGGGAAGTTGTCTTTGGGACAAGCTTTGTTCAGATCGCCAAAGTTAGTGTAGACATGGATGGTGCCTTGTTTCTTGAGAACGGGGACCGGATTGGACACCCAAGTGGTGTATTCAATGGGATAGATAAAAACGGCCTGCTTGAGCTTATCAATTTCAGCTTTGACAACTTCTCATCTAGAAGGATTAATGGGTCTCAATTTTTGATGGACAGGATGGGCATCAGGCCATGTATCAATATGGTGTTCGACAATGGAAGGATTAAGTCTGGGCATTTCTAAATAGGACCAGGCAAAAATATCGCGGAATTATTTGAATAGCTTGGTTTAAGCCTCAAACTCTTCTGGGGTGCAATGGGCGCCCAAGGTGATATTTTATTCTATTCCTGGTTTGTCAGAAATGCTAATATTAATGGTAGGAGAGATATTGTCCATATTTCCTTCTTCGAAAGCATCAGGTGCAGGAATGGGATTTATAAACCAATCGACTTCATTAGGAATTAAGTCTTTAGTTTCCACAGCATATTGGTCATGAGACTGCTATGGGAGGAAGTACGCACTGTGGTGCATATCATCCCACGAAAACTCAGGGTCGGTCAGTGCTTCCATAATGTCTTCATCAGAGTGAAAGATGGGGTGACTAGAGAGAGGAGGACCACCTGACGCGGTAGAGCTACCTGACTTGTCATCATGTGGAGAAAGGCTCACATGCGCAATGTCATGGGGATGATCGGAGAGTAAGCAAATAAAGGATCTACCGATTTTGAGCCCAGGGTAATCGCAGAAGGGAGGTCAAGCGCATCATTAGGGGAAGTCTCCATGGGGGCTTCCCCCAAGGGTCTAATGGATGATGATAGGTAGAAAATGGTGACCGAAGGCTCTGTTATGTTGACATCGGGAGGAGGGATGTCAATGGGAGTAGAAAAATCCTCTGGTTCTGCCGAAGCAGAACTCAAGGAAAGGGTGCGCTTGTTACGCTCGGCCTCGAAATGGTGGAAGGCTTCCAAAGAGGAATGATACTCTTTGAGGCGAGGACAGAGGTGAGTGTAGTGGCCATGGAAATCACACAAAGCACAAGGGTGATTTGTGCACAATGGTTTGAGTTTCGGGATTGAATCGGGTATAGTGACATATACTTCTGGGATATCAGACTCTGGAAATGTCTCATTGACCATGGACTTAAGGTGAGGCAACTCCGTACAAGTATGGGTGGCGTGACCGACAACATCACACAAATCACACTGGATGGGACGCTTTGAAGGCCGAGGAGGGGTAGGGTTTGTTGGGGCGGTTTTTTCCTTTGATGCCCCCCTGTGAGATTTTCCTTTCTTACCTGAAGCGGTCGCAATGGGAGGTGGTTCCTATTGAGGTGACTGAGGCACTATTGTAGTGAGAGAAGTCATGGGGACTGGTTGAACCGAGGTCAAATCAAGATAAGGTTTTGGTTGACCAGGCGGGGTAGCGGCTGGAGGATCGAGGTACCAGATGGGCATCCTAAGGGTTAGGTTAGGAAGAGAGAGGGTGGCCATGCTAGGTAATATGTACACTCTTGGTGGGGGAGCTAGGAACGGTATCTGACCATAGGGGTAATGACCAGGTGGGACGACTCCAAGATGGTTAAGGCTAGGAGGAACCATTCTAGGAGGATAAAGAGGCTCATGAGTACTAGCTAAAGGTGAAGGGATAGGAGGAGAAGGTCTAGAAGGCTGATCAGAGGTCATCATGAGAATCTGATAATCGAAAGTACCAGATGGTAGAGGTTGAGTGGCCACCTAACCTTCAGGTGGTTGGGTAGCCACAAATCCTTGCTGAGGGAAAGGATCAGGAAGCACAGCCGATTGACTAGGTGCGGGACTGGGAGGAACGGAAGGGACGACTTGTTGTCCTCTCAATGTTTCTTGAGACTCCCACAGCTGTTGCATCTGTGGAAAAAGAGGAAAATCATGCATATAATGACCATAAACATCACAAAAAGAACAAGGCTTGTTTGTACGAATAGGCCTATCCTGCTTGGGCTAAGTTTCTTGTTGCTGGTTTGTAGTGTTAGAAGCATTACCTTGATTAGGTCCAGGATTACCAGGGGCAGCTTGATTTTCAGTGCCTTGCCTCTTCCTTTTTGAGGGAGTAGGATTAGTCGTGCCCTGTTGTGCATACTCCTTCCCCTGAGGGGGCGGTGGTTGCTATTGTGGGGGTTGAGAAGGAAAGGGAGGAGGAGATGCTAATGCTGGAGGAGTTGGAGCACCAGGCTATGGATACAGATAATAAGGAGGTTGGGTAACAGTGTGGTAAACAAGAGGTTGGGAAAAAAGAGGGGCATTCCATATCCTGGATACGTGCTACCGGGAGGAGGAAAAGTGCAGGAGGTGATGCCCTCCCCCCCCAAGGAAAACCATAGCCCATGGGAGGTTGAGCATATGGATTATAGAGAGCTCCAACGATACCATCGGCAACATGAGATGCCCCCGGTGCATTGGCACCACCGGGTTTGGGAAGATTAGGTAGAACGGTATCAACATAACCTGACTGAGCGTAGATCAAGTGATATTTTAACGCAATTTGGAGAGCGGCTTCTTCGGTTTGAGGAAAGTGTGATGCAACATCTTTCTCTATAGGCGGTAAGAGATATCTGAGGAACCAGTCCATGTATACATGGTCTTTGAAGGTAGGGTCTCGACATAGGCTCTTTCTTCTCCGCCATTCCTGAACATGGTCGGATAGGCGGGTCGCAGACAATTGACGGAAAGAAGTCAAGAGTTCGGTACTAGTGTCGTAACGAAGGGGAAGCTGGAAATAAGACAGAAAATCCTGGGCAAGAGTCGCAAAGGTGGTATGAGAGAAGGGGCCTGATCAACATACCACTTAGAAGCTTCACTTGTAAGCGTTTGTTGGAACAACCGAAGATGGATAGAGTTATCAGTAATGGAGTTAGAAGAACACCACATGTGGAAATACCAAACATGATCTGAAGGATCTTCTCCAGCAAGGCCTTCAAAATTTGGGATGTCATAAGGGAGCTTTGTCAGCATATTAGGCCAACTAGCGTCATGGTGTATAGCGTCATTTATCAATTGGTCAAAATCGGGGAGGCTGAGGCCTGCCATGAAGGGGAGAAAGGGCGCAGTCGAGGTAATGTCCGTTGCGGTCCCACTAGTGGTATTCCAGTCATGAGGGCCGGGGTTACCACCAGAATTAGATCTTTCACCAGACATGGTGAAGGTGCCAAGAGGAGAACCAAAAGGGGAACGAGAAGGAGAACCCAAAGGACCAGAAGAAGAGTCGGTGTGCGGACTTGGTGGAGGACTATCTCGAACCCTACGCGGAGGAGTAAGTCTCCCTACCGAAAAATGAGGATAAAGGCCAAGAAGTCTCTGGGGTAAACACCTTGGTGGCGCAATTATGACGACACAAACATGGCACAAAGGAAAAAGAGACTGACAAGGGCAAGGAGGTGTAGGATCAACTGCTTACAATGTCTAAACAAGGGCAGAGAGGTGCAGGATCAATTGATTTCAATTTTTTTGGAGTCTTTTCTTGTCTGTGTTAACCAAGCCCTTTTTCGCTTAGGGTGTGTGTGTAAAAGTGTGTAAATTATAACTTTTAAACCAAGATGTTTGTAGAGAAAAAGAAAAAGTGTGATGTATAGCTGTAAATAAACCTGCAAATGACAGTATATAGGCCTGCAAAAACAGAAAATAACCAACTAAAATGCAATAATCTAAACCCAAGGAGGCGGGTATCTCAATGACTAGTCCATAGGTGAGTAAAAATTAATCAAAACACACTAGAAAAGCCAATAGATCTAAGGTCAAGAGGGATAGGGATCTAAAAGACAAGATTTGCTGGAAAGTGGTGCAGAAAAAGAACAACAAATCAGAGGAAAAATTGCTGTAAAAAAGGTGGCAAAAGGCTATCTCCTAAAGAGAAATGGAGTGAACCCTAGAGGAAAACCCAAAAAAAACTATATGAGGTGATTTGAATGGATAACAAGCCGATCTAAATTGGATCTGAAGGTGAGGTATCAGATCTGAAAAATGGCTAAAGACTTTGAAATTTCAGACAACCTGCAACAACAAAAACTCTTCTACAAAAAGTGGAGGGTACTGAAGCCCTAGGGGGCTACGTTCCCACCTAGTTGAGAAAAACAAAAAAATTACAGGTCCAAAATGGGCAGATACAGAGGTCAGACAACCCTAAACAGAGGCTCAGACAAACCCAAAAAACTTTCAGAAAAATCCCTGCAAAAAGTCCAGGTTGCAGTTTCTGACCTATTTTCAGTAGAGGTCGTAGTTTTTGGGCTGTTTCCTACGTCCTAAAGCTCCAGGTCATATTTTTTGGGCCAAAAAGTGCGACCTGCACCTCCGGCACTCTTGTCGACAGATTTCAGAAAAAATTGTTGTCTCAGCTGCGACTGATGTCTATCACCTGCGCAATAGGTCCGAAAACACACGGAAGTTAGAATTTTTATCGTTTTAGGGTTTTATAGGTTAAAAACAACATCAAGAAAATAAAAAACAAGGGGCTAAAGAGAAATCCTAGGGTTTGAAGCAGCTGGATATGCAAGGATCATAAAAACGACAACGATCGTAATCGTAAACCCGTGTGGAATCGCCAGTTGTTAGTATGAATCTTAATTCCAAGCGTACGAAAAAATACCACTTTAGCTACGCATAACAAACAACCCTAACAACAAAGATGCCTGCTAATATCCTCATATCTACAGTTAGGTGATCAAGATAAATGTTGCAAAAATCTAGATCTATGCATTAGAAGACATTAAGAAGTAGAAAAAACAAGATTTACTCCATGCATCCAATAGACAAGACAAGAATATGTTGAATCAATTTTGTATTAATGGCACCTAGGAGGAAAACAAAAGAGGGTGCTCCCTGTTGTCCTCAATGGGATGGGTTCTTGTAAGTCCTCAGCACTTCAGATCTAAAATTCCTCTCTCTTGATGGTGTAGAAAACCCAGACAAAAATTGTAGCAAAATATGACTATGATGGTGGATCAATAGTCAGACCAAAAGTATAGATCCAGAGTGATATTTAGGCAACAAAAGGTGGTAAATGAATGGGAAAACCCTTCTATTTATAACAAAATATTGAGTTAGTCTAGATATTGGTGCATAATTAAAATATTATTAACCAAATCAAGATCCAACTTTTATAGAATATTTTATTATATTTGTTGGAGGGAAAAGGAATTTGACTTGGGTCAAATCCCTTTATTTGTAAATAATAAATAAGCAAAAGATTTATTTATCATTTTAAGGATGTGGTTGGGTGATAATCAAATAAATAATTATTTATTTAATTATTTAAGGGTGATTTAGTCATATTTAACAAAGAATATTATTTAAATAAGGTTTAAATAATTATTCTTAGGAAATAATAAGACACATAATGATTTATCTAATTAAGTTCCTTGTTTTGGGTTAAATATAACCAGGAATATTAATTAATTTGTTTTTTAACTAATTTTTCCTTGAAGATAATCAAACAAATGTATATTTATTTAATATTTCCTCAGGGGGTTCCTCTTTAGACCATAAACAACTTAATAAAGGTGGTTTACTAAGGTATTTTTCATAGTGAATGCAATTTTACTTGGGGTAAAATTGGTCTTACATGGTGTACTTGGGTCCATCTAATAACAATAGGTTATATGACCAAAAAATGGTGTAACAATCTCCTCGAAGGTCTCCTCCAATGAAAGGCTAAACCCTTCAACCACAGGAAAACACTCCAAAAGAGCCACTAGATCCGTCACTGAAGCTGCCCTCCAAAATAACGCAATTCCCAGCTGAAATTTCACTATAAATGATGGGGAAAAATTGGCATGATGCCAAAGATCTGAAATGTTCTCAAGAACCCTCCAAATTGATCTCCCAAGAGAAGGAATCCTTCCTCCTATGAGAAACTAGCTCAGAAAGTGGGTTTCTCAACCCTCCACTGAAACATGCTGCAACACAACACAATATTATGTAGAAACTTCACTGTAGCTGAAGACTAAAGCTTGGCTAGAATGCTGGATATGTGGAATGATAGATCAGGACTCTCCCAAGAGGTCTCCCAAGGAAAGAGGTTGAATTCCTAAACATGAATACCTTGTGATAAACAACACCAATAATCTTAGCTAAATAGTTGAAGAGAGCAAAAGTCTAAATAGACATAACAAAACGAAATTCATCAGCTAACTTCATATGGCTACCATTCTCCTCCTTATAGAAAATTTGAGCCTTCTCACCTTGGGTGCCACTCATCAGGGTTTCCATCATCACACAACCAATCTCAAAACTGCGATGTCCCACCATTAATGCCACTCCTCCATAACAATGGTGTTTGATTTGGTCAAAGTTGATCTATTCAACCTGCTCCAGCCCCTTTTCACACCTAAGGGTCTTCAATCCATATTTTATGCAACTATCTAAACTAATCCACATTCACACTGAGTTTTCTCTATTGATGATATATTACCTCCATCCAAGTTTGTTGACTTAGTCAAACTTGACCTTGTCCACATGCATTAGCCCCTGTTCACACATGAGGGTACTTTATCCATCTATGAATATGATCCCTTTTCACATTAAGAGGGATTTTATGCCTACTAAAAAGATTTATGGGCCTCGTTACCCATTTATTTTTCTAACAACATGCCAAAAGAAAAATAAATGTTCCAATTAGCTGCATGCTAATTTAGGAATATTACATGGGCTTTATGTTCAAAATTATTTTTTTGACTATGATGCAGTACTTTATGTGACATGGATAATAATTGTAATGATTATTTGCAACTATATGCATTAACTTAGAGAGTGATAGTAATATACCTATTCAAAGGGCTATGCTCAAAATGAAGAATATTAAAATCAAGCCCATTAAGATAGACATTGTTGAATTCCCAACAAGAGGTAGTTTTCAATGATCGTTCTTGTTTGGCTACGCTTGGACATATGGGTTTTCTTTAGTGGATTTATTCCCCCATTTTCTTTTTCTATCCATATTTATTCTTTCATTCTTCCACTACTTGTATAGATGCCACCTTGTTTTTAGTTATAAATGGTTATTTGCTAGTTATATATACAATCCACTTACCCAAGATTACATTTGACTCATTTTCCTTAACCCGTTAGAATATTGGAACCACCCCATTAATGCACATTAGAACCATGTCATCAAATCCTATACATGTTATAAATAATATTACTAAATATATACATGTACAAAAATCAACCTAGCTCCTAAAGTGTAGGAAAGTGTGAAAATGAAGAGAACAACTCTGTGATTGTTTCCAAATATAACACTTCTAAAAATAGACCTTGATAATAAATAAAAACATCTCACTTGTCAATTGTTCGAGCAGGGTACCATAGGTCCGAAGTTTGATACATTTTTTATATATTTTTGTAAATATTTTGTAAGCTTAGTCATGCGTAGAACAAGTCAAGGGGATTTGGGATGGGTCAAAGCCCCTCCTAAGATAGAGATATATGATTGATGATATATCTCACTGTATTTTGATATTCTAGAAGATTTTTCTAGGTAAAAAGGCTCATGTTGGTTGTGTGCACGGAGACCTTAGTCCTGCTGTGTGTGTACCCCGCTGGCTATGTGCACGGTTGAACTGAAGGTTTTGTATGGAATATCTGAACTATTTATGAATGAAGAACTATTGATGCTGATATTTGAGTCTGAAATGCATATGTTATTCTATGATTATTTTTGCATGTTATTTTTGAATCCTATGTTATCTGCACTTAGATCAATTGCACAACTATTTATTGCTTTAGATCAATGGTTATTGAATAGATCTAGTACTATTGGGTTATAATACTATCTGTTAAGGGTTATTTCATGGATTTTGGACTCTGTTTTAACTTTCACGCAAGATATTATGTATGATTTACCTGAACCTGTCTGATAAGGGTTTCCTAGATAGGGTGTTTTTGTCGGAGGTCCATTCATGGATTTTTTAGATAAAAAGGTACCCACATCATTTAATTCTCTCTCAGGGTGTGGAAAATTGGTTCCATAACCCCCCCATATTTCTTCGGGTGAGACTTTGACTTGTTCAATCAGGTCACTGCCGAAAGGGCCAATAGTAGAGGGTTTTTTTGGTTAACCTCAACTGTGAACTTCGGTCAGCACCCCTCAAGCCAACAAATGTTTCCGTTGTTGGGATGGGGATCATTTTGAGAGAGGTTGGGTGATGTGGAAAGTCCAGTGACAACCATTAAAGCCTAAACTAGAGGACTGGTTTGAAAAATAGATTTAGGAATTTTCCCTAAAATAAAATAGAAGTAAGAAGTTGTCTACTAAAGAGTGGAAGAACACGTATATTTTCACAGAGGTTCACAAGATCCTCTTCGTGACCTTTGCGCATGAATTGTAGGAGTCATTTTCAAGATTAGCATAATTCCATACCTATTGGAAGGACGATAAGGTCACACAATGGACCCCTAAATTGATCCAACAGTTGGAAAATACTGATAATTCCATCACCTAGAATGTAGATAACTAGGTTGACGGCATCTTGGGAGGGTTTGCGACAAAATTTGCAGTAGATCTGTTTGTGTCATATTCTAAAGCTGAAAGGATATTTTTCAAGGTACTGGGAGGTAAATTATTACCAAATTTTCCTTTTCTGATTATGATGTTATTGTGTGAAAATGGTGTTTTGTACAACCGCTTTGAGTGAATGATCCCCGATAAGATCGAAAGCACTACGTGTAGCAGAAAATATTATCAGGTCGATCAGATAGGGGATATAACTGTATACAACCCTTTGATAAATTCACTTGATATAGAAGGTAGCTAGGCTACACACACTGAAGGTAGCCCTCCTACTATGCCACCATCAAACTTGCGCAGGTGTAGGACATCTCCTACCCCATCACTGCCCCCACCAATGAAAGATATGGCCGCGCATATAAAGCTACCCACGTTTAAGGGTGCGCAACTCTCTTAAGGAAATTCTTCGACATGCGGATGATTTGCAAAGAGAGAGTCATGAGCTCTCTCTTCAGCCGAAAAAATCTTTTGAAAAAAGTATATAGTTGGAAGGAGAAAAGATGAATATTGTACAATAGGAATCTAGAATTCAAGAATGATTAATTTCATTACTCGATCTTGATCATAGTTGTGAAATATCAACTTATTTTGAGAATATTTTTGCTGATGCTAATGGAAAGTTGAAAAAGAGGCATGAATAGATTGAAGCCCTCCATAGGCCATTAGAGGAAGAATTCAACAATGCAATGTGCTTAGAATAGAAAAGTAAAGATTTATAAGACAAATTAAGCACATTGAAGTTACCTTTTAGTGAACCATAATTTGATATTGATATGAAAACAATGATTTGATTCGGGTTCAACTTTCCCATTCCAAAATTTTAGAAGAGATTGCACACAATCAAAAAAATGATGAGGACTTTATGAATAAATTAAATTCCTTTGATATGGAAAACATGGATTTAAGAGAGAATATATCTAAATAAGTTTAAACTAAAGAAATATTTGAAGTATGAGGGGTTTCCGCAGTGCATTATATTAGATATCATTTTTTGGATTCAACTGCGTTAATTTAGTCATTCATCTATGACTATTTCCATGAGAGGTAGTCGTAACTGACTAATTTCTCATGATTTTTTTGAATAGTCCACTTAGCACTCATTGCATTAGGTGATGCTCACAGGGGTGAAGAAGTGGGATTGAAACTAGTGAAATGAATCACATAGCGTCAATCATTATTTTATGAGCTTCAGTAGAGCAATGTTGTTATTAAAGGAATCAGGATGGAAAATGCTAAACATGTATATTTTCAAGAGCGGGAAGCAAATATTATTAGGTTGTTTTAGCAGAAAGAAGACATTTCTAATCATATGTCATAAGTGGAAAAAGAGAATGAATCAATGAATAAAACTCTAAGCAATTAAAATGACCACATTCAAGATCTTTCCAAGCAGATAGCTCTTAAATATGATTATTTGAATAAGGTATAGACTATTGCTATGAAATTGACCAAATATAGTTCTTATTCCACTCATGTAACTCACAATATTGAGGCCAGGATTTCTAGATTGCAGGAAAAAGAATTCTCAATCATGCTTGTGGAGAGAGTTGTTGAAATTTTGGTCATAGAAAAATTCCTTAAATGCATATCTGAACTTGAGGAGGAGGCACTTTTTTTTTAGCTAAAACTGAATTTCTTGAGTTGAACTTTAGAGATATTTTTTCGTAGAATATTACATTGATGTCGAAACTGCAATGGAAAGAGGAAATTATGAATGGTTTGTAATTTGATTTTTTTTTTATTGCAAGGGTTTGCATCCAAAGAGAACGACCACAAAGATGAATTTTAGGAGGCATATGCAACATTGAAATTGGTTCAAGAATATATACTAGAAAAATCTAATGATATAAAAACAATTATGTTTCATAATACAAGGCTAGAGATATAGCAAATGGATAAGGTAAGTGAAGTGACTAGTTTGAACATAGAGCTTACACAACTAAAGTAGACTTTGGCGTCTCTCTCAAATAAAAACTCCTAGGTTACAACTATTTTTGAAGACCTATTAGTAAAGAGAAACTATGTAGAACATGAATTGGAAGAGAAATAGACAATGATTTAAGGATTGAAGGAAGGCCTTCTTGAGATGAGTTCTCTGGTATATCACTAGGTGATCAATTCAATTGAGAACATAAAATGTGAGCTAAAAAATGTTATTATAGAGAGGGACCATATTAATGCAAAAATACTTACTCTGTATGAACATATGAAAATGGGACATAGTTTTGTGGATGGAGGTAGTTATTACTGAGAAAGCACGTCAAGTATGCTCACATATATTTTTTCTTTTGTTTCTCAAATTTTCTAGAACCCTTTTTTTTTGCTTCCATGCTCTCATAAAATAATTTCTATGATGGGAAGGTTGCAGAGGCAAGGAAAAATTATGTAGAAGAGAAAGAGGAGGATACTAAGCTTTTGGAATGGTCAGTCGAAGAACTATAGAATATTGTGAATATATTAGAGAGTTAGGTAGGCTTGGTAATGTTGAAAATTCAATTGAAAATGTCTTGTATTTGCATTGGTTATTGATCAATCTAATTGTTGATTTATACATAAGGTGGACATTGTGAAATGGAAGGCTGAAAGGAAATGTCTAATGAGGAAGGATTTGGAATTAGAGCTGCAATCCCTAAGTCATTAGATGTCAACAATGCAGAGTGAAAAAGACTATATGAATATCCAAATCTTAAGTGAGTAGATGGAGAATTCCAATGAAAACCCAAGGTGAAGATTCCTATACAATTTAAATTTATGCATACTTCATGTTGGTTTAAGTATGTCCAAGAGGTTTATAAATCATGATTTTTACCTATGGATGGGTTATGGCAGGAAAAAATCTTGATTTTCATGAGTCGCGCAAACATATTACAGTTCTAGAGAAAGAAAAGGAAGAAAAGGATTTGGAGGTACCTAAATTTTGAAATGCCAATTTTATTTTAAAACTTAAACACTAGTTCAGTGATACAAGCCTTACTTTAGTCACCATTTTCATGTATATTAAAAATTCAAAATTCCATATTACATAATTAGTTATAAATGTAGAAGCACAAAAAATGAGTACCAACAAAAGGTATGGAGAATAACTACATTGTTTTTTAAATTTAATGGATTTGTGCACTTGAACACAATGATCGGTTCTTGATTCCTCTATGATGATGGTTGATGATCCAATTTTTTTTTTCCCAACTATTTAAGAAGTATAAAAAATTAGAATACATGGAAAATAACGTTAAGGATGAAAACCAAAATTCAATGTTATGGCTTCATTTATGAACAAGACAGGGGAAAATACTGCTACTAAGTCTAGAAATTCAAGGTCACCATTCAAATTTATTGGCTTGAGTTTAGCCCAAAATATGAACTCAGATAAGGATGAGTATTTACATACACAATAACTTGGAGGTCTTCTTGTAGCTCGAGAAAGGGAGGTACATGAATTCTCTTTGCAATGATATTTTTGAATTGCAGAATGATATTTTGAAAATCTAGCAGCAAGTTGCAAGGTGAACATACTTTTATTAATGATGAGACATGGGTTCAAAACCCTCTGAGTGGGTGCTGATGAGAGAATGCATAAGTCCTCGATAATTTTGACCCCACAAAATTTCCCCTCATAGTGCCACTGCTTAGCAAAAGGACAACTCTCAGTAGCTTTTGTGAAAAAACATATCATAAAATAAAAGCAATGAAGTAAGGCTAAACTCTTAAAGATTTAATCACGTTATATTCTTAGTAAATATTGATTTAAAGCTAGGATATAGGTTGGTTTCATAGATGTAAAATATTCAGTTGGATCTACTGTCAATTGGTTTTTTTCTTATAGTAATTAAAGGAGAAAACATAGATAGGGTGTTTTTCTATCGCAACCTATAGTGCACCTTTTATCACTTGCACTTATAGCTAGAAAATATGTTTCTAATGACACTAATATATATTTCCCTAAATCAGTGGAGGGGGAGCTTGTTGATTAATGTTCAACAACAAGAACAGAAAATGATAAGAAGACCAATATTTGGTGTGGGCACCCCATCCAATTGGGCTGGATGAAAAGTAAGGAAGTTTTGGAACATGTCATAGTTACAAAAACAACTACAATGACACAGAGTGGAGGTCAATTTTTTTGGCATTGTGGTGTTGGTGTTGTGGAGGCAACCCTTCTGAAACAATTCTTCAATTGTAAGAGATCAGATTGTAATAATTTCCTCATTTTGTTTTTTGTAAGAGAGATAATAGTAATGCAACGAGTGTAGAGACTTCATGGTGAACCAATTGTGGTTATTTTATACTCACAAAGTTAGAAGCCTAGAACTGGTGTTTCAATTGTTATTATTTTATCATTACAGGTAATAGTTCAATAATTATCATTATTATTTTTAATTACTTAAATAATTAAGGACCAAGATATGTTCATATATTGAGTCTTTGATCAGGGGAGAAGACACCATTAAGGCCATAATAATATGGTATGACAGGGATAAGGCTGTGAAAAATTTTAGGGTCTACATAGCATATAAATCTAACATCTTCTATAGGTCCATATTAAAAACTATATTAAAGTGCATGATTGCATCGAACCTTTGGGGAAAATTGTATTTCAATCATGTTTATGTGTTTGGATCTGTATCCATTTATATCATATTCTCAAGTCATAATTCTATTCCAATCATGTTCCATTTATATCGTGTTTTGAAATTTACTCTGGAAGAATTGTCTTTCAAGTTGAAATTTTTTAAAAATTTAAGGATGTAAATCGTGTTTCTAACTTATTTTGTGGCCTATTTTTCCCTAATTTGTGTTCAAGAATTTCTCTATTGATATGTGTGGTTGTGGGAAATTATTTCTTGATATAGAAGCGATTTTTTTGGTAAGTATATCTAATGTTATATCATCTACAAACCTTCCAACATGATGAGTTTAATGGTATTATGCTTACGAAAGTCACCATACTCTGGGAAATACATGTTGGTCACCTCTCTCTTTGGAAAAAGTTTCCCTATTTTTAATCTTGACAACCCTAAAGGAGTTGACACTCCAGCCATGGAGTTGAAAAAATATTGAAATTACAGGTGGAAGATATGGACGGTGGCCTAATATTTGATATCCAAAGAAATTAATATGTAAAGGTGGCTTATTAATTCACATATTAATAAAAATTCCAAGTCTTGTTGCATTTAAGGATCTAATTTCTTTTATTGTTTCAAAAGTTCATGTATATAAAATTTCATGCTTCAAAAATGTATTAGTTTTATTTATGTGTTCATTCCATATCTCATAAATTGCAAAGAAAATATTTGATGTTACATAAGGGAATTAAATCCTGAGAAATACCATGGAAATTGAGTGTCGGTTTGGACTTGGTGTATTGCAAAGGTTTGGAGGAAACAAGCTTGTATTAACTCAGATCAGATTATGTGAAGTGTTGTAGTATGAAATCTTTCCTTCTCATTGATAACAATGAAATATAACAAGGTGACTGGGTTTGTAGTCTCAATGCCTATTCTGTTTCTATCTATCTAGTGGATCAACTCACATAGTTGGATGTAAGGTCTCCATGTTCTAAAAATAATCATGTTAGCTATTTGTGTCTCAAGTTATTACAATTAAATCTTATCTTTTATTCCATGGTTACTCCTTTGATATGATCCGGGAAAAGAAGTCTTCCTAATTACAACTCCAACTCTTAGCCCTTCCCGCATTGATAACATTATGCACTCGAAAGTAGGGTAATTTATATTGTATATGATGCGAATATATATCTTGATGGGAATATACACATTCCAATGTATGCTTGGCACTTATTTTTTCTCCTTTTCTTACATGAAAAACCCGGGGGATCATTCCATTTTAAAATTTATCCAGTATTCAACAATGAAATACTAGTCACTTTTCTCTACAAAAATTTTAGATTGTTCTCATAAATTTCACTTGAAAGCTCTCACAACTTCAATGTGATTAGTCATTTTTGATATATAGCTAATGGAAAATATTTACAAGTAACAATTTTTGGTTGGTCATTGATGCACTGAACAACTATGTACTAATTTTCCAAATCCATCTCCACACCTTGGGCACAGGGGAAGTTCTTCACAATAGGGAATTCCCTCTGGAAAACATTTTGCATATAATTTATTCATCAGATATCATGGGGAAACCCCTTAGGATAACAATTTATCTTTTATCCTTAAACAAACATCACAAATTTGACCAATATGCATAAATAATAATTGGTTATGAGCCTTAACTCAACACACGCCTCCTTCTCTTCTTAGGATAGTTACCTTAGAGGATCTACTAAAGTAAAGAAGTTTATGAACAAATGTCTCCCTTGTATTCCAACATAGGTAATGAGTGGATGAGTATAAGTAGATAACGGAGGATGATATCGTGGTCTACCTCAATGATAATTTTTAAGCCTTTGATTAAAAAAATATTGGCACATCTTAATTTTGGGTATGCAATAACCCACTTTGTGTGCAACATGCCAAATTTGGCACACCTATCAAGCCTAGCGTAACATTCCCACATAGTTCAGCAAGCTGAGACTTAAAATTCTTGTAAAAAGCTCGAAAACAATTATCATTTTTACTAAACAATACAATGTTTATTTTACGGGAAAGTTCATGATACTTTTAGGCTGATTTTTTTTTTTATATACAACAACGGTTATAGATTATTTAAAAGGAGGAAAACCAGCTGTCGCAGGCTATTACAGAATTGCTTTGTCTGAGAGCGCAATCCAGATTACATCTATTGAGACAGCTTTCTTTTTTGCAGGGGGTGAAAACACCAAGAGGGGAGCGTCCCACGCTGGAGAGACCAGCTAGTAGAATTACACTGAGTATGTCGGCGGGAGCATGGAAGAGCGCCGGAATTTGAATAAGAGAGGAATCATGATTTTTCTCCATGTGAGTTTGAAGATTCGCAGCGATGCTTTTGAGGATGCCTAGAGGAGAACCCTCCCTTCGATCTGCTGCAGATCCTTTATGTAGAATTGTCCATACATGACTGCTACAACCTATGATACTGATGATAAGGTCCGCCCAGGAATCGCCCCTCAGAGTGAAATGATAGAGGGCATAGGTTGAAATTGTGGGAAAATGTTCTAACTGAGTCTTCATAGTTGAATCCATGAACTTTAGCAACTGGCCGCTCGAGTTGGGCCGATCCTAAAGGGGACGGGAAGAACTTTGAAGCAGGGGAGAGCCCGAAGGAAATGAAGCCTAGAAATCAGAAGGATTAAGGGATGCTGTAGATTGAATCAACATTATTAACTGCTAGAGATCTTCTACTCCGGAAAGAGCCAATATTGGCTTCCAGATCTTCCTGCGAATTTAACTTTATGAGAATATGGTAGAAAGTGATTTTGTGGAATTTGGGCAGGAAAAGTTTTATTTTTTGGAGAATGGAGGCTAAAAGAACCCGAGAAGGGTTCTTATGGGAATTCAGAGCCTAGATAATTAGCCTTGAGTCCCCAAAGACAAAGATGGAAAGGAAGTTCCCCTTAATCACCAGCTTTAGACCTTGCCATAAAGCAAGAGCCTCCGTTCTGTTGTTAGTTTCCTTGCCCAGACCCCAAGAAAAACGCAACCAAACAGAGTCACCAGGACACAAGAGAACCCCTCTGCCACCCGCTGGTCCAGGGTTACCTTTGGAGGCCCCGTCAAAGAAAAGACAATGTTCATTCAGAGCAGACCTCCACTTAATGAACTCCTGCTCATCCAGATGAATTTCCGAATTAGAATGGGAAATTGCAGGAGGAATGGGACTGTCCTTAAGGTTTGGAACAAGCTCTTTAAGCCAGAGAACCTCCTTACTGTCTAGTTCCCTTTCGTTTCTTATGCCACTCTGGGCTTCAAGAGCCTCCCCCAATAAGGCTCTAACTTTAGTGATCACTCTGGCAGTGTTACAACTCTCATCCCTGAAATTTTTGTTGTTCCTCTCCAGCCACAGCTTCCAGCAGATGAATTTGGGAATCCACATCTAGCCGGTTTTTAGAAGTCTTTTTTTGGATAGACAGAACGGAGATAAATTGGTCCTGTTGTGGATGATTTTGTCACCCCCCCTAGAGACAGCCTAGAGTTGCCATAGACCAGTGCCTAGGACATCTTAATATAGTAAGTAGCCCGTTATGGTTTGGGTTGTCAGTCCAAGAGCTCACTTACTATTTTTGCTTAAAACAATGAAATTAGATTTGAATGGGACCAATCTCTCTCAGAAGCTGACACAAGGATAAGAATAATGTAGGAACATCATGTAAAACTTCGGCATGAAAGCATCAGACGAGTTAAGAGACGACTTCTTTTGTAAAGAGGGGACGATTCAAATATTGTATCACGAAGTACGGATATCGGAAGAGTGCGGTGAGAAACATGAGGAGATATTAGTTGGTGTAAGGAGCGATACCCAGATACACAACAGAACCATATAAGGGCGCACCAATCTACGAATCCTTATATGACAATGGCGTTTTAAAAGTACCCTCCTCAAGCAACTAATATAGCAGAAAATATGGAGAGAGTGAACATGGAACAGTATATCATGACTAGGCCTATTTAAAGCGCTTGACTAATTCCAGAAAGGGCATCAACGAGGATGAATCCTTAATGCAAACTAGTGAGTCACTCGCATTCTAGAACATGATACAAGAAGATAATGAGCATGAAAGAGATATTGTACTAACACATGAGAGAAATTACATACTGTGAGATACCAAAGACCAGAATCCTCATTACAGTTATAACCCCTCCTCACTGAGACCCTACGGGCTCTGAAGCTTCATACAGAAATATTACAAAAATGTATACCGAAGTCTTCTCACTGCACAGTTTTCCGACAGAAATCCGGAACCCTTACAATGTCTTCTTTTTTGGTCTTTATAGGAGTGATGGAGAATTCTAGAGGAGGCGGTAGATGAAACACAATTAATGACTCAATTTGAATAATCTGGCAGAAAACATTCGCGCCCGTTCTATGAATGACTAACTGTAAATGACTGTACTAGACAACCTGTTCATGAAATAAATGCTGGGAGATAAGATTTCCTGATATACAAGATAGAAATAATAAAATATATACAATATGTTGCCCGCGGCTGAGGGAAAATCTGCTGCCGTAAGAGATTTGAAATAATCTGCATTTCTGTACTGTACTCTCGGCCCTTGGCTTTGGATTTGAATCCTGGATCTTTAATGCAGGGTGAATTTATCTGGAGGGTTCTGAGAATCCATATCTGTGTCTTCTTTAATGGCGGTCATCTCTCCCACCTACCCTCGGCTTCTTCTTTTAATTTCGCCAGCAGAATATGTCCTTTGGTATGCTCCTGATCTTTGCAACGGAGGCGGCGAGTTAAAGCGCCAACTAAGTCGTTTTAAAACCTGCAAAACCCACAAATCATTAGAGAAAATCGACTCAGTGACAGGGAGTGTGAATACGACAGCGGCCATGGAATCGGTGATACGGACTAGGCGAAATGTTGAGGCGATGCAGGGTGACAGGAAACGCATGAAAATAATGGAGAAAAAGAGGGTGACAATGCAGAATACAAATGGGTGATAATGAACGAACGGGGCAAAGGTTCATAAAATATGACACGTCACCAGAACATATGAATGGTGGAGAAGGAACACGATGTACACTTGCGAATTGTGACGACACGACCGTGGGAGGTGGGACCCAAATCGGAAATCGCAATCGGAAGGTGGAGCGGGGAGGCCGGGGTGGTACATTTTGGAAGTTTCGATTTTTGATTGGGGGCAGGGCTGCGATTGACCCAGGGCCGTTCGATCTCAGAACAAGATCAATGGCTACGCTTGCATCGAAGGGTAATAAAACGGTGGGCCATGAAATACCGCCGGTCTGTTGTGCGCGGGCCCTCCATATAAGTTGATCGCCGCGCCGCTGATTTGAGCCGGATCAGACGGCCAGCATTGCCCCCAATCGTTAAGACAATAGGCCCCTTCTTGCTTTGAATTATGGTTTTCAGACTCGGGTCATATGGAAGCCGAAGCAGGAGGGAGTCAAACTCTTAGGGACTCGGCCCGATTATTTAAATTTTGGTTCTTAACTATTGTAAAGCAGATTTTCGGGCGGGGATAGAATTATCAAGCAGGGTCATGAGATTTTAGGCCACGGCAGAGGTTAAAAATGGATTTGAATGAGGCAGCGGGGCAGAAGTCACAGGCAGAGGTAGATCTGTACAACATCGGCTCCATCTGGGGACGACATGTTCGTCCTCGGGCATGTCGAGAACATGCAGACCATTAAATATTTCATCTTATTTTTCAATTCCCCTGCGCTTCTTACTTCAAGTAATTATCAGCATTCTTTGAGAACACTGTGATATCATCAAGATACACCACCAAGAACTTGTCCTGTTCTCCGACAAAGGCTATGTCCATTGCCCTCTGGAAAGTAGCCCCTGCGTTAATTAATCCAAATGGCATCCTAGCATACATAAAGGTTCCCCATGGTGTAGTGAATGCATTCTTCTTCTGGTCTTCTGGGAACACAGCTACTTGATTGTAGCCCGAAAATCCATCCATCATTGACATTCTAGATGCTCCCACTACTTTCTGCAGGATGTGGTCCATTTTAGGCAGTGGATAGTTATCTTTGAGAGATGTTTAGTTCAAATTCCTGAACTCTACACACAGCCTTATTTCTCCATTCTTGTTTCGAACAGGAACAAGGTTCGCTATCCATTCTGAGTATCTTAATGGTACAATTATCTTGGCCTTCAGTAGTTTCTTAATTTCTTTTTCAATTGAGGGAAGTAGCAGAGGATTTATTTGCCTGAGCTTCTGCTTGTATGGCTTTGCATCCTCCCTCAGTGGAATCTTATGCTGTATAATATTTACATCAAAATTTTTTAGGTCCTCATAGGACCAAGCAAATACATCTTTGTAAGATTGAAATAACTTCAAATACTTTCCTTTGTATTCTTCTGGGACTCTTTTGGATAATTTAACAATTTTGGGGTTAGTGGAAGTACCCAGATTCAACTCTCCCACTTGATCTTCTTCTACTATTTTGTTTGGCTGCATTGGAACATCATCTTTATTGAATAACTTTTCTAGAGGTACCAACCCTCTAGGTATCACATTACCTTTTAACTGCAGCACTCTATTTCCTGCTATCTTCTCTTCCCATTTATTTTCTGCAATATTTTCAACTTCTTCCTCTTCATCATCATCAATCTCCATATTGGAGAATTCTCCCACAGTCTCCATAAATCTTTTCATTTGTTCATCATCTTCGAATACCTACCAATGCTTTATATTATCGGGAATGGATGGTCTGTACCGTACCTCCACTTCATATCTTAAAAGCGGATTCTGAGGAGGACGAAAGGTACTGGCAGCTACAGCAAGAGAGTCTGCTACTCTGTTCTACTCCCGGGGCATGAACCGTATGTTAAATGCTGAGAAGAAATTTTCTATCATGTCCCATACTTCATTTCTATATGCCCTGAGCCATGGATGCTTAGTTTGACATTCATTTTTAATCTGCCTTACAACCAGCTCAGAGTCTCCAAACACTTTTAGACACTGGATGCCCATATTCTTGGCTGTCTGGAGTCCCAATAATAGTGCTTCATATTCAGCTACATTTTTTGTAGCCTCATACTCCAGTTTAAAAGACAGTGGCACCCACTTCCCTGTGGGAGAAATCAACAAGACTCCAGCTCCATTGCCTTCCCTTGAGTTAGCTCCATCAAAATGCAAAGTCCAAATTTCTGATTCCTGCTCTTCTTTAGGCTGCTCAGCCTGAATTTGACCAAAAAGGGGCTCATGAGCATAACTTTGATTTTCTTCTAACATAAAACATGAAAAGTCTCCCTCTTTTCTATAAACTGGGGAATTATCTGAGCAGTCAGCCTTAGTTACCGTATTGACAAATCTAGTCTCCCTGTATAACCTTATTTCTTGACCTCCAAAGATTGGGACAGTGGCATATGTTAAATCCAATTTAATTGACCCTCCAATCTTTGTACCCCAGGACCTTGACAGCAGCATGCCAAAGCGAGCTGGGATATCAGCAACCACAATGTCCATGACCACACTGTTTGCTGGGATTTGAGCCAAATTGACCACTAAATCTTTAATCATTCCCAAGCATTTTACTCTTTTAGAATCAAATGAATATAAATCTTTGTATGGTCTTGTAATTTGCAATCCCAGTTGCTCCATGACAGATAAATGCATAAGATTATGGGAAGCCCCAGAATCTAACATACAATTATGTAAGAGCAGGTCATGAATGACTAGGGATACATAAAAAGGAGGAGTAGAAGGGTCTATCTCCTTGAAATGTGGGCCAAAGACTACCATGGGTCTTTCTTCTTGAAGATTTAAACTATCAGGTGCAATTGGTAGCTCAGGAGGAAGTATGAAAGAGGTAACTTGAGACTGATACGCAGGTTGTTTTAATAACTCAGTCAGAGGGACAGGAATCTTAATCTTCTCAAGTTCTTTTTGCAAATTGAAAGCAAATGGGAGCTTTTCGGTCACAATCTCTTTGGACTCCTTATTTTTGACTGAAGATTTAATTTCTTTTGACACTGGCTCAGCATTAGGAGGACCAACTATTTTAGAAGAAGAGGGAATCTGATCATTAGACTGCAAGGGGTTATTTAGAAGGTTCTTACCTTTTTCCGCATTCTTCTTTGTTGCTGGTTCCTTCTGAGTAGATGCTTCTTTCTGAGGTGGTTCTTCTTCTTGCTCCTGAGTTCTGGTCCTCTTCCTTGAGGATCTGAGATCATATTTGACGTTGAATTGTGCTTCCATGAAATCAGCAAATTTCTTGCAGTAGTGGTCAATCTCCGCTTCTTCATCTTCTTCATGCAGGGGGCACTCCATATCATCATTATTTGAAAAAGCTAGATTTGAATCTTCTAATCCGTAAGCTGCATCTCCAGTAGAGTCATCTGCTGGTCCTTCCAGGTACAAGGGATGAGGTACCTGATCTTGCTGTTCTTTCGCTTCCCTTGGCAATATCTGCAACGGAGGCTTTCTGTACTGAGGATTATATCCTCTGTTTGGAGCATTATAATAGTTTTTGGGAGATGCATTTTTAGCTTCCAGTTCCATCTTGACCATCTTCTTTATCATCTTGCTTATCTCATCCATTTTATCTGAATCCTTTTCTTGATTAGAGGTAGAAACCTCTTCTTTGCCTTTTCTTCTAGTTTCCTGTTCAATTTTTCCTTTTAACTTCCCAGTGGCAGAAAAATTTGCCTCCAACTCTAGAGCATCCGTCTGAGCATCATCCAGGGTGACAGGCATCCTTTCCCGCAGAGAGAAACTGAAATCAGAATCAAAAGCTGCTATGAAAACAACTTTGGCAGCAGCGTGTTGAGGTTTCATATCGGCAAGAAGGTTCAGATATAATTTATTAAACCTTTTGATAAATTCTGCCACCCCCTCATTGTGTTTCTTCTTTAGCGTATTGAATTCAACGAGGCACTGCCCTTGGTCTTTCTTTTCTCCCCACTTCCTAAGAAAAGCATTCTCCATCTGGTCCCAGGTGGTGATTGAATGGTTTTCCAATGTCTTGAACCATTTTCGGGCTTCACCTTCTAAGTATTGCATGAACAACCTCAGGACCACATCCAGATGTTCAACATTTAAGTTCTCTGCAAAAGAGAGAAGGTCTCGAGGTGCTTCTGAGCGTCAACTTCATTCTCACCGTTGAATCTTGGCAAAATCTTCAAGTAATCTTGTGGCATATCATTTAGCACTTGGGGCAAGGCCAGAGGAGCATATTTGTTCAAAAGAAATGCAGGGACATTGGCCACTGGGGGAGGCGGGGGTTGCACAACAATTTGAGGTACAGATGAAGGGAGAGGAGTAGGAGGAAGCGAAGTATGAATAACAATGGGAATATATTGCACAGAAGCCTAAGGTGTAGATGGGAATAATTCACGGTTAACAGCAGCTACTTCTGTGACCTCTTTAATTTCTTCAGCCTCGAAAGCAAGGTGAGATTCTCCTTCAATCCAGGTATTTCCTCTACGTGGAGTCTCTGAGTAAAACTCGGGTTTTTCTGTTCTAACTTCTTGAGAAGAAGAGGGCGGATGATCTTCAACGGAATATTCAGAGTTTTCGGAACAAACTGACTTCTTCTCTTTCCAACCTCTTTTATGAAAAATCTTCTCTGGGTCAGACACGGGTGTTTTCGGCTGCGAGGTATCTGACCTCAAATGGGGCTTCCGGGAAGCCAGGACTTCCAATAAAATTTATCAAATCAAGACCAGTGGAGTCGCCAAGGTGAGAAATCTGCAACTCTTCACCTCTCTGGGCTCACCTGATTAGAGAGTGAATATGAGATGTCGGACCCAGGGAAACAGATATTCTTGAATTCGTTCCCCGGCAACGGCGCCAGAAAGATGTTGTGGATGATTTTTTCACCCCCCCTAGAGACAGCCTAGAGTTTCCATAGACCAGTGCCTAGGACATCTTAATATAGTAAGTAGCTCGTTATAGTTTGGGTTGTCAGTCCAAGAGCTCACTTACTATTTTTGCTTAAAACAATGAAATTAGATTTGAATGGGACCAATCTCTCTCAGAAGCTGACACAAGGATAAGAATAATGTAGGAACATCATGTAAAACTTCAGCATGAAAGCATCAGACAGTTAAGAGACCGCTTACTGTAAAGAGGGCCGATTCAAATAATATATCACAGAAATCAGATATCAGGAAGAGTGCAGTGAGGAAACATAAGGAGATATTAGTTGGTATGAGACTGATACCCAGATACACAACAGAACCATATAAGGGCGCACCAATCTACGAATCCTTATATGACAATGGCGTTTTAAAAGTACCCTCCTCAAGCAACTAATATAGCAGAAAATATGGAGAGAGTGAACATGGAACAGTATATCATGACTAGGCCTATTTAAAGCGCTTGACTAATTCCAGAAAGGGCATCAACGAGGATGAATCCTTAATGAAAACTAGTGAGTCACTCGCATTCTAGAACATGATACATGAAGATAATGAGCATGAAAGAGATATTGTATTAACACATGAGAGAAATTACATACTGTGAGATACCAAAGACCAGAATCCTCATTACAGTTATAACCCCTCCTCACTGAGACCCTACGGGCTCTGAAGCTTCATACAGAAATATTACAAAAATGTATACCGAAGTCTTCTCGCTGCACAGTTTGCCGACAGAAATCCGGAACCCTTACAATGTCTTCTTTTTTGGTCTTTATAGGAGTGATGGAGAATTCTAGAGGAGGCGGTAGATGAAACACAATTAATGACTCAATTTGAATAATTTGGCGGAAAACATTCGCGCCCGTTCTATGAATGACTAACTGTAAATGACTGTACTAGACAACCTGTTCATGAAATAAATGCTGGGAGATAAGATTTCCTTATATACAAGATAGAAATAATAAAATATATACAATATGTTTCCCGCGGCTGAGGGAAAATCTGCTGCCGTAAGAGATTTGAAATAATCTGCATTTCTGTACTGTACTCTCGGCCCTTGGCTTTGGATTTGAATCCTGGATCTTTAATGCAGGGCGAATTTATCTGGAGGGTTCTGAAAATCCATATCTGTGTCTTCCTTAATGGCGGTCATCTCTCCCACCTACCCTCGGCTTCTTCTTTTAATTTCTCCAGCAGAATATGTCCTTTGGTATGCTCCTGATCTTTGCAATGGAGGCGGCGAGTTAAAGCGCCAACTAAGTCGTTTTAAAACCTGCAAAACCCACAAATCATTAGAGAAAATTGACTCGGTGACAGGGAGTGTGGATACGACAGCGGCCATGGAATCGGTGATACGGACTAGGTGAAATGTTGAGGTGATGCAGGGTGACAGGAAACGCATGAAAATAATGGAGAAAAAGAGGGTGACAATGCAGAATACAAAGGGGCGATAATGAACGAACGGGGCAAAGGTTCGTAAAATATGACACGTCACCAGAACATATGAATGGTGGAGAAGGAACACGACGTACACTTGTGAATTGTGACGACACGACCGCGGGAGGTGGGACCCAAATCGGAAATCGCAATTGGAAGGTGGAGCGGGGAGGCCGGGGTGGTACATTTTGGAAGTTCTGATTGCGATCGGAGGCAGCGCTGCGATTGACCCAGGGCCGTTCGATCTCAGAACAAGATCAACGGCTACGCTTGCATCAGAGGGTAATAAAACGGTGGGCCATGAAATACTGCCGGTCTGTTGTGCGCGGGCCCTCCATATAAGTTGATCGCCGCGCCGCTGATTTGAGCCGGATCAGACAGCCAGCATTGCGCCCGATCGTTAAGACAATAGGCCCCTTCTTGGTTTGAATTATGGTTTTCAGACTCGGGTCATATGGAAGCCGAAGCAGGAGGGAGTCAAACTCTTAGGGACTCGGCCTGATTATTTAAATTTTGGTTCTTAACTATTGTAAAGCAGATTTTCAGGCGGGGATAGTAATATCAAGCAGGGTCATGAGATTTTAGGCCACGACAGAGGTTAAAAATGGATTTTAATGAGGCAGCGGGGCAAAAGTCACAGGCAGAGGTAGATCTGTACAACAGGTCCAATTACGGAGGAGATTTGGTATATTTCCAGGGAGTTCTATTTTGTCAGAACCTAACATCAGGACACCCCTCCATACTTCGTGAGCGAAGGGGCACTTTAACAACAGGTGATCAGCCATTTCTTCATCTAACACACATAGGGGGCACCTGGAGGGCCCTTCCATTCCACGTATTCGCAGATTATCTCTGGTGAGGATTCTTTTATGCGCTAACGTCCAGCAGAAGAAGTCAACTTTGGGAAGGGAGGGGAAGGACCAAACAAATTTATAATGAGTTGGATCCAGAGGAACATTAGGGACAGCCAGCCTGCTTTTGTAACCTTCTGATGCTGAGTATGAGCCTAAGAGTGAGCCCCACCCTCGTTTGTCTTTAGTAGTAGCCTTTGATGGAGATTTTCCTTGAAGCACATCCGGCAGTAATGAGGCTTCTCCCTCCAGCCAATGAGGGACTTCCCCTAGATTCCAGCTTTCCCATAGTCTCCTATTATCCTCTGTCCAAATGGAGATGTCCCAGAGGGTTTTCATATTGCAGGCCTGAAGCCAGGATTTTATATTTTTGATTTCTTCCATTTGGTTCAAAGGCTGATCACCAAGAATCGAATCATCCCAGATTCTTATTTTTTTCCCATTACCTGGGATCCAATAAAGCTTGTGAGTGAAATGCTCCATTGCTTTGAGGCAGAGTTTGAAAACAGGGGAACCTTTGGAAGTTCTTGGAGGATGATCCAAGCATCTCAGGCGCTGCCCATGAAAATATTTTTTCCACAGGACTCTCTTACTCCAACTAGGTTTCCTAGAGACTATGTTCCAAAGGAGCTTGGAGCCCAGAGCCAGATTTTGAGCTGCCAGATCGCGCAATTGAAGACCTCCTTCCAATAAAGGCATCTTAAGAGTGTCCCAGTTTACTAAGTGAAGCCTTCTTTCATTGTTTTCCCCCCCTTCCCATAGAAATCTTCTCAAAAGGTCGTCCATTTTACTTATAAAGGTTTTAGGGGCAAGGAGAATGGAACGCTGATATAATGGCAGACTTGTGAGAACAGATTTCATGAGGATAAATTTCCCAACATTATTCAACCAAGAGGCTCCCCAAGCTTGAATTCTGAGTTTTAACTTGTCTAGCAGTGGCATCCAATGGGATGCTTTAGGATTGGACTTGAAGATTGGGATCCCAAGATGTTTAAATGATTCTCAAGTCTGGGATCCGTCCATTTCTAAAAGCCTTGCTATGTCTGTCATTTCCTTAGACGAGCAATTCCAGCCATAGATTATGCTTTTAAGATAGTTTATCTTGCTGCCCGAAACCTCCCTATAAATGTCCAGCTCCTTCTTGAAGGACCTTGCAGAATTTGTGCTTGCTCCTCCAAGCAGTAAAGTGTCATCAACAAACTGGACATGGTTTATGTCTTTAACATTGTGAGCCATTCTAAGGCCTGGCAGAGATTAGGTCTGTTGATAGAAGTCAAGCTGGAAGCTGAGCACTGAAGCTTGGATAGCGTAAAGGAGCGGGGACAAAGGGAAACCTTGTCTTAGTCCCCTTGAGGCTTGGAATAAATCAGTAGATCGACCATTAACCAACGACGCGATCCAAGGGGAGGCTATGCAGGCTTTTACCCAATTTATGATGGCTGATGAGAAACCCATTTTCTTCATCACAGTAAACCGAGAATCATGCCTCACTCTATCAAAGGAATTTGCCAAATCGAGCTTAATCACCATACCTTTCTCTTTCTGAAGGCAACTTGAGTGAACTGCTTCTTGCACCAACACAATATTGTCCAGAATCTTCCTCCCTTTGATGAATCCTCCTTGATTTTCAGGGATGATGACCGGCAGAATTTTCTTGAGGCGATTGGCTATTATTTTGGTAACTAGCTTATAACTAGTGTTACACAATGAGATGGGCCGTAATCTGCTAAAATCAGAGGCGCCTTTCGCTTTTGGGATCAAGGCAAGAAACACCGAGTTGATGCTGCCTCCAATATTGGAACAAGACTGCGATTTCCTGACCATTCTTAGTAGATCGAATTTGATTGTGGCCCAGCAGGACAGATAAAACCTTGCAGTGAACCCATCAGGGCTCGGAGCTTTATCCGGATCCATGCTATCCAAATCTTTTTTAGGTTCATTCATGCTGATCGGAGCAGACATCATAGTATTATCAGACTCTTGAATACTGTGGGGAATTAGACCAAACAGATAGGCATGAGGATCGATAAGAGGGTCTTCAGGGGCTGAGTAGAGATCTTTGAAGAAAGAGTAGGCTGCCTACTTTATGCCTTTAAAATCTTTAACCACAACGTTTTGATGCTAAATTTCATTAACTGTTTTGAAATGCTTACGTGCTTTAGCTTGCTTGTGGAAGAATCTTGTATTTTTGTCTCCGGCGAGTAACCAGAGATTTCTGGACTTCTGTCTCTAGAACTCTTCTTCTTCGCTACTTTCTTTATGGGAGTGTTTTTGCAGTTCAACTTCTTTTTGAAGGAGGTCTTGAGTTACAACGGTTTTTTCCATTGATAATTGATGGACAACAAGGCTGTCAAGGGCCTCTTTTCTTTTGAAGGAGGGTGTTCTTAGCCTTCTAGCCCACTCCTTGAGCCCTATTTTAAGGCCCCTCAGCTTTTCTTCCCACACAAACAATGGAGAACCTTGAACTTGCCGGTTCCAGGCCTCAAAAACCACCTCCTGGAAACCATCTTGCTGAAGCCACAGAGGACTGAATCTAAAGGGAATGGGGCCAAGGTTTCCATCCAAGGAAAGCACAAGAAGGATGGGTTTATGGTCAGAAGTGCAATTTGGCAAGATTTTAGAGGTGGCCATTAGACCACATGTCAATAAAGAGGTTTGGATGAGGAATCTGTCCAAACAAGCAGCAACATGGTTGGGGCCAATCATTTTGTTGGACCAGGTGAATTTCCCAGATGAGGGCTTGATATCCTCCAGATCCCAGCCCAACATAAGGTCTTCAACCCATTCTCTAGCTGGGTCCCTGACCGGGGAGCCACCCTTTTTCTCTTCTACAGCTAGCGTAACATTCACATCACCTGCAATAATGATGTTATCTGGATTGTGCAATAAAAGATAGGACTGAAGCAATTCCCAACATAATTTTTTCTCAACTGGTAAGACCGGAGCATATATATTGAACATACTTACTTGTTGGCTAGAATCTTTATGGGGGATTTTGGTGAAAAGCCAATGGGGGCTGCAATCTTCATAAATCGGGTCATAAATGGAGCTTTCCCAGAAGGAGGCAATCCCACCTGAGGTGCCTCTAGCACTGACAGCTCTCCCTTGGCCCTTATTCTAGAAAGCTTTGCTAGCTTGGAGGAGGAGATGATCCTCCAACTTTGTCTCTTGGATGAGAAGGATTTCAGGTGAATACATCTTCACAATATCTTTCAGTGCTTCTTCTTTCAGCTTGCTGCCTAATCCTCGGCAATTCCAGGAGACATATTTCATTATTTACTTGCTTGGGAGGTTGTGGCTCCCTTTGGAGCCTTGCCATGCTTGCGCCCGGATCTTGTATTCATCATTCCTTTGAGAGTTTTTTGGGAGCCTTGAAGTATGTCCAGATAAGTTTTTTCCTCTCTCTACTTTTTCTTGGATTTTCAACCCCTGGCCGACTTGATAGGGGTGACTTGCGTGCTATCTGATTCAGAGTCTCTCTCTTCTGTTTCCCCCTTAGATTCGAAGGAAAGACTGATGTGCTCTTCGTTGCCTTTGTTTCCTCCTTGGACATCGTCTGCTGGGAGGATGATTGTTTCTGCACCAGTTTCTTTCACCTTCTTCGACAAGTATTCTGGTTCTTCTTGGGACCCGATGGAATCCACCTTTTCACCTGAGGAGGAGCCTACTTTTGGAGCTTCTTTGGCCGTTGGTTTATACTGGGGATTCCCCAGTGGCCCAAAATTTTTCTTCTCAGATGGCCTTGGGATAGCCTTGCCCTTCTTGATTTCTTTCCATCCTTCTTCTTCTGCCTTGTCCCCTGTTGGGGCTTTTGGACAATTCCGTTGGAAGTGACCATGTTCGTTACAGGTTCTGCATTTGAAAGGGAGTTGCTCGTAGTCTAGATTTTGGAAATGGTGCCAATCTCCAACAGTTAGTTTTACCACCTCAAGCAAACCAGCTTTTAAGTCGACTTCCACACATATTCTTGCATAGGTGTATTGCCCTTGTTATTAGCTTTCTCCATGAATCGGCCCAACCCATTTCCAATCTTCTGCAGGGAGTGAAAGCTCCAGTAATGAATCGGGAGGTTGGGGAGACTGACCCAGACTGGGACCTCCTTAGGGACGTCGACTGAAGGATCGAAATCAGGAGTCCATTTATTAAGATACAGACCCTGATTTCCCATGAAATACAGACCATTTCTGAATACCAGATCGCAATCCTCTTTGGTGGTGAATTCGAAGATGAAAAAGCCTCTTCCGATCGCATAATAGATCACATTATTCTTCAGCTGGGGCCTCCAGTTGCGTTGAATCCAGTCATCAGTTGCTTTTGAATATGGCCAACGACCCATAAATTTCCCAACCAACCCTCTGTCAGCCAGGGCTAGGGCGATTTTTATCGGTTGTTCCTCTGGCAGCGCGATTTCAGGAATTTCCTCCAGTTTTTTTATGAACTTCGAGACATCAGTGGAGGTTCGATTCTTTCCTTTCTGTGATAACAGCCGATGAAAAGCTTCCTCAGAAGATGACGGAGGGGCGGGAGAGGGCTCCCCACCCCCAGGCTCACCCATGGCGGCGGCTGTGGCTTTGCAGCGTTTGTAAACCTACACAGTCGCAGAGCTGTTTGCGCGCGTGAATTTTTTTACTAAAAGGAATTTTAGGCTGAAAAATTAGCTGGATGAAAAATCACAATTTTTCAGCACATTGCCAAAAATTAGTGAAGTTATCAACACTACATAAAATTACAAATAATGTCAGGTGTGCCCAAATGTGGAATTACAACCTTAATTTCATCAATCAAGGGTAACATTTTAGCTTCCCTTGCCATACAATTTTTTTTTTGGTTAAATATTTTGCGCTTTGAATTCATTTCCAAACTCAAGATCCTCGACAAGTGAAACTTCTTTTGAAAATCATCAGCTCATAATAAAAATTAGATAGTGATAATGATTCGTTTTCCATTTCATTTTTTTATTTTCTTTCAATTTTAAAGATATACTGATGAACGATTTAATTTAGCTCAAATCTACTTGAAATCATGATTTTCAACATAAAACATAGAAGCCCACTGGGTAATTTTGGTGCTTATATCATTTCTGTGAGCAGTTAATTAGTGTGTGCTTTTCAAGTATGTGTAACTTGAAAGAGTAATTGGAAGGAAGAGTTTCTATTGCTAGTCACATTTCATTGCACTTTATTTCTATATTGCTCCTTATTTGGAGAAGGATAGATTAAATCAACAAAGAAGAATTGTTGTGGGGATATACCATAGAGGACGCCCACTAAATACCACCACATGTGCTCAAAAATTATAGAAGAAGAATGTAGATGAAATATCTACATCCATGGCTTCTCAGGCACTAAAACATACATGCCACAAGCATGAATATTAATAATGAAAAATAATGCCTTCTAGATTATGAATTTCCCAAGGCCCCTCCCTTTCACGTAGAGGAAACTTTTCCTTTCCCCGAGAAGGACTTGGACTCAGGTTTCAACTACCTTGGTTTCTTTCATAAACCAATTTTTTACATGTTTTCATATTTGGTATATTAAATTGTGTTTTCTTTAAATTTCAAAAAGGTTTAAAAATTTCCTTTGGCCTTAACTTCCTAGATTTTACATGTAGCATTTGAAGATTGTATGGTTTCATTGTTGTTTTTGGTTGAACCATATTTTTGTTAATCCTGATTTTATATTGTACACTGTAAAAATATAGAATGGAAAATCTCTAAGACAAAATTATGAAGGGTTTGTAAAATAAACTAAACACATAAATAACAATGGAGTAAAAATTTGTTTTTATGTATTCAACTATGTCAATAGTCAGATAAAGATAATAGGCATTTGTTTTACATAAGGAAATCATACTCCATAGATTGTAAAACTGAATTGAGTTTATAGCTACACGTTTTAAGATGCATGCTTATATTAGGTGTGTATGTTAATTTCAAAATTTTTGGTTTAGTTATTTGTGTCTAATTATTGCTTCAAATGTGACAACACAGTGGAAATTTGACCATTTTATTTCTCATGGCAAGAATTCTACACAATACATATATGGTGCAAAGTTTGGCATTTTTGGTGGTAAGTTCTCTCTTTTTTTTTTTTTCCTTTCATTTTCCTCATATAAAAGAGAAATTTATTTACGTGTTTTAAATACTCTAATTCAACTATTCACTGAAATATCAATATTTCTATTAAAATTTGTTATGAAGCGTATGAAGTCCTACCTCAAGAATTAATTTTCTGATATTAATGTTTTCTAATTTTTGTTGTGGAGAATCATTGGAAGAAGTGTTTAAGTGAGGCCATTATATTTAGTGTTTTTGTGAACTTTTCTATGTGTTGTAAATAAATTTATATAGTCTCATTATATTACAAATAGTGATAAGACTTTTAATATATATTTTAACTAAAAAATCAGATGAGATCACATTATTAGTATTTAAATGAATATCTATTGGTTTCATATAAAATACCTTGGATTCATCTTCCAGCCCTGCATTATCCAAAGAATGGAGCTTCTAGTCTTTAGCATGACTCTCGATTGATGGATGTTATCGGTCACACAATTTTTAGAGGAAAAATATTGAATGATTTGAAAGGTGGAAAGACATGCGCAATGCATTCGCAACACAATGGGAATGTTTTAAAGTGATTAAAAAATATTTCATCTGTAAATTGTAGCCCAATCAATATTTAGTTGGAAACTCATATTGTAATACTTGCATTTCATATAATAAAATTTGTGGTTCAAATTATTTACGATTGTCTTTGATATTTTTTGTGTTGTTATCAACTTATGAGACTTCATGATTCACGTATTTTCATATTAGATGAGCATGAATATTTTTTGTATTTTGTTAATATAGTCGCAAAATCATACTAATGCATTTATGTTTATTAAAAATGATCACAAATAAAATGAATATAAAGCTACTAAATTAGAAGTTTATATTAATTAATAATGACTAGAAATAAAATGAATATAGAACCACTAAATTAGTTGTTTATAATGATTATTAATGAAATTAATGTAAATGAATATAAACTACTAAATCATTCATTTATATAATGAATTTGAAACTACCAAAACAAGATAAATGAATATTGTAAATGATAAATGTTTTATTACAAATGATGACTAAATTTTGCATATATATGACTATTAATAGATAATTTACAATATCTTATAACATGACCAAAATTTAGTCATATTTATTTGGTCATTAATTGGTTTCAAACGATGACTAAAATTTGAATATATATGACTATTAGTAGCTAATTTACAATATCTTATAACACAACCAACATTTTGGTCATATTTCTTTGGTCATTAATTGGTTTTCTCATGTGATCATATAGTAATATATTTTGTTGTATATTTGGTCATTAATTGTGGCAAATAATGATTAAATCAATGACTAAATTAATGACAAAATTTATGACTAAATATACTACTAGAGAATAAAATTGAGACAACCAATTAATGACTAAGTTGAAAACGAATAAACATTTGTTGCGCTATAAGATACTGTAAATTAGCTACTATTGGTCACTGAATGAAAAATGGTCGTATATATGCAAATTTTAGTAATTGTTTTAGTAATTAATTATCCATTTTGTACTAGTGGGTGGACATCCAAAACATGCTCGATGGTACGTGGAAGTGAAGTATGTGTTAGTGTTGTCTAATATGTAACCGTACGATGAGAGCATTCCCATATATTTTTCATGTGTGGAGTGCCATCCAATATACCCAAAGGTATCTGGAGAATGATCTGATACACTTACGTACGTGGAATGAAATTTCACCCCCAAGATGTAACGCTAGCAAAAACCGACAACTCCTATGTTTATATATGCCAAACATATCTCTAGCCTAGACCTCAAAATGTTTTCATTAATGTTACAAATTCTTCTTAGGTTGATTCAAAAAAATTTAATTTTTATCTTCGATCATATTTCAATTATAGGGCTAACCACGAATTTCGCCTGAATATACTGAAATGCATGCTAGGATGAAAAAATGAAACTTTCATTTTCAATGAAAATATATCTAAAGGAGGGAAGAGAAAAAAGAGTATGCAACACAAAAAATGCATCAAACAATATTCTAAGCGAAATTCCCTTAAAGACAACTATTCCAATTGCAATTCACACACAAAACCCTATATGCCAATGCAAAGATATTTTTCTTTTCAATTTCACTTAATTTTCAAATGAGATAAAACTAAGATGCATGTATAATAAGTGATAAAATAAACTATTCAGAATGATGACTAAAACACCAATTCTTTCAAGCACTCAATGATCAAACAAATCAGTTTGCTAATGATCTAATGACAAGAACAAAGGAAACTATCAAAATATTCTCATCGAAGGCACACAAAACCAAAAGAAAACTATATGGAGGCTTCTAAGAGACCCAAGGACACTTAGGGACACAAGGAAGAGTATTTGGAACAAGGCTGAGCAAAGAGAAAATAGAAACAAGGAAAATTTGTGCATGAAACAAGGGTCAACACAAGTGTTGGAAGGGTACCATTTGTTATAACATCATTTTCCACCTTCATGTGCTTGATGATTGACACTTTGGCCTTGGGCACCCTTTCCCCTCATACTTGACCATCTTCACAAAAAACAGTATCTTAAAACCCATACGCGACTTTGCCCAGAATTTTCCATGTATATACGCGATTCCATTCATAGATATCCACGTATACCTTTTTAATCATTAAAAAATATATATTATTCCCTATTTTCGAGGCAGGGTTGATGATTATTCCTATAATTCAACCACTCCAGCCTGTGGCCTAACTGTTTCCAACTGCAGAAACTAATTTGAGGGAGTATAAAAGCCCCTCATGTGCATGGCCTAAGGGATGGAGAAAAATATAGATATTATACTTTGTTGGAGCCCTATTTCAAGTATGACATTCCCGTGCCTCCTGCACTTCCCAGATATATTCAGGAAACCCTTGTTTCCTTGAGATGCTCATTATCCTATATGACATCTAGTGTGCACACAACTTGGAAGAATTCTTGCGAGGCTAGGGCTGGACGGATCCATAGGATGGTATGCTCGAAGGCCGTGGAAGGATTCAGGTGATCTCTCCACATTTTTGTTACTGTATGTGCCATTTATAATAAGAAGAACCATCTTGTTCCCGATATTCACGTGTTTATATCTCTTGATATATGTATAATGATAATTAATCGAATATTTAATATTGTTTTTATGATATTATGCATGAGTTACGTAACATCTAGGAACTATATATGCTGTACAACTAGAGTTTCGTGTTCGTTCTTTATTGATTTCAGGGTACGAAGCACGAAGGGTTGTTGGGCGTTTGCACCCCATGGGATCTACATCAAACGTGGGACTTTCGAGTAAGTTCCGGAACTTGTTATATTTAGTTTTCAGTATAAAATATAGGTTAGGTGAGTCCTTCTTGAATGGTATGCCCCTGATCTGTGAAGGTTGCTGACCCAAAAACCTTTAGGGTGTTATATCCCGAAACAAAAATGGCGACTCCACTGGGGATCACAATTTTGTGATTTGATGTTTGGGTTGTTTTATCTGTCTTGTAGGTTCCCAACAGTTTCTATCACTTTTTCCAGTTCAGTAAATCTTTTTCCAATCAGAATGAAGACCTGGTCTCTTGATCAGGCTTGATTTTTTTTGTTTTTTTTTAATTTACCTTTCCATACACAGTTTTTCTTCTGCACAGTCGCGTATACATGCTATTTTTTTCAAATGGACCCGCGTATACGTGAGTTTCCTTTGTCACAGTTGCGTATAGACGCATGTTGCTAAACTACGAAAGAGCGTATTCTTGGGTAAAATTTGAAATTTTTGGTTTTAAGCCTTTATGATCTTGTCTGCCTGTGGTGACCTATTCCTGCAGTGTCTTTGAGGTCTCTGGACTGTGTCTAAAGTGGTTTTATGTCTATTTATCTCTTATTTGTGTGAAGACCCACTCATTTGGTGAAATCTTTGTTTGTTGTGTTTTCAATTCTGGCTTGAGCACCAAGGTCTTTTCCTGAAGATTCTTGGTTGTTCTGAGTATTCAAGATAGAGAGTTTCTTCTCATTTACTCTTTCCTAACCTTATGTGTTGCTTCGCATTTTTATTTTCGCCTATTTGGTGTGTTTGGTTTTCTTGATTTCATAGACTATTTTTGTTGCAACTTTCGAAGGGTCTCTTATTGATTCTTTGGAGCTTTTGTTCGTTACAAGTTTATGCTATTGTGTTGGGTTGAATTGTGAGTTTCTTGTCTTCCTTTTGCTCATATAAGTCCCGTTATGAGAGTAGCATGGTTGGCTTTGGGCATTTTGTTGATGATTTCACTCGAATTCAAGTTTTCTTGACTCAGTTACTGGATAGTTCCATTGGTCTTCTTGAAATCTCTTTTTCCTATAAACTCAAAAGCCCAAAAAACAGTTTGTTTTCTATTCCTTTTGTTTTCATTTTGTTTGACGATTTCTTTTCATCTTTTGAAGCTTTGTTGAGTGTCTAGTCTTCGGTTCTTGAATTGATTAGGAGGGGAGTCTTCTTTTGATTTTTTTCTCTTATGTCAAGTATGTTTTGGAATTTTTATACATAGGAGTTCTGATTTGGAACTGGCTCTATTGACTGCCAAAAAGTGATTGAACCTTGGTGTTTTTAGAGACTTCTCTTTGATTTTTTAGATTTAACATCTTAGGATTTGCATGTCATTGGTAGTTTGTATTAGGTGCACATAAGCATTTTTTCGTAAATTTTGAGTTGTGTGAAGTGTGAGCATCTGAAAAGAAAATAAAGTGTAGTCTCGTACAACCCGTGTAGAAATCACTCTTTATCGAAAGGAAATCAGTGCATTTGCATATAGTTTGATTTTCATTGGTTTCTTCTGTGTCATACAAACACCATCAGTTTCAATTCCACATGCCCTTGACATAAAATAACAGCCAATTAAAATAAGCACTATAAATAAAAACAACTAGAAATTTTTTGTATTATTGTCATACACCAACTAGCTAGGTTTTAGGGCGTTGGATTAGGTGAGTGGAGAGTTAACTCTCCAAGGCCGTTCAGATTTTGAAACATAGAAGTTTATTAATAAGCGAAATCCAACACCGTTAAGTGGACCGGGAAATCTCTCCTCCAGAGAGTCAAGCGCGAGGGAAAGTGTAGGCAGAGAAGAGAGATGCCCCTTCTCCTATTTGTTGAATCTTGACCTAAGACCGTTCCGCCCAGCTACCGACACGGATTGGTACCCATAGTTGCCTATCCTGGGGACCACACAGGTGACTACGGGGGGGGGGAATAACCATGGTACCTGAGGCAGATGTTGCATCAATTCCATTAGTACTTATGGAGGGTGCCTTTGTGAAGTTTGGGGACTTGTACCGTTAAAGGCTATTTTTAGGAGGTCAACGTAACTGTTTCTTTTACCTTCTCTAGTAGGCTTGGGTTGTAATTATCCCAGACTACTTTCGGGAGGTCCTATTTTTTGCTTCCTTGTATTTTGGTGTTTAGTCCTCATCACCCGGAGTGGAAATACCTAAGAGATGCTTGTCTAGCTGTATCTTAGGCACTTTGTAGAGTGTGCACTTTGCTCCTAGATTGCTTAGCTTCATATATTTTTTGAGTCTAATAAATATTTTAAAGTGGCTAACCGATTGCCTTGTCGATCGAGGAGGCTCCGTGGGTTGTCTCCCGCAAGTGCCGAGCCTTCTTCAAGAAGGCATAAGAGTAATTTGGAGGGTCACTTTCACCCAGTGTTTTCAGATGCAGTGGAGAGAGATCATCCGTTAGGGCTATTTGTTTCTGTAGCTGGTTCTGGTGTTGGTGTCAGTGCTGAGAGGAGTGATTCACTCATCTCGAGAGTTTTATTTCCAGCAGAAGAAGTAGAAGTAGAGGAAGTCCCTCAGCCTACTGAATCTCTTCCATCGCCTCTTCCTACTAGTTATCCATTTATCATCGAGCACATCGGACCTGAGTCTCAGAGACCATAGAGTCCTTATCCATCATATTCTCACCTTTCGATGGCCACAATTGGGAACGTAGCTTCGGCTGTGAGTGCTGCAAGTATCCAGACTCCTTCTTATATTGAAGGAGGAGGCACTATTGCCATATCTATGATTGCTTCTAGTACTGTTGTGTTTGGCTCTGGTCATACCCAAGCACATGCTTCTCAATCTGGTCCCTTTTTTTTTGAAATGCCCACTAGTGGGATTCCTTCTTTTTCCTTTTTTGCTGCTGCAGCTGGATCTGCACCCATATCCTCTATGGCTAGTGGATAAAATTCTTTTCAAGGGTTCCCCTTTGGAAGTGGGCACATCCCTAATTCAACCCCTTCCTTAGGATCTTTTCCTTTGACTTCCCAGACTCAAAGTTTTAATCCATGGTCTGGAGGTCAAATTTATACTACCTTTAAAGGTTGGAACCCTATTTTTACAGCATCAAGAGCATGGAATCAGTTTCTCGCTGGTCACCAAGGGAATGTTCCTTTCCCTTCATCGAGTGCTTATCAAGATTTTTCTCCTTTTTCAAATGCTTGGAACCTATACAAGGGGGTTTCTTCTTCATTCACTACCTCAGTGGGGGGAAATGGTTCGGTTTATAGTAACTCCATGTTGGGAGGGGGTCCTTCTCTGAATGCTGGGTCACAAGGATTTTCCTACTGCCCAAAATTTTCTATGAATAGTATCTAGAAACTTGGTGCATCATCAAATCCAGGTTATTCTTTTCAGAATGTGGGGAATCCATCCTATGTGGGATGGAATTCCTAGGCTCCTCCTTGATTACCATTTCTAGCAATGTTAAACTTGCCAGATTTGTCAAAATTGACTAATGACCCTATCCGATATAGTCCGGGGTGGCCTCCGGTCCCCACCAAACTACCCTCAGACATCCCAAAGTTTGAAGGGAAGAATGGAGAGGATACGGTAGATCATATCACCACTTTCCATTTATGGTGTTCATTAAACTCCCTAATTGAGGATTCAATTAGGTTAAGGTTATTTCAACGAACCTTAACTGGAAATGCAACCAAGTGGTATATTGAGTTAACTGGGGGAAGTTTTGCCACTTTTGGAGATTTGGCTACCATGTTTCTAAATCATTTTCAGTTTCTTGTCCGTTACGATGCCTGGACTGAACTCCTGGCTAATTTTAAGCAGGACAAGGCAACTGACATTTCTAATCATATTCAGGAATGGCGAAGAAGGAAGAGGCTCATTAAAGCCTATATTCCTAATGAATTCCTTTTGGAATGGTTTTCGAAATCCTTGCAGCTAGATATTTCTAAGGAAGTATCCCAGTCAGGGGTATTTTCCAAAGAGCAGGCTATTTTTAGGGCTCAGCAATTAGAACTGATTTATTCTCAGTCTGGATTCCTTAATAAAATTTTTCCTTAAGCTCCTCACTCCAAATTGGACTTGTCAAAAACTAAACCTGGTCCTCATGGTAATGGACTTATTGGTTCGATCGATAGTGGTGCAGCTAACTTGCGTAGTCAATTGCAGCAGTTGTCCATACAATATGCTTCTTATAGTCAGGTTGTGCCTTCAGTGTCAACACCTTCCCATTCTTTGTCAATAAATGTTGTCTAGACTTCTAATCCCAAAGGAAATCAACAATTTGAAGGGAAGAAGAAGGGACAAAATAATAAAAAGAAGGGAAAATATGGAAAGGGGAATGCAAATAAATCCAACGGGCATGTTGGTGAGGGTCAAAAGGATAAAAATAAAGTGAATTTTCCATGCAAGTTATGTACTGGAGACCATCTTACTCACCTTTGCCCTAAAATTAGGATGCACAGTGCTTGTTAGCTCAACAGGGTTCTTCCAGTTCCTAGGCTGTGTTAACAAACCCTTTTCTTGAAGGGCAACAATTAGTTGTTGGCGTGAATAAAAATACTAGGGCTCCCTTTGGGGGCACCCAGGAAGGGGAAAACACATCAAACATATATATGATGAGTGCTCATGTAGATATCGCTATGAGATGTCGTGATTATGGCAAAGTTGAGTCTTCAAAAGCCAAGGGTGTCCCTGATAGTGCTGAGCCGCTTCATATTACGAGGCCCACTGTTGAGCCTATACCTTGGATGCCAAAGGCATCTACAAATCATACGATGATTCATCCAAATGCTAACGCCGCCCATAACTACCCTATTGTAGAATATCTGGCACAAAGTCCTTGTGCCATGTCCGCTCTCGTGGTGCTCCAGTCTTGTCCAGCTTGGCAAAGTGCTCTCCTCACTGCTATTGGGACTGTTGATCCAAAGAACTCTCTTATAATTACATTTGATATGTATAATTTTAAAAAGATACTCCCTCATCATATTGCTTTCCATATTAGATCACTTTATCGAAAATTCAATATATTTCGAATGGTCATATACGAGGGTGCTTCCATGTGTGTGATGTCTCTCGCATGCTGGAAAGGCATGAGATCTCCTGCAGCTATTCCTTCAGCCAGTCTTCTAACTGCGTTTGATGGTCATTCTCACAGGCCGCATGGTATTGTCCTGGCATTGCCCATCTGTGTTGGGGGGAAAACTGTTAACATCGAGGTGGAGATAGTCAATGCAAGCTTAGACTATAACCTTCTGTTGGGGTGAAACTAGATTTATGAGATGGATGCTATTGCATCCTCATTATTTCACATTATTTGTTTCCCTCACGAAGAGAAGATTGTCACAGTTGGCCAACTGGATTATTCTCCTATAGACCTGAATGCATCTACTGACTCAACTATTCCATTGGTGGATAATACCAAAACACCTGTTGAGAATCTAGGGGTTGGAATGTATTATTCTTTGATGGGTACTGTTGATTTTCCACCTCCTTTCGTTCATATAAATGAAATTTCATCCTTTAAGGCTCCTATTCAAAGAGAGTTATTTTGAACTCATTATTTTGCAGACCCTTGGACATTACCTTCCCCTACCTCCACATTAGCAGAAGGTCAAGTAGGTGGAATGGAATTTCCTATTTCTACAGTTGAGATTGCTTATAGCTCTATTGTTGACTCTGCATAATCCACTCCAGTTTCTCTTTCATCAGAGGAATTGGATGGAGATGTGGCCCTGGCTTGGACTCTTAGTTATTCTTCCACCCAGGATTACCTTGATACCAATCTTCCATCTAGAGAGGCTATCCTGCAAGCTATGATTGGTATAGATAGATCGTGGGATGATCTGCATCATCGTTCTTAACTTTTACCAGATTTGAGCGAAGTTGAATCAAGTTTTCCTAGTCCTCGGTCCTTTGGTCCTGTTCACCCAGTCCTGAACCCTTTAGCACCAACACAGGTATTTGCTGAAGGGAACATGGCTATGATTTCTCCTACTATCCGGTGAAAATTTCCAAAAATCCCAACACTATAGAGAATGTTTTCATCGGAGTTGAATGTTCCCCTAAAGAGGTTCAAATTTACACCAATCTCTTTCGAGAGTTTAGGGATGTGTTTGCTTGGTCTTATGAGGAAATTCCTGGTATAGATCCATCTATTTTCCAGCATGAGATCAAGTTATATGAAAATTCTAAGCCTGTCAGGCAAAAGCTTCATCCGGTCAACCCTAGGAAGGCGGCAGCTATCAAAGCTGAGGTGGAGAAGCTGCTCAAGGCAGGATTCATTTTCCTATTCCTTTGATAGAGTGGGTTTCAAATCCAGTCCCGGTGGATAAGAAAAAAGGAAAAATCTTAGTTTGCATTGATTTCAGAGACCTAAATAAAGCATGTCCTAAAGATAATTACCCCACACCATTCATAGATCATATTATCGATGAGTGTGCGGGCCATGAGATTTTATCCTTCATGGACGGTTTTTCTGGATATAATCAAATTACTATCCATCCTAAATATTAGCATAATACTGCATTTATTTGTCCCTGGGGTACCCTTGCTTACAAGAAGATGACTTTCGGCCTTAAAAATGCTAGAGCTACTTTTTAGCGGGCCATGTCATATGCCTTCCACGACATCAAACATATTATCGAGGCATACTTGGATGATTTAGTTGCTCATTCTCGCAAGAGATTCGATCATCCTTCTCACCTCTGTCAAGTATTTGAAATATGTCGATATTACAAGATCCGGTTGAATCCGAACAAGTGTGTTTTCATGGTCACATCTAGTCGGTTATTGGGATTTATTGTGTCTACGGAAGGGATTCGGGTAGATCCCTTCAAGGTTGAGGCAATAATTTTGTTTCCTCCCTCGTCCTCTATTCATCAACTTCAAAGTCTACAAGGAAAAGCTAATTTTATGCGGATATTTATCGTAAATTATGCTGAGATTACAAAAGGATTTATGAGATTATTGAAGAAGGGAGTTCCATTTTTATGAAATGACTTTGCTCAACTCTCATTCGATGCTTTGAAAAAAGCATTGACCTCTACTCCTATACTGATTCCACCTGATTATAGCAGTGATTTCCTCTTGTATCTTGTAGCAGAAGAATCTACCATTGGTATGGTTCTAGTTTAGGAGGATGATGCTCTTTCATAGTATGTTATATAATACCTTAGTCGAGTCTTGGTAGGACCTAAACTCCGGTATTCTCTGATAGAGAAGCTTTCTTTAGCAGCTGTTCATGCTGTACAGTGGCTCAGATATTATATTATTCTTCGAAAAACTTATGTTTTGGCATAAATCAATCCATTTCAGTTTGTTCTCAGTAGGCGAGTTATTGGGGGTAAATAAAATAGATGGATTGTGATTTTGCAGGAATTTTATCTTGTGTTTATGTCTGTCAAGTCCAAGAAATCATTAGTTTTTGCGGAATTAATTTCTGAGTTGCCCTGTGGAAAAGAGATAATTTATGATGAATCCTTTTCAGATGAACATATTTTCCTCTTTTCTTCACAGGATCCTTGGTACGGGGATCTCATAGTATATCTTTAGACTACGAAGTTTCCCTCGACTTTTTTGAAAGATGAGCGCCATAAGTTATGTCACGTAGCTAAAAATTACTTAATCATTGGTGACACTTTATACCGTCCTGGGGTCGATTAGATCCTTAGACAATGCTTAACTCTCGAAGAAGCTGAGTTTGTGTTGAATGATTGCCACAGTGGAGCTTGTGGTGGTCATTTATCTGGGCTTGCTACAGCCCAAAAAATCTTGTGTGCAGGATACTTTTGGCCTTCAATTCAAATATTGCATGGATTCGTTCAAACGGTGTCATCCGTGTCAAGCGTATACTCAAAATATGCGCGCTCATCCAGCTCCGATCTTCCATGTCGTCATTGTCAGTCGCTTTACAAAGTGGGGTATTGATTATACTACTTGTAACCTGCCTTCGGCTAAAGGTCATAAGTACATTATTGTAGCAATAGACTACTTCACGAAGTGGGTCGAGGCTATGCCCACTTTTAGGAATGATGGTGAGATAACAGCTCCTTTTCTCTTCAATCAGGTCATTTCTCGTTTTATTATTCCCAAAGAGATTGTCACTGATCATGGCAGTCACTTTCAAAATAGCATGATGACTAAACTAGCTCTAAAATTAGGTTTTCGGCAGGAGTATTCATCCCCATATTATCCTCAGGCCAATGAGCAGGTGGAAGCCGTGAACAAATCCTTGAAGATAATTCTTCAACAAAAAATTGATAAAGCTCGATCCAATTGGCACATTGTGTTGTATCCTGCACTTTGGGCATACCAGATGTCAGTGAAAAATGCAACTGGTTTTACTCCGTTTCAACTAACTTATGGGTTGGAATCCATATTTCCCATCGAGTGTGAAATTCCTTCTCTTAAGTTAGCTGTAGCGCTTCTTCCTGACACCTCTAGTCTCGAAGAACGTCTCCTTCATCTGGAACATCTCGATGAGCAACGTTGAGATGCCACCAAGATGAGCGAGGCACATAAGAAGCGGGTAAAATTTCAGTACGATAAAGCGGTTAAACTTAGGGTTTTCTCTGAAGGAGACCTTGTCTTGATTTATGCCTAGGAGAAGCATGCCCTGGGGGCAGGTAAATTTAATTCTATGTGGTATGGCCCCTTTATTGTTAAAAAGGTCCTCAAGAAAGGAGCTTATGCCTTGGTTGATTTTGAGGGAAATGAGTTGGCAGAGCCCATAAATGGGCTCTATCTGAAAAGGTATTATGCCTAGGCCTCGGCCTGGAATCTCTCTTTTTGTATATATTTTTATTTTTTGTACATATCTGATTTTTCGGTCTTCGATGTGATGGTGATGTTTTTTATCTGATTTGGCAGGTTGTGTTGGATATCATGAATCATTTTGGTTTCATCGATGGTGCTAGTAGACACACCCGGAACTTGGCTTCAACGACTTGGGTACTTCATTATCCATCCGGTCAATTGTTAGTTTCAATAGGTGTCTGCATCAGTCCTACTTCAAACAATGTAGCAGAACACATTGTAGTAATTTATCTACTCTCAGAGGCAATATCTTTTGGTGTTGATTCGTTGGTAGTTTTCTTGGACTCCCAGCTGGTGGTATCACAATTGAACAATACATATCGGCTTCAGGATCCATTTTTGCTCCGATTGTGTTTTAGGGTATGTTTGTTACAAAGATCATTTCAATTTATAACATTTATTCATATTCCTCGAGCTGACAATCGGATGGCAGACTTATTGGCTAATCAAGTAATTGATTGGCATATTCATCATTCAATACTTTAATCAATTCATAAAATTCATCATACATTTTCATTCATTTGATTCATCACATCATATAAATCGATGTGTATATATACATAGTCAGAATGTTCAAAAAATTATTCAAAAATCTGGACCCATATGTCCTACAAAATTAGGTCTTATGCCCGATCATGTTCAGTATAAAAAATATAGTACATTCATTTGGTAAAATATATATATATATCTAATCCTGTGGTCCTTGCCCAACATTCGTGTTCTTATATAACACAATAGCAGTCGCTACACAGTGGAATAACCACACCTAGTCTCGTGGTACTCCGAATATCTGTCTCTGGATAGCCTCTGGTAGGTCCTCTACTCCATACATAGGCACTTGGCGAGTTAAACTCTCCAAGTTTCTCTGAACGGCATGAAGGGTTCTGCCAGGGTCTTCAGCATCCTCTTTGCCTCTGCGGCACTTATGCCTTGGGTATCCCTCAGGACGGACTGGTCCCATACCTGTATCATGGTCATCACATAATTTTGTAAGTCATTTAAATCCAATCAAAAACATTTTTTTCATTGTTGCATATATTGAAAAAATCAACCAAAAATCATATAATCAAAAATTGCAGTCTCACCGATTGCACACCATGTTGCACTGGGTGGAAGGACTAAGTCTCGATCACCACAAAAATCCATCACAGCATAGGGATAATCTTCCACGGTGATAACTTGTTCCTCCCACCATTCGAAGAACTCATCATCCCAAGTGGTTCGGGGAACTTCACTTCCCCCCAATATCTTCATCAAGTCAGCCCACCGGGCTATTCTCGGATCTCTGGGGTTGTTGATGGATGAGATCACTTTGGGTCGAAGCCCTAGAATCCTCTCAAAGAAGAATGTCAGTAAGATGGTTCCATACCCAAAATTCTTTGTTTTTTCTTTCCAGATAGAGGTTAACTGTTTCTTCATGTTAGTCAGTAGTGTTGTACACCAGTCAAAGAGGTGAATCAAACATTTGACTGTGATGCTCATCTGTGTCCTCGAAGCCTGATGTAAGGAAGTAGATCCTGCTACCCTACCAATGGTGAAGAGGAGAATTTTCATATGCAGTTATTTCAAATCTTTGATCGCAATCTGAGTTCCTACTTTCTGAGACCCCTCTACGCAATAGACATGGACATAGTCTTCCACTATAAGCCATGCCAAAGGCTTTCCATGTAAATCTACTGGATATCCTCTCCGAGAGAGTCCGATAATGAAATAAATGTCTTCCACTGCTATATGTATGGGCATTTGGTCAATCATTAAGGAGTATTCTTCTGGTTCCCAGTGATCCACCAACATTTGAAACAACCAGACAGTACTTTTCATATTTGGCATTTTAAAAAACTTGAGCAAACCACAATTTCAAAGGATATCGAGCAAAGTTTGATTCTCCATCACTTCATTATCGATGGCACTATGTTCACGCTCCCTCCAAGAGATTGACATCCTAAGAAAATCCATTAAATTCTTCATTAGATTCATATTTTGCATTCACTGACTACGCATATGCGACTTCCTTTGTGTACAGTCACGTATGATACGTAGGTTCGTCCACATGAACCTGCATATGCACAGAGGGTTTAATAAAAACTAATCTTTCCTACATTGAAAAATCAAAATTTTTATCCTAAATATGAACGAAATTGATGGCAAAGATGGATTTAGAGCTTACCTGGCTAATTCAGTGCAATTTGATGGCTGTTTTCTCCTATTTTGAGGAAAGGGGTTTTTTCTCCAGAGCTCCTTTTTCCACTTCTGCAATGTTACAATGAACCAAATATAAGGTAAAATGAGTATTTATACCCAGAAATTGAAATTGTTTTGCAAAATTATGTTATGCTTATTTTTCAAATCTGTCTCAAGCCGTATAACCGTGTTGCTTGTAAGTGTTGGGAAAGGTATTTTTTCAGGTACATTTACTGAAGTTGAGATTTTTTCTGGTTTTTTGAATCCATGACCGCTGAACTGTCATGGAAGGTATATGATTTCAAGATGGCATATAGGTTAGAGAATCCAATTTCCATTGCATTTTTCATGCTAGCCTCCATTTTTAATCACTTGCCATAGGGTCGATCCCATCATGTCATGAGTACTTAACCCATTTCACTCACCGATATTTAATCATGAATTGATGGTAGAACCTTCCTTTACATGGGCTTCCTAGTTAGTTCCTCGATATCACTTGTCACCCATGCTGCACTTTACGTAGGCTCAGGAGTCCTCTTTAGTCCCACCATGACTTATGCATTGAAGCTTCATTATTCTTCTTCTTCACTATTATTTTTCTGGCTATTACCCTAGAGGCTCCCTTGTGTTGTCAAGTTGTATCATTGCATTGCATATTGGCTACTTGTTTATCTTGGCCTTCAGTCAGCTTCATTTGGACTCGATGTTTAAGCCATATTTTGACCATGACTCTCTGTACAAGTTGACCATGCAAGCACTTAGCTATCGCGACTTGACACCTTTTTACCCATGGATGGAACATTCCTTTGAGTATCACTTACCAGTTTCCGCCACCTTGCATTGAGCATAGGATTGTTCCTATCCCAGGAACTAGTGCATCTGTTTCCTGATACTCGTTATATCCATTGTACTATAGCATTATTTTATTCTTTTTCCGGCTTACTATATGAAAAAGACAAAAAAAATCAAATATATTAAAAAGAGTGGGAATGGGATATTACTTCATATTTGATGGCAGTTACAGTGCCAGTTTTTGTCGCCCTTGAACTAAGCACACAAAGTTATGTCTTTCCTTCATTTGGGATGGTTTTAGTTTTGACATAGGAGAAGCCATAACCTTGTTTCATAAGTCAGTTCTCCCCTGATTGGTTATCTCTTCCAATCATATGGAGAGTTTTATTTTGCCTCCTGCATAGCAAACTTATACAGAGTTATCATTTGCTGTCATTGTCAACATGAGTCGTGTTTTTGTTCAAGGGAATTTAAACCTGAGTTGGCCTTTCTACGGTGTCTCTTGACTTATTTTTCAGTCGGCCTTCCCAATCTTGTTAGTATCTTGTTCTATCACGTCAGATGTTTGGTCCTATTCTCATGATGGTTTGAGAAGGTCTCTATTTGACTTCTTGCCAGCGGGTTTGTCTCTTATCGACTACGACATATTGCTCTGAGAGCAAACCTAGAGCCGCACCCTGGCCCTATTTACATCATTGATAGGTGACCTTGTGCTCAGCATTTGATCATCATTATGGGTCTTTGACTGAGTGGTTTCCCTTGTGTTTAACGTCAGCTTACATTATCACACTTGGGATTCGTGCAGTACCTTGATTTCCATTTGACCCTATCGGTGGATATCTCGCCTCTTTGTCGGCTCTCATTATTGGTTGATTTAGAGGGTTTCTACTGTGCACTAGATTCATCTTATGCATATCGGAAATGTACTTCAGGTTGGTTCCTTCACTCTACTTCATCCAATTCCTTCCAAATATTGGCCTACAGGTTACACTCGTGCTGGACTGATGTGGGATGCCTTAATGCCTTCCTTCCACCAGATATTTTCCCATCGACTCTGACTCATTGCTCTAGGAATAAGGTCTAGAGTATTTTTGTCAATACCTTAGGGTTTGCAGTCATCAGTGGCAGAATCTCCACTGTCGACAGTGAGGATACATTATTTCCTCCTGATTGATAGATTATTACAGGTGTTTGAATTCAACTCATTCATTCACACTTGCTAGATTGTACTGGGGCACCTTGGCACTGATTATCATTATCGGTGAGTTGTCTTGCGTTTGCTAATGGTATACATTAATGACCAGTCATCAAACGATTTCTCACATGGTTGACTCCAGCTCATTTATTCAAATTGTGTAGAATTGTGCGATGGTGATCGGTGAAGACCTAGGGTTTGCATCAACATTATTTGGTTCACTTTGACAGTTCATCCAGTTTTCTGCCAGTGACGTCATCCACCCTTACATGTTAATGCAGTTTCAGTACAACAACATCTTATATGTTGGCTCCCGAGTTGCATGATCGTACCATGTGTTCCACTCCTTATGATTTGATACCTAGAGATTCAGTTATTACTTGTGTGATTAGATATCTATTGCAACATCATTGATCAGTCTTCTATATGTGATACTTAGACTTGATTTTGACTTGTACTTTCGAGCAGTGATCAAATGATTCACTATGTACTTTACAGTTCAGCTATACTTGTATACATTTTGGATCCGCTCTGTACTTCATATGTGGAAATGCTTTTCTTTCAATGAGAATGGGTATGCTCAACTCAGACATGAGCTATCTCTTTGATCTCTTCCATTGGTTTTTTGGCAGGCTGAAATCTAGTGAAGTCCTCTCTTGTCCTCGAAAGGTTCTTTCTACGCACATAATATATTTCAGCCATCATGTACCCCTTCTGACCTCATATATTAGGGGGCATCTGTTATAGCATCATTTTCCACCTTCATGTGCTTCATGATTGACACTTTGGCCTTGGGCACCCTTTCCCCTCAGACTTGACCATCTTCACAAAAAACAATATCTTAAAACCCATACGCGACTTTGCCTAGACTTTTCCATGTATATATGCAAGTCCATTCATAGATATCCATCTATACCTTTTTAATCATTAAAAATATATATTATTCACTATTTTCGAGGCAGGTTTGATGGTTATTCTCGTAATTCAACCACTCCATCCCATGGCCTAACTGTTTCCAACTACAAAAACTAATTTGAGGGAGTATATGTAATGTTCCCAAAATTAGCATAAAGCTAATTGGAACATTAATTTTTCTTATATCATCGAGGAGGTGAATAAATGGGTAAGGAGGCCAATGAGTAGGAATAAAATCCCTCATAATTTGAAAGGGATGATCATAGTAGCTCTATTTTTCACCCTCAAGTGTGGAAAGGGGAAAATGCATGAGGACAAGGTTAAGTTTGACCAAGTCAACAACGCTGCTATAGTGGGAGTGGATCACCTTGAAAGACAACGCAATGTGAAAGGGGAAGAGATAATTTGGTGAAGGAAACCATAATGTGTGGGGGCCAAGGCAAGGAGGCCTTCATTTGTATAAAGGGAGGACAAGGCAACCATAGGGGGATATGTTATTGAATATAGCATTTGCTCTGCTTGACTATTTGTTGTCTTCAGTTGTTTAACTGAGATTGTTGTGCTACTTAGCACAAGGGATTTCCTGTTTAGGAAACCTTCTCCCTTATTGAGAGGCCTCTTGATGGATTATACTTCATTCTCCACATTTTAGGCTCAAGGCCAAGCCAGCTCCTTCAGCTACATCGTTATTCTTGTAGCAGGAAACATTGTGTTGCAGGGTGTTGCAATGGAGGTTTCCACAACACCATTTCCTTCACTCATATTTCAGAGGAGGGAGCTTCTATTCCTCTGGGAGGTTAGTGAGGAAGATTCAAGAGCTGATTGCACATATTTAGAATCAGGCCAAGCACTTCCCATCTCCTACAGTGTAATCCATCTCCTTGACTGTGTTATTTCTGAGTGTATTTGCAATGGGGGATTGCACCACTCTTTTGGAGGGTGAGATCTTCAGGGATTGGATCAAAATTTCACTTGAAAGATCCATTAGATGATATTCAACCATCATATGTAGCATCTTCAGCTATCTTCATCCATTCCTAGTTTTGAGTTGTAGCTGTTACCCTGCAACTCTAGCATTTTGGCCATTGTGTATATTTCAGCCAATCCTTCTATGATTGACTTGACATTGTATTTTCAAGGGTTAGAGCTTTGCTCCCCACCTTATTTGAACTATACATTTATAAATCCATGTATTGACATTATTTATGTAGCAGTGTCACTTATAAACTCTGTAGTCATAGCTTGGTTTTACCATATGTAGCAGTGCTTTTCATAATTCCTGTACATGTGCCTTTGAGGTGGATTTGCCTAAGCTCGAGTGATTATTTCGTCAAGATCTTGCACACATTCTACTGCTATAACATTAATAATATGGATATGAGATCTTATTACATTTTCTGAAGTTGATGTATCACTGCTATTCCATTGGTATGTTTATGTATTGCTGGATCTCCAACTTTAGAATATCTTAAGATATTCTTAATGTTGTAGAAATTCCCTATTTTGGGATATTACAGTGGTATCAGAGCATGATATTTGTCTCAACCTATGAGTGTCAGCCATAATAATATATAAGAGATCAAGATGATGAAGAGAATGAGTTTACTCTCATCAGTTTTCAGATCTAGAAAGGGCCTCTCCAAGGAGATCAAGAAGATGGAAGAATGAGAAGAGGAAGGACCATGCACTTCCTATTCTCAAATAAAAGAAGGTATGAATCATGAAGAACACTTGGAATTCGAAATTCTAAGTGAGTACCTTGCTGAATACAAAGCTAAAACTAGAGCCTTCAAGAAGACTCTAGCTTTACCTCAATTTATTTAGCTGGAAGAAGAAAGAATACCCCATAGCTATGGGATGATGAGAGGCAATAGATTTCTATTTTTCACCTTTGATGGATCACTCACATGTGCAGCAGAGGTTTGGGTGAAGAAGATAGAGGCTTTCTTCCTGCTACATTCTGTAGTAGATAGGAAGGTTGTAGAAATTGCAACGCTGCACCTTGAAGGTGAAGCAAATACTTGGTGGTTCAGCCATTGGAGCCATACAAGGGTATCTACTCTTGTTGGATTTTCCCAAAGGATGATTAGAAGATTTTTCCAAAGGAGGGAAGAGCCCTCACCACCAGTTGAAGAGGCATGCACCAGCGTTGTTGAGACCATGGAGGAGCAGCCTTCATCTTCAACATTTTGGGAAGCCATCACATATGAGGAGGAAATTCTTTCAACCCTGCAAGGAGCTTCCAAATTTCACCAAGGTATGCTTAAACACATCAACACTTCATGCAATGCAAGGTTTTTCGACAGTTGGAGGGGGTTCTTACCTTCCCACACTTGGATCATCATGGATTCAAGGAGGAGCAGATAGATGATGGAGGACATCTTTGGATGGATAACATCTCTCATGATTGTGTTGGACACTTCTTGAGCCATACACATCATGACAGGAGGTTTTTTCCTACCACCTATTTGGGTCCTTATGGGATCAAATTGGTCCTTGAGAAGATTGCATTTCAAAATCCCATGAAGTGCAGGAATCTGAATTTGGATGATGGTAGCCCTCCTGGGAGGAGTACCAAGATGGAGGATGGAAGGAAACATCCATAAATGATTTAGTGGATGTGGATGAAGAGCAAGAGGATAGTAAGCCAATTGCAGATCTATGACACCGGGCAGGAGGAGGCTTGGCTGTGTTGGTTACTCTTGAAAGAGTTTGGCCATCACTTGGCATACACTCTTCCTAAGAGTATGAGGATGGAGTAGATGTGGAAGGATGCTTGCATCATTGAGAAACAAAGAGTATGGATGCATGTTTTTGATGTGAACTTCATATCAATTGTTATATTTTCATTGTATGATGTGTATGATGGAAGTATGAGGAGGCAGAAAAAAATTTTGTTGCTTGGGGTGTTCTTTGGAGAGCAAGGGAATATTTGCTCTCACATGTTGTATGATGTTGCAGGAGTTGGAGATGGCACTATCATGGTGCAAAGGGGATACTCCTTGGCCTTTGATGATCAGGAATTACTTCCATCTTGGGAGGAATTCCATGTTTGCAGCAACATTATTGGAGGAGTCTTTGGCAATCATCATGTTAAAGAATTGAGCTATGGGTTGGTAGGAGCATATTTGCATAGGCCAACAACGTTGTTATTTTGGAGAATCGACTTATTCATGCATTCATGCATCACTTTACTTTCAACACATCCTGAGAATGTTTCTTTTGCATCTATTGATGATATAACACAGTGTTTGCATCTTCTTACCATTATCATACAATGCATTGTTCCACAAGAGGGCAAGTTTATTGTTAAGCCCCATAAACAAAAAATTTTCAGCTATTATGGTGGAGGCATCCATCCTCTGTATCAACATGTACAAGTGTTTGATTATTTCTTGTATGCTCAATTGTCACATTCACTCATTTTCTATCCACTATTAGATGTGATGATTCACACAACTAGCAATTTGTCAAAACACCAATTGCCATGCTATTTTCTGAAGTTGCATTCTGAGAGACTATGATGTGTCCACTTGAGACATTGTTTGTATCATGCATCATCATGTAAAACATTCAGAAAAATTCTCATTTGGATACCCTATGATGATCATGTCCTATTCATCATGGATGAGATGTTTTGGGCCAACTTGTTCTTCAATGTTGAAGGTTTGTTCTTCATTTTTCCACTTGAGGGCAATAATTTTGCAGCCCAGGATCAGCAAATAATCTACACTTATCATGTAATATCAAAAAATAGGGAATTTTTACAATAATAAGAACATCTTAAGATGTTCAAAAGTTGGAGATGCAACAATGTAAAAAACACATATTGGAGTAGCAACGTTATATCAATACATAATTCATGAGAAGATCCAAATAGCCATCAAATTGATCTTATAGCAGCAAATGTGTACAAATTACTGAGGTAATGATCACTCAAGCTAGGCAATGTAGGCCTCAATAGAACATGTACAGGAAAATTAAGAACACTGCTACATATACAAAGCCCAAGGCTATGACTGTGCAGTTTATAGGAGGCACTGCTACAGAAATAATTTCAATACATAGATATGGAAATGTATGGCTCAAATAATGTGGGCGAGCAAAGATATAACCCCTGAAAAACAACATCAAGACAATCCTATAAGGATTTCCTGAAATATACAAAATGGAAAAAATGCTGGAGTAGCAGGGCTAAGTAGTAGTTCTAACTCAAGAACTAGATGGAGATGGTTGTAGATGATTCACAAGCTGAATAAACCTCCTCCAATGGATCTTCCAAGTGAAAGGCTGATCCTATCACTGAAAATATCACCCTCCAACAATACTAAAAACCCTCACTGTAGATACACTCTGAAAATAATGCAGTCTAAGAGAGGAACAACACTGTAGATCATTGAAATGGTTGTCTTGATGCCAAATATGGTGAAATATGCTTAGAGATATTCCTAACCGATCCTCCAAAGGAAAGGAGGCTTCCTCCTCTTCAAAATAAGCATAGGAAGTGGTGTTCAGTAACCTCCACTACAACACCCTGCAACACAACCCAGCTCTAAACAGAAACTGTGCTATAGATGAAGGAGGATGCTTGGCCTCAAGCCTGAATGCGGAGAAATGAAGAACAAGATCCCCCAAGAGGCCTCTCTTGAAAGGAGAAGGAATTCCTAAACAGGAATTCCTTATGCTAAGTAGCACTGCAACTCTGCTAAACAATAGGAGAATGCACAAAGTCTAAACAGGCAATGAAATCAATAATCCATAACATGAATAACAATTGCTACCTTGCCCTCCTTTTAAAAAAGTGAAAGCCCTCTCTCCATGGGTCCCACTCATTAGGGTTTCCTCCACCAAATAACCCTCTTCCCATTCATACTGCGATGTCTATCAAAGTGTTCTCCACCTCCTATCCCAGCACTGTTGACTTGGTCAAACTTGACCTTGTCTCCATGCAAATGTCCTATTTCACACTTGAGGGTGTGAAATACAGCTCCAATGATGATCCCATTTCATAATACGAGGGATTTTATTAAATTTTTTATTATGCATGGGCTTCCTTACCCAATTATTCATCTCCTAAGTGAAATTAGTAAAATTTAATATTCCAATTTGTTGCATGAAAATTTTGGAATATTACAGTCCTCCCCTCCCAATTGATGCTTGTCCTCAAGATACTGCAAGGATAGAACTGAGGAGTTGCCTCCCAAGGCATGGATATTGAAAAGTATTGGGAAAACATCTTCCCTAAGTGGATCCTCCATCCCGAAGCAATCATCCATTAAAATGAGTCACCTCCCAACATGGAAACTCCTGAAAATGCTCCTCCACCTTGAGCCCATGCAATGTAGGTGGGTTGAAAATCTGAACATGGTAGACATAGGAGCCTACCCCATTCTTTCCTCCTCTCCACTTATGATAAGTGTAGAGCAGATGTTGATCCTGGGCTGCAAAATAATTTCCCTCAAGTGGCAAGATGAAGACTAGATCTCCAAAGATCTCTCCTCCAACGCTATGAATCAAGCTGGCCCAAATCAACCCATATGTGATGGATAGGAAATCGTCACCATATGGCATCCCATCAATCACATGGCCCACCTCAACAAAAGGAAACAAGTGTTTGGCTGTGGTGGCCATATCTCCTCTCATGCTCCCATTATAACATGCAATGCAAAAAGTGTGGGAATCCTCTTTCCCAAAGGACACACCCAACTCTTATGTCTCTCTCCCAATCATGCTTCTAATAAAAATAAGTTTAATATCAGAAAATTAATTCATGATCAACATCAAAATGAGGAAATTGCTGAAGGTTTCATGTATTGCAAGAAGGTACCAACAATTTTCCCAATAGTGACAGTGCAGTTTTCCAAACTGTTTCTCTGGAAAAGTACATGGAAAGTTGTTTGTTGTTACATGGATAATTATGTATGTCATGACACCTACTGGTAAATAGAAAATGGATAGGTACATCAAATGAACATACATGAAATAAAACACTTGCCTAAGGCCATACAAGAGATGGCTGTCTCCATCATATAATTTGGCCCAATGTTGACCATGGAGCTCAATGAAAATTTTGCCTCATTGTGGAGAAATGCACTGAATAAGAATGGTAAGAGTATCCAAATACTGTGTTAGACAATCCATGGATGAAAAAACAATATTCTTACCATGTGTTGAGAGTAAGATGATGCATATGTATGTGAATGATTCCTCCATAGTGGTATGACACACTCCTATGAAGAGGAATAAACCATGTGTTGCATGAAGACCACTCTTCTCATGATTGGAAATCCAAGTTAAGAAGATAATATCAATGTAATAGATGTTTCCATCCACTACTTCATCATTCTCACCTCCTCCTTGTCCACAAAGTGCATCAAGTGTGAAGTGATCTTGGGGACATTCCAATAATAACCCCAAGCTCCCAAGTGACAGTGTTGCTGGCCCAAGAAAATTGTTAGCCCCCTAATTTTCTCTCTTTCTACCATTTTCCCCTTCCTAAATTATAACGATTTACCTCAGTTTCACCTCTTTTATGCACCCTCATCTTGCACCAGTCCAAGCATAGTGACATATTTCGTATCAACCTTTATTCTTCATATTTTAATTCAATTTAGCATTAATTAAATATTTATTACATGATTTATTACTTTAAATCACTTTGTAACTTATCGATATCTCCAATGGCTATTTGATAGTTAGATTTCTTCCCGTGACCGTTGATCTTAGTGTAGGATCAGATCTTGCACCATTGCCAGCACAACAGATCTTCGCAGCAGATCCAAACCTCCTGTATCACCGCCTCGCCTTGAGCCGCTTCAGCTATGACAGCGAATGATTCAAAGGTAGTCGAGACCAATCCGTGAAGGGAGAAAGCTGGTTAGCTACGACCAGTTTTGAAAAACCGTCTTATTTTGAAGGCCGAAAATAAATTATGCATTTTGTTATGAATCAGTTGAACGATCTGTTTTGGCCTTCGGCCAACAGATCTATATAATGTAAAGTGTAAATAGGACCTAGGAGAGGAGCCTTGGAGCATATTTTTTAGAGTGAAGTTTGATAGGCGGTAACAGGTTGTTTTGTTATCACCCGAATCTAGGCTGGACATTGTATTAATGCATGTATTTGCCTCAATGAATTAATAAAAGGTTTTTCCACCTTATGTTTCAGAAATTGTGTTTCTGTCTTTAAGCTGATGAATCGATTAATTTACTGAGTGGTGTTTTAACTTAAAAGGGAAACACGCTAGTTGGCTAGGGCCCAGCCAACCCAGCACGTTTACCCCATTTTCTATTTCTTGTAAGTTGTGTTTATATTATCAAAGTGTGATTTAAATTTCAGCACATGTATTCCTGTTTGAGTGAAAACGGATCTATTATGTGAAGTAGATACATTTTCTTTCCTTGCAATTTACTTTCCTACACCTGATTTCAGATTGGTTTTCATCCACCTGGTACAAGCAGGAGAAACAAACCTGCACCAGTGCACGTTGGTGTGATATTTTCCTTTCCTACAATTCTGTTTAAATTGTTTTTCTGCCTGGTCCAAGCAGGAGAAATGAACCTGCACCAGTGCACGTTGGTGTGATGCAGCAAGTTTTCTTAATCTACTTTCTGAAATATTCTTTCTTTCCTTAAATTCTTATGACAGGATAAATGATTGTTTTGTTAAGATTAGAAACATTCACTTTTATGTGTGCAATTTGATTCGATAGAAAACTAGCACTTACAATAATTGAACACTCATTTTAAGGATTAAATGCTAAGTGCAGGAAGCTTTGATTTGGTGCAAGAACCAGTTTCTTGCCACAAGATCTGAGTGCTCTAAACCTTGAAAAGTTCGAGCCCTTGCATGAAGTAAAAATCCTTCAGTAAAGACACTATTTATACCTTCTACATAAATCTTTGATCCTGCACTAGTGCAGGACAAATTAATGCAAGAAGGAAATCTCTAAGGAAGCAGGTTTAAGGGCCCATCTAACGAGACTGCTAAAGTGTCTCTGCTAAGGGAAAACACACACTTAGTTGATTAAAAAACCATTAGTGGGAGTGATTGCCTTTTATCTTTAATTCTCTCTTGCAAATGCATACTTCCTTGTTCCAATCTTAGATTGTTTTTGATGGTTCAAGTTGCCTTTTTCTCTTTTGATTTGATTCTGAAATATTTCCTTTAAAGAAAGTAGGGATTTAGATTAGAAAGATTCATACCATCTATGGCATTTCCTGTGCTTCGGATCTAAGTTTACAAATCCCCTGGGTTGACAAATTAAGTGTTGAGGAGTTTTCTTAAGTGTAATTCCTGCACCCAATACAAATAAACTCTTGCCAACTCATAGCTCCATTATTTGACATGCTCCTTGTCAAATACATCTCCCATAATGCTGCTACATATAAGAAGTCTCTCCTAAACTGGAAGTACTTCTTGATCATCTAAGGCCAAGGAGTAGCCCCTTTGCACCATGATAGTGCCATCTCCTACTCCTGCAACATCGTGCAAAGTGTGAGAGCGAATTTTCCCTTGCTCTCCCAAGAAAAACCAAAGCAACAAAATTTTTTGTTGCCTCCTCATACTTTCATCATACAAGTCATGTGATGAAAACATAATGAATGATATAAAGATCACATCAACATCATGCATCCATACTCTTTGCTGCTCAATGATGCAAGCATCTTGCCACATCTTCTCCATCCAGCTACCCTTAGAAAGAGTATATGCCAAGTGATGGCCAAACTCCTTCAAGAGTAACCAGCGCAGCCAAGCCTCCTGTTGCCCAGTGTCATATATTTGCAAGTAGCTCACCAGCCTCTTGCTCTTCATCCACATCCACTCATCCATTTGTGGATGTCTCCCTTTATTCTCAATATTGGCACCCTTCCCATGAAGACTTACATCCTCCCAAATCATATTTTTGTCTTTGCATTTCATGGGATATTGAAATGAAATCTCCTTAAAGATCAAGTTGATCCCATAGGGACCCAAATAGGTGGTAGGAAAAAACCTCCCATCATGATTTTTAGGGCTCAAGAAGTGTCCAACACAAACATGAGAGATTTTAACCATCCTAAGATGTCCTCCATCATCTATCTACTCCCCCTTGAATCCACAAAGATCCAAGTGTGAGAAGGGAAAAACCTCCTCAAACTGTTGAAGAATTTTGCACTCCATGATGTGTTGAAGTACACCTCCAATGAAATATCTCCATGAGATCTCCCTCTCATCAATAGTCCTCCAAAACCAATGAGGTCTTGGATCTGCTGAAAGTATAAGTCTCTCTTTGAGCTAAGAGGTGCTCATTGAGAAAGTGTCATCTAGAAAGGAGAAAGTTTTTCTCATCTCAAGATGCGACTATCTATCATCCTTCCCTTCAAGTCTTCAAAACTCAACCTCTAATGTGATATGCAATCCAAAAATGGCTTATGAGGATAATGGTATATTTCTTCCTTGAATGTTTCCATGTTGCACAGTGCAGTGCAATATTGCTACCCTAGGTTAACAATGTATTTTGATTCTTGGTCCTTTAAATATGAATTTCCACAATTATTCAAAATATTTACTGAAATAGAAAGTGGAACTTCATTCGTACCTTGATGGAACTTGGGTGCTCCTTGTATGGCTGCAATAGTTCTCTCTTCCAATGAAATGGCTGCTCCATTTGCAAATGTAGAAGGCTGCTCTTCCAAGGCTTTGACAGTGCTGGTACAAGTCTCCTCCCATGGTGGTGTGGGCTTTTGCTCGTCTGATTTTTCTTTATCAAAGGTTCTAATCAACCTTTGAGTGAACTCTGAAAAAAGTATTCACCCTTGCATGGCTCAAGTGGTTGAACCACCAAACATTGGCTTCACCCTCCAAGTGCAATGCTGCAACTTCTACTTCCTCCCTCTCTACCACTGGATGTAGTAGGAAGAATTCCTCAAGCTTCCTTGCCCAAGCTCTTGCTGTAGATGATCCATCATATGTAGGCAATAGAAACCTATTACCTTTTATTCCTATTTTGCTACAAGACCTCCTCTCTTCCTTTAACTGAATGAACTGTGGTAGAGATAGAGTCTCTTTGAAGGCTCTAGGTTGAGATTTGTACTCAACAAGGTACTTACTTAGAATCAAATGATCCAAGTATCTCTCATGCTCATTGTATTCTTCCCAGTGAGAATAGGAAGTGCATCAGGGAAAATTTTAGGGGCGAATTTTAGCCCAAAGGCGAATTTTAAGGGGTTTTAGATTTTGAAGGGGCGAATTTTTTATAAAAAACCCATTTTATATAGTTTTATATAATTAGACCTATAGTTATTTTAAAAATAATTAATTATTCCATGTTAGCCAAAATAAATAAATGCAGATAAACATTAAAAGGATGGATTCGCCCCCCGAATTTTAGGTTTGGAGCAGATTTGAATCACATTCGCCACGATTTACTGGGTAAGACGAGCATTGGATTTAGATTCGCCGTATTTTTTACTGGTTGGGGCTTTGGGGATTTACTGGTTGGGATTTCAATGCGTGGGTATTAACTCTTCTGCAACCTCGCGTAGGTGGCCTGTTTCATCTCCTTCAAAAACATTGTGCAGTGCGATTCGGCCTTGGTTTCTATTTCTCCCTTCGCTGCTTTAGTGCAGACGTCTTAGCATACATCTTCATGAAGTTCTCTTCTATTTCTATCATTTTAGCTCGGTTGCGCAATTTTTTTCTGCACTTAACCGTGATTATTTCAATTCTTTCGAGGGGTATTTTCGGGGTTTCAAGAGTTTCAACCAGCGACAATGAGGGAGTGCATTTCGATCCACATTGGCCAGGCTGGTATTCAGGTCGGAAATGCCTGTTGGGAGCTTTACTGTCTTGAACATGGCATCCAGCCTAATGGAAAAATGCCGAGTGACAAGAGCATTGGTGGTGGAGATGATGCATTCAACACATTTTTCAGTGAGATAGGTGCTGGTAAGAATGTTCCCCGTGCCGTGTTTCTGGATCTGGAGCCAATTTTCATAGATGAAGTTCGAACTGGCACATATCGACCGCTTTTTCACCCAGAGCAGCTGATCAGTGGCAAAGAAGATGCTGCCAAAAACTTTTCTCAGGGCCATTATACCATTGGTAAGGAAATTGTGGATCTGTGCTTGGATCGAATCCGGAAGTTGGCAGACAACTGTACAGGACTGTAAGGTTTCCTAGTCTTCCATGCTGTGGGAGGCGGTACCGGATCTGGTCTAGGGTCCCTTCTATTGGAGAGGATTTCTGTAGATTATGGAAAAAAATCCAAGTTGGGTTTCATTGTGTATCCATCTCCACAAGTCTCCACATCTGTAGTCGAGCCCTACAACAACATGTTGTCAACACACTCGCTGTTAGAGCATACTGATGTAGCCGTGCTATTGGATAATGAGGCCATCTCATTCCCTGGACATTGAGCGTACTACATACACTAACCTTAATAGACTTGTGTCTCAGGTCATATCTTACCTGACTGCCTCTCTTCGTTTTGATGGTGCTCTGAACGTTGACGTGACTGAGTTCCAGAAAAACTTGGTGTCGTATCCTCGTATTCATTTCATGCTTTCCTCATATGCTCCTGTGATCTCTACTGAGAAGGCCTACCATGAGCAACTGTCGGTGGCCAAGATCACCAACAGTGCTTTCGAGCCATCGTCCATGATGGCTAAATGTGATCCACGCCATGTTAAGTACTAAAGTGATGGAGATTATGGGAATTCAGATTGAGAGTTATCTTGCTGAAAGTCGCCTTTCAGAGCTAAAATTTCGTTCATGGCCCAAGTCAGCAGTATTCCTTGATAAGTATTTTTTCTATGGTAATCTTTACAGGTTAGGAATTGATAGTAATCTCAAAGTTAATAGGATTGAATTAAGCTGGGTTAAATTTATGAATCAGGCACATTTATCTTAAATTCAATGAGATTGCAATAATGGGTATTGTCCAACACCTTCCTAGTAATACGAACAGGCTTCTCATTCCCACTTTGGTCAGGATGCACTCAGATATGTGGCGTTACAACATCTTAGTATTGTCTTTGAGTTGCTTTCCCACTCTCTCTTTATACCTGCACTGGATGTACTCTTTTCGTTCCATTGACCTACATTTGTGGTCATTTCCTGGACATTGAGGCAAAATTTTCTTATTTTATCTTATCAGCAGATTGGGCACTTAATGGAGCAAGATTGCATACATTCTTTGTCTGCCCCGACTTTGGCTCTGTTTCCTCTATCTTTTCTTGGCCACGACCTTCATTGATGCTCTGTTCGTATGAGTTTTGAGACTGGGCTGTCATTTTTTCAACATTCCAAACATAACTCCCAATTGGCCTCGTCTATCTTCTGTTGCATTACTCTGCCCAACAAAGAGGTTTTCTCCCCCAAATCCTCCAGTCCACCCAAATTTTCGTCGATAATTCGAACAATTGAGTCCTTTAATCTCGATTGCGAGTCCATATATGCTTTACCAACATTTTTTCTACCCTTAGCTGTCTTGGGTCTGGTGGTTTATATTCCCTAGTTTTCCAACTGATTTCAAATTTTCCTTATCTTGGCCTTCTCTGACCCAATATTTGTTGACAGGCTCTCTTGTAGTTTAGAACAAAGGATAAAATTTTGTAACAAGCTGTCTTGTAGTTTAGAACAAAGGATTAAAAAGGGAAATTTACCATAGTATTGTATGAATTTGTATGAATCTACACTGCAGCCTACTAGAAGCTGCATAGATTCGCCTCTATCTGAATTGCCCTCCCTGCTCTCTTGGTTGCTCAACTGCTCACCTGTGTGTGAAAAACTCTGTCTTGACATGTCTTTATACTTTCAGCTGAGACAAAAACCTTAATCTATTTTTGAGTTTACTTCTAGTCTAAGTGAATTACAAAATGGAATTATTTTTTCAAAAAACACTTTTTGAAAATATCTCAAACTGCTTCTCACAGGTTCACACTGAACCTGTGTGGAAGTTCTTGTTCAAGCTGCATTTCTCAACAAAAACTATATAGAGACTCCCCCAACCCCCCATTTGCCTCACACCCTTTTCATTGAGCATTTGTGAGTATTTGGAGTTTTAGAGCAACATTGAAGATTAGTGATTTAAAGTGAGCTTGGAGCTGGTTTGTTGGGTTCTTTACAGTCGATTTGGCATCTGAATGAGGAGGCTACAACCCATCTTCAAGCTTGGAGGAGTTGTGGACCAGATCCTTGTGTCCTCTGCCCATTCTTCTCATTTTCAGGTATGTTAACAGTAAATGTTAAATTTGTCCATGTTTTTTTTCGTCTTTAAATTGCATATTTGAAATGTCTTTAAAGTTTTGTACTTTCAACCTTCTACTAGTTTGAAGTTTGCATATGAAGATGGGGTTTGCAATGTTGCATATTGAATTTTACCATGGCCACAAGAGGCAAAGACCTTGCATGGATCCTTGTTGATGAGGAAATGTATTGCAAATATTGCAAGAAACACATAAATGTTGGTTGGGGTGGGGCAAGGGATTCATAGTTTGAAAAAACACTTAGATGGTATAAGAGGTCAAGTTGGCACCATGTATGGCACCATTAGATGAGATTGTACAATTTAGATTAGAATTGCAAAATCAGTGTGTGAAATTTGGAGAAGACAAGGCTAGCAAAAGGAGATGCTTGTAGGATCTTTTTTGGACTATAGAGGCTATTTAGAGCCTTATTAATTACAGATTTTGTTGCTGATATGTATTTCCATCAGTTCCATTTTGATATATTCACCCTTACATGGTATATACATGAGCAGACTTAGCATATTTTTTCTCTAATAGTTTGGAATCTTTTTAAAATATATTTTTCTTTACAACTTAATATTTTATGCAACTTTTAGTAAACTAAGTTCTTGAAATCAGATCGGTCTGAGTCATTCTAAGTCTGAGTTTTGACCCTCGTTCAATTTTGAGTCTGAGTCAAAGTTTTAGAACTTTGAAATAAATTGCATGTATAAAGAGTAAAGAATGGTATAAAAATATGCCATGCAAATAAATAGAATTGGAAGTTATGTATCATGTATTGATTGGAAGATCCAGAACTTCCAAATTAAGCAAAATTAGAAAGCTGAAGTTAAAGCATTTATCGTGTTCTCTGCATGATCACCAAGGTGGAAAGAATTACATTCATGTTTGCTATATATGCAACACATAAAAGCATGGATAATATACAACTGTATGTCTTCAAGGCCTAATTTGAAATCAGATATTATAACTTAAATATAATAAGAATTTTCCTGTTAGTTGGGGCTCCAATACCATTGTTATGATCTTAATTTGATCACAGCTGAAGAAGAGAGCAAGAGTATGAAAAATTGGCAAAATTCTAAGCTACTACCAAATCTAGAAAATTCTTAAAATACTTAAGTAGAAACATGTAACTGCATGCAAGGCCATGCTATTGTGAAAGTGCAACAGTATAGCAGATTTCTAATATTGCAGCAACCAACTCATGGTGTTAACACATTGCTAGAAATTAAGGAACTTGAAATGCCCTGGTTGTATAAATTGTCAAAGACTAAAATAGAACATTTGTAATTACAGGAACTTTTCCAACCATATATGGACATAAGTACTTTCCAGAGAAGTTATGGATGCCAACCTAGGCCAACTCCAAGAGCAGTGTGGGCATTTGGCCAAAGAGATTGCCTCTCAAGACTGGCTACAACAAAACATTCCAACAACATGGCCTCTCTTGGGTCTTGTGATCCTATTTTATAACTTCCTTCTCCCTCTTACATTTTTTTTGCTTTGCATGTTGGTAGATGGCTTAGCCTGCATGCATTTTATTTTAGTATTTTACCACCTAGCATGATTCCTATTACCACCAGTTTATTTTAGTGACTCCCACCTAACAGGACTCTTATTGTGACTTGTGGGTTTATTTTTCTGACACCCACCACACAAGACTCTTATTGCAACCTTTAAATAAATTCAGTTTGTAATTTACACTAGCACGAGTTGTGGCAATAAATGCCCAAAATATTACAACTAATATTAAACCCCTAATATTAACATTTAGTACACCTACTAAAAACTATAATAGCTAACATTAAGTACTGATGAGCACATAATTGACACGAAGTGCACAAGGTACATTATTTTTGAGCATTGTCATAGTGCCCCCTCCTTGAATCACTTTACCTTTGAGACTCTTAAGGCAATTGAAGCATTTCTAAACCCTGATTTCAACTTGTTGGTAGTCTTGGAGGCCGGTCGTGGAATACATCTTCAAGATCATCAATTAACTGTTGCAGGCCGTTTATAGAATTACATTGGAAGATGAAGCATACTAAGCAAGTTGTTGTCGAATTTGCTTACCATGATAAGTCAATTAACACCTAGTTGCAACCTTGCTATTGATGTCCTTGTTCATGTTTCATGTACAGTTCATCAAGATTCGTGCAAAATTCATCCATGGCATTCAACCATTGTGCCCCGATGACAATATCAGCCAGTGCCAAGGCTACAACTTAAAAATTTGAACTCAATTTGTACTTATTAACTGTAATTTATTTCTTTGATAATCCCCTTGCTGCCCATCATAGTGTCATCTATGGACTTTTGATGATCAGGAAGTGATCGATACATTGGCTTTTTTTAAGGATTTGGGTGCAAACGTGGGCATCATTTCCGGTCTCATTAATGAGTTCTATGCACCATGGGTACTTCTCTCTATGGGTTCGACACTGAACCTTACTGGATATCTCATGATTTGACTCTCTGTCACTGGAAGAGTTGCAAAGCCTGCAATTTGGCAGATGTGCATGTATTAGTGCATAGGAGGGAGCTCCATGACATTAGTTAATATGGGAATAATTGTGACTTGTGTCAAAAATTTCCCAAGAGGCAGAGGACTTGCCTTGGGCTACTCAAGGGATTTGTAGGTCTCAGTGGTGCTATTATGACTCAGATCTACAGGGCTATCAATAAAGATGAAAATCCCAGCTTTCTCATAATCCTGGCTGCTACTCTTCCCACTTCTGTAGTGCTACTATTGATGCCTTTCATTAGGCCTATGGAAGCTCCAAAGAGAAGAATGAGACGAAGAATTTTTATAATTTTCTTGTCATGGCTCTGGTGTTGGTTGGTTTGCTTATGGCCTTTATTTTGCTGGAAAACTTTCTGGTTCTTCCACAGACTGTGATTTGGTTGTTTTCTGCAGTAACAATTCTGATAATCTTCTTGCCATTGCTGATAGTCATACGCTCAGAGCATCAAAAGTCAGAAAAATATGTTCAAGGGGATCATAACGGTGCATTCCCAAATCGAGGGAGGTCTAAGATTGAACTAGAAAACTACTGCAATGATATCAACTCTGCCTCCGTCGAGATATCTGCAGTTTTAACAGAAGGCACATTTGCTGAGAGTAGCAATGAAGCAGTAGGCCCTGATGATGAGAAGAAATTTAATAAAGGAAAATGGCCTCAAAGAGGTGATGACCATACAATTACTCAAGCGCTAATGAGCTTAGACTTGTGGATACTTTTCTTGGCAACCACATGTGGATTGGGATCTACAATTATTGCAATTGACAACATGGGGCAAATTGGAAAATCCTTGCAATACTCTTCTCTGAGTATAAGCACTTTTGTTTCACTTCTGAGCATCTGGAATTTTTTAGGCCGAGTTGCGGTAGGCTTCATCTCTGAAATACTTCTCCACAAGTATTCAATTCCAAGGCCCTTTTTTCTAAGCCTAGTGCTATTAGTTGCATCCATAGGTCATCTCCTCGTTGCTTCAGGACTCCCTGGATCTCTTTACATGGCTTCCATTCTGATCGGCATGTGCTTCGGTGCACAGTGGCCTATGCTGTTCTTTATCATCTCCGAACTGTTTGGGCTTCGCCATTTTGTAATTTTTTATAACATTGGAACAAGTTCCAACCCTTTGGGGGCCTATTTTGTCTCTGTCAGGGTTGCAAGATACTTCTATGATAGGCGAACAAAACTTGAAATGTCGACTAGTGGTGTTCCAACCGCATCAAATGAGATGATGTGCGTTGGGAAGTCTTGCTTTGAGATAAAATTTATCATAATGACAACAGTTATCGTTGTTGGTTCGACCATTGCAGCTGTTCTGGTGTACAGAACCAGGAAATTCTACCAGCAAGACATTTATGGGAAATTCAGTACAGAGGCCCATGAATCGTCATTGTCTGATCATCAAAAATCTCATGATGTATTGTTCAAACGGGGAGAAGCAGCGAGAATTGGGAATGATAAATTGCTTGATGTGTGACTACCATTTCAGAGTTGGTTGTGTTAAAAATTGTAATTGTTAGTTTCACTTGTGTACATCGATCCTACAGGACGTGAATGGGTGATCTGACTCTACTTATTCTTATGTTCTGTTCGTAAAGAAGCGAATGCTGTAATTTTATAAAGAAGCGAATGTTGTAATTTTTAGAGTGACATTTAATGGAATAGAATGTGATACCTATGGTTAAGTTTCCTTATTTCTTTTTAAAATTGAGTTTTGGAAATATTTTGGAAATGCAATTTAACTAATTAATATATTATAATATAAGTTGGTTGAAGTTAATCAAAATTTTGAAATATGTAATCCAATCTAGCTCAAATCTTATTATTTATTTGTAAATAGAAAAAATTTCTCCCTAAGAAGTTACTATTTATATGTAAATAGAAAAAACTTTCCTTTTGATCTATGGAATATTCTGCCATACAAAGTTACATTAACCACTATTTTACATGGAAAAAAATGGAAAATTATGGAGAAGACAACTATTTTACATTGACAAAAGTTGAAAATTATGGAGGAGACAATTACTCTTCTCAATATTACAAATCAGTTAACTAAGATTACATTAGAGATATTAACATTAGATGACTTAAGTGAAAACTAAGACAGTTGGAGTAGCCTCTAAATTGTTTCATCTTTTTCTTCTTGTTGTATTCTTTAAGCCTTAGTTTCTTTATTTGTTGGTGCATGTCTTCCATTGTTATAGGTTGTCTAAGTATGTCCTGGAATTCTTCAAAAATCAGGTTGTATGTGGACAGTTTCCACATGTCATGTTTTGTAGTGTTATTTTCATCATCCATCTTTTTCTGCAACATAAGTCTATAATACAATTTCATCTCTTCAAGGCTCCAATACTTGAAAATTTCATTAATTTTTTCATCATTGATGTTGTCTTCAACATTCATTTTTACAACTTACAAACTTCATCAGAGCATGATGTTTCAAGCCATGTTTCGAGGAAATTTAACTCTTCTTCATAATGATTATGTGTATCTGCACTCTAGCGATCAATGTTAAAATTAAAAATATTTGCAGAAAAACATTGGTTATGTTCTTTCTGCTTTGGAGTGAAAAAGCTTTCTTTATCTGCCTTAACCTTTGACTATGTTTTCTCTGTATGAACTTCCTTCTTTGCCTCCAACAAATAACAAAAGTGACTTTTGAAAACACTTTAACCTTTTTAATTAAGGGATTAAAACATAATATGTGACTCAATTAATTTACCATACATTGGAGCCTTTGTAGTTTTATACTAAAGAAACTTCAAACAAAACGTGTGACACAAAGGAATGCGAATTCAACAATTTTTTATGTCGTTTCTTGCGCAGTGAGAGATGTGCAATTGACACACTTCCTCTTCTTCACAGGCATAGAATTCAAGTTTCTTTAGCATTTTCTCCTCGGCCTCTCACGATCTTATTTGTGAGCCCAAAAAACATTTGAAGCATTGCTCTTGAGTATTATGGGACTTCATGCTCTGAGATTATGACAAAAATTGAAAATAATGAAGCAGAAGATTGCTCTTCTTAGTATTATGAATAAAAAATTGAAAAAAATGAAGCAGAAGATTGCTCTTCTTAGTATTATGAATAAATTGAATAAAATTATAGTAAATATATCAAAATTAAATGACTAGAGTGAAACTGAACTAACTAAGACAATATGACAGCTAGCAAATTGGTAAAATTAGATTCTCCAACATACATGACAAAGTCAACCCAATTCAGAGCTTGCCTAAAAATTATATAGTTAACACCATGCCATATACCAGTCCTTACAAATCATAACCCCTACTGCTTCCTGGATTAAAAAAAAGGAGTCATCTGCATAAATAATTCATAATGAGATGAAAGAATCTTACATAAATTTTGTTTAAACTGAAACATTTACATGTAAACAGACGACATTGTATTGAATAAGACAAGAAAAAGTGAATAAGACAAGCAAAAGGAAAAACAAGATTCAAATGCCTCTCAACACTATGCGATTAATCTGTTATTTATTGTAGATGTTCAATCTCAACCATGATCATGAAATATTCCTCCAACACTCTTTTCTGCAATCGTTGAACAAAACTTAATTAAAAGATAACATAATCATGAGAAAATGGAGAATACATCTGTAGTTCAACATGTTGCAGTTCCTTTCAGAAAGTGATTAGACATGTGGAACTTCTAAGCCGTTGTATAATATTTCAAAAAGTTAGATCCCATGGAGATTCATTGAGGATTTGCAAGTGGCAGAAGCTTATAGTTAAGTAAAATTTTTGTAAGTTATTTGGTATTAATTCAATACTTTCTATTCTTTATTGTAACATTGAAGCCATATTTCCTTTCTGCAATTTTTTTTAAGATTGATGTCTTGATAATTAACTATTACTTTATCTCTTTCTTATATGTGATAGAAAATGAAGCAATAATTTTATGAGGTGAGGATCTATATTTTGACATAGGTAGTGTCCTTGTATTAAAGAATAAATAAATACTTTAACAAGCCTTTTACTAAGCAAGAATGGGTTCATTTCAATTAGATGAGTTTTTTTTTTGTTTTTAGCTCTAATATCTTGGTCACTCTTAATGGTTTGTTTGTTTGCTGCATTTGGATCATTTTTCCAAGTTTGAAAATTTTGGGCTTATTTTGGTTAAAAATTATGATCTCGTAAATTCTTCTAGTTTTTATTTGATTTTAATTGATCCTTTTGTTAAGGCATGATTTGTTTCATCTTATTTTATTGATTTAAGGGGTTTGGTTAAAGTTAAAGACCTTTGTTGAGTAAAAATCTCTTTTGTTTGTTTTTTTGTCATGTTCAATTGAGAATGATATGGTATTAGGATTAATATATGAATTCACTTATTATCAAAGTATTCAATGTGTTTTCCATAATTATTATTATTTTATTTACATATTTGATTATTGAAGGATATGTTTTAATTTATTTTTATTTTATTTCCTCTTACGTTGCGGTGTCACAAAAGAATATTCACCTTTTAGAATCTACTATTTTATTTTATATTTTCTTTGAAAATACTTATTGTTTATTAAGAGAGGAAAATGAGCTCTGCTTAGTTAAATGAAGAAAAAATGGTCTATTCACTAGGACATTATGTGTTCATCATAGAAGTCATATTATCATGAGAAGGACATTCATATAATGCAATTATACTTTGATACCAATACAAAAAAACATCACATATAATTAGTTGAGAACATAGATTGTTTAGTGTAGTACTATTCTGGAAGTGAAAAAGCCCTTGATGATCATTGTTTTGTGACATATTTTTCCAAGTAATGAACATGCATAGACTATTTTTTATATTTCTGTTGAGTTTTTTAACTCACCCATCATAGATTTTTAGTGAGTTTGTGTTATTACCTTTTTGTTCATCATGTAGGAAATTAAGTTTCAATGCATATTCATCTTCCATTCATTCTCATTTTTTATTTTCTGCGATTTCAAATAATTTTTTACCAAGTCAACATTATTAGAGTTGTTAACTATAGAATAAAGTGCAACAACAATTACAATAGTTATGATCCAAAAGTAGGTGAAAAGCCTAAATATTATGATGAAACTCCAAATTTTAAAGTTGTTGGTTTATTTGAACTTGAGGAATTGGAGAAGTATCTACCTTTTAGAAAAGTGATGTATAAGAAAACAAAATAATTTTATGTAAATATTCATGATTTTGATATATCTATTCCTAGACCTTATTTTCATGCGAAGCCTATAGAATATGAATTACATAGAATATGGCAGGGTTAACTAGATGCGTAAAGACCAATTTTGAGCAAAAGAATTTATTTGGTTCAACATCACATGCTTTTGGGGGTGTCTTTCCAATTAGTTTCCCCTTGGGATATGATAATACATTTTTGGTAAAACATAATAAAAACATGAAAAAAGATTTGCAATAGTGTATAACAAGAACCTAGAGCAACATTACCCGTGATTTTTCTTTTCCAAAACATGGAAAATTGTATATCACAGTTTTTAACTAAATATGTTTCTTATTATTACATATGTTTCTATAAATTGGTAGAAAATCACTAATATTTTACATTGTTTTCTAATTTTTTAGAATATTAACCAAGAATTTTCAATACTTTATAACCTAGTGAAAAATTCGCCAATATTTAACAAAATTTTATAATTTAGTGAAAGATTCGCCAAAAAATTATATATGTATATTATATTAATGAAAAAATAGCCTATACATTTTTCTATATACCATGTGGATTCGCCAATTTATTATACATAAAAATTTTGGGGGTTTCTTAAAATTTTCCCTGAAGTGCATGGTCCTTCCTCTTCTTTTTGCTTATCCACCTTGGGGAGGTTCTTCATAGATATGAAGAATGATGAGACAAAACTCACCCTCTTCATCATTATGATCTTGTTCTATCTTATTATTGCTGAAACTCACAGGCTGAGCCAAAGATCATGCTTTGATACCACTGTAATATCCCAAAATAGGGAATTTCTACAACAATAAGAACATCTTAAGATGTTCCAAAGTTGGAGATGCAGCAATATAAAAAACACATATTGAAGTAGTAGCGTTATATCAATACATAATTCATGAGAAGATCCAAATAGCCATCAAATTGATCTTATAGTAGAAAATGTGTACAAATTCTTGAGGTAATGATCACTCAAGCTAGGCAATGCAGGCCTCAATAGAACATGTACAGGAAAATGAAGAACACTGCAACATATAGAAAGCCCAAGGCTATGACTGCGCAGTTTATAGGAGGAACTACCACATAAATAATGATGTGGGGGAGAAAATCTCTAACCCCTGAAAAGCAATATCAAGACAATCCTAGAAGGATTTCCTGAAATATACAAAATGGAAAAAATGCTGGAGTAGCAGGACTGAGTAGCAGCTGCAACTCAAGAACTAGATGGAGATGGTTGTAGATGGTGCACAAGCTAAATAAACCTCCTCCAATGGATCTTCCAAGTGAAAGGCTGATCCTTTCACTGAAGATATCACCCTCCAACAATACTGCAAACCCTCACTGCAGATACACACTGAAAATAATGCAGTCTAAGAGAGGGACTACATTGTAGAGCATGGGAATGGTTGGAATGATGCAAAATATGTTGAAATATGCTCAGAGATATTCCTAACTAATCCTCCAAAGGAAATAAGGCTTCCTCCTCTGAAAAATAAGCATAGGAAGTGGTGTTCAGTGACCTCCACTGCAACACCCTACAACACAACCCAGCTCTAAACAGAAACTACACTGTAGCTAAAGGAGGATGCTTGGCCTCAAGCCTGAATGTGGAGAAATGAAGGAAAAGATCCCCCAAGAGGCCTCTCTTGAAAGGAGAAGGAATTCCTAAACAAGAATGCCTTGTGCTAAGTAGCACTGCAACTCTACTAAATAGCAGGAGAATGCACAGAGGCTAAACAGACAATGAAATCAATAATCCATAACATGAATAACAATGGTTGCCTTGCCCTCCTGTTAAACAAGTGAAAGCCCTCTCTCCATGGGTCCCACTCATTAGGGTTTCCTCCACCAAATAACTCTCTTCCCATTCATACTGCATTGTCTATCAAAGTGTTCTCCACCTCCTATCCCAATGTTGTTGACTTGGTCAAACTTGACCTTGTCTCCATGAAAATGTCCTCTTTCACACTTGAGGGTGTGAAATCCAGCTCCAATGATGATCCCCTTTCATACTATGAGGGATTTTATTCATGTTTTTATTATGCATGGGCTTCCTTACACAATTATTCCTCTCCTAAGTGAAATCAGCAAAATTTAATATTCCAATTTGCTGCATGCAAATTTTGGAATATTACATATCATGAGTGGAGAGAAGGACAGTGTGGGGTGGACTACCTTGTCTACCATGATCATATTTTCAGCCCACCTACTTTGCATGAGCCAAAGGTGGAGGAAGAATTTCAGGAGTTTCCATGTTGGAGGGTAACTCATTTTTTATGGATGATTACTTGGGGATGGTAGATTGATATGGGGATGGCAGATCCCAATTCATTTCAGCCCACATGCCTCAAGAAGGCCCTTCAGTTCTATCCTTGTAGTTGCTTGAGGACAAGCAACATTTGGGAGGGGAGGACTGTAATGTTCCAAAAATTAGAATAAAGCTAATTGGAACATTAATTTTTCTTATATCATCTAGGAAGGTGAATAAATGGGTAAGGAGGCCCATGAGTAGGAATAAAATCCCTCATAATGTGAAAGGGATCATCAAAGTAGCTCTATTTTTCACCCTCAAGTGTGGAAGGGGAAAATGCATGAGGACAAGGTCAATTTTGACCAAGTCAACAACGCTACCATAGTGGGAGTGGATCACCTTGAAAGACAACGCAGTGTGAAAGGGGAAGAGATCATTTGGTGGAGGAAACCCTAATGTGTGGGGGCCAAGGCAAGGAGGCTTTCATTTGTATAAAGGGAGGACAAGGCAGCCATAGGGGGATATGTTATTGAATATAGAATTTTGTCTGCATGACTATTTGTTGTCTTTAGTTGTTTAACTGAGATTACTGTGGTGCTTAGCGGAAGGGATTTCCTGTTTAGGAATCCTTCTCCCTGTTAGGTCCCCGTAATTTGATAAATTGATTGAGATACAAATGAATAGGGTAACATCAAACCAAGATTTGGAATCCAAGGACCTAGCCTTCCTAGATTCGGAGAGGGATCTCTCTAGTAGGTGCAAATATGTGAATTTGTTTGCTGATTAGGGTTTATTTTAGGCTAGATGTTAAGTACAGGGTCTTTTGATGGTTTTTGGTTGGGTATGGTGCTCAGATGGATTTAGATAGAAAACATGGAATATTATTAAGTAATTGGGCCATGGAGTCTAACAAGGTGATGATAAGTTCAACAATGGTTTCAAGAGCATTTGTAGGGAAATTTTAACTTGGTTGGTGGGTCTTTGAGGTTGTGGTGGATGATGAGATGAACATTAAGCTTGAGAATAAAAGCTAGTGAAGGGCAGAACTGAATCTTTAATAACTTTTTAGACTAAGGGAGTTAGAAAAATAATAAGCATGGAAAGAGAATCAAAGGCATAAGTTAAACCTAATCCATTTGATTTCAAACTGAACACAGATTATTATCCAAGACAAACATTCAAATGAAATTATAGAAAGGAAATAAACTTGTTTAACTTTCATATATTTCATTATCAAGAGCAGAAAAAATTTAAGATGCACAAATAACTATAACCATAGAAGGAGAGAAAACTATGAACATCTAAAGTAACAGCTATGAAGGTTCTTTGAAACAAATTTAGCTAAGTAAAGGCAAAGAGCATGATTGAAACAAACTTCTTTGATAAACTTAGGCAAATATGCTTCTAAAGAGTTGATTCCAAAACAGAGTATTTCAGTGGCAACAATATGCAGGACTAGCCATAAATCATACTTGACACTAACTGATCTAAACCATTCAAGAAACAGACAATAGAAGAAGTTCTTAGGGAGAAAGATATGAATTCCCTAACATATATTAATAGAAGAAAACATTGAGGCAGTGAAGGACATACAGATTTAAAGTGGCATCAGAAAACATTTATTAATCTAGATTTTTTTTCCTACTTCAAAATAGCAAGATGGAAAACATAATGGAAAACTAGAAAACATGAACATAAGAAAACATCACCATCAACCAAGCTTATGGATCCTGCAAACAATCTTTATCCATCAACAAGCAAACCAGGGCATGCATGAGCTCCAAGACATCAAATTGTTATCAAAAACTCCAAGAGACTATGTATTTTCTTCAGCATAAGTCATCAAAATCCAACCAAATAAATAAGAGCCTCATGCTCTATTTATGGAGAAAATGAGGATTTGGAAACCACAAGAGGCTTCTAAAAACCCTAATTTTGTCATAAATGTCATAAATGTGCTTAATGACCATGCAAGGCCCAAGACACATAATATCTAAGCTAATAAATGGAAAATATCATAACATAACTCCTCAATCAAATCTGGAGTGATTTTCCCAAGAAAATATTAAAAAATCATGTTGCCATAAATTTGTGTTTTTTGTTGACTTTTTGGCAAAAGATAGTCCAGGAGCGTAGTGCCACTTTTGCAAAAAAAAGGTTGTTTTGCAACCAAGTTTTGGACCACTTCCAGATGTCGGATTTGGCTTCGTGATGGCTCATTGGAAATCCTGAAGAGTATAATTTTCAAATATACCTTTCTTTTCTCAATATGACCTCTACAGGTTTCCCAAAAAATGGAAAAATCAAAGGCTACCAAGAGCACAACACCTGTTTAGAAAACGAGGCAGAAAGTTCAAATTTTGGTTGTTTTTTGACCTTTTGAGGGGGTAAAAATGCTCCAATTGATTTGAAATTTTGTGGGTAGACTGTTGGTGATGTGAAAAATCCAAAAATATAAACTTTGAGAGCTGAATATGCACCAAATTTTTTGCGTAGCGCCTAGGGTGTTGCACTCCTAGCACCTCAAAATTTCAAAAACATAAAAACTTCTCCTCTGCGCAACGTCATTTTACAGAGGGAATTTGGAGGCCTTCTCGGTGTTGGAATGAGCTCTGTGATATCTCGTTGGAAATATTGACTTTTCTACTTTTCAAATATACATTTTTTCTCTTTATTGAATTTTTTTTTCCTTGTTAAAGGTTTATTTTCCCATGACTGGTCAAAACGTGCTGAGTGCTAGTGCAGAAATGAAAGGTGCTGGTGCAGACAACTTTTGGAGGCCTTCCACAACTCCAAATATAGCTCATGATAGCTCATTGGAAATATTTTTGAGTCTACTTTCCGAAAATCCTTCTTTTTTTTTTCTATTTGGTGTTCATTTACTTGTCCAAAAACGGATTCTCCCAACACTGGTCAAAATGTGCTGAATGCTGGTGTAGAAATGCAGAGTGCTGGTGCAGACCACTTTTGGATGACTTCCTCAATTCCAAATTGAGGTAATGATAGCTCATTGGAAATATTGTGAAGTCTATTTTCCATTTGACATATTAAGAAATTCATTTGGAAACTCCATCTATGAGAAAAACTAATTTTCCTAAGGTCACTCCAAAAGTGTAGAATTTCCCCCGTGACACCTGTAGTTTTGACATTGATCTCAAACCATGATACCTGTGTAAAACCTGAAGGAGGTTTTTATTCGTTGCCCTATTTTTGACAAACACCTCTCTCACGTTTTCCAAATTCATCTATTTTTGGTCAAAAACACAATTTGAAGCAAAACTAGCCCTAGGTGTGACACATGGCTTGTCTCTTGGAATGAATTCTTGGAAAATGATAGAGGCATGATTTTTATGAGATGGTATAGAATTATTATTTCTTACATGATATATCAAATGAATCCTTTCCTCTTATGCCTCCTTTTCATATCAAACCCTAGCTTATTTGGAAGAGGAAATTAGGGTTTGGTGTGAGGATTTAGGACTGCCTTGCAGAGGGAGGGGAATGAAAGGGGTTAAGGGTTGTCTAAATTATTGGGAAAATTTTCAGGGATAGGGATAGATGTTAGGGAGTAGGGAAAAGTGTAATTTCAGGAATTGAGTGAGGGGAAGGGGTCCAAAAGGTCAAAACACAGGCCTAGTCTTAAAAAGTGTCAATTTGTGGCAATAAACTAGGTTTTGTAGAAAAATGATGATTCTGAAGGATAGGAGTGATGGGAAGTGTTTATGGAGGTATTTTAAGGATAGGAGGAGGTGTAATAGCATCAATATATAATCCTTGTTGATGATTTAATCATGGAGTTCATGAAACCAAGAAAAATGCCCTTAAAAACCCTATATAGGCAATGGAGGAGTTTAGGCAAAACAAAAATACAGGGCTGAGGCCAAAGGTGGTGAAACATAGTGAGAATGAGTGGCATGGGCCCATTATGGGTCTTCTGGGATGGGTGAGCTGAGTTTGGCATGATGGAATGATGAAATAGTGAAAATTTTATCCTAAGGATAATGAAGGCCGTGAGATTTCTAGAACTCCCAATGTTCATGAACTTTTTTTCTAGAAATATAGAACCGATACTTAGTCATCTTTAGATAGTGAAAATTATGGATGACTAACAGTGGTTCCACTTGGGGATGGTAGCTCCTTTTCAGGAGGTGTCCAGAACTTTCAGATCTCTTGGTTTATGAAGACTAGTGCCTCATCCATTGGGCAGATTTTTACCTCTTTCACTTGCTAATGCTTGCTTGAAGCTGTGATATTTAGTAATATGAAAAAAAATGATTAACATCAACATCATCTCTACCTACCCAACCTACTTTCCTAACATTTTTTCTTCCTTGGGTGCATTTGAACTGGAAAACCCTTGACATTTTTATTTTTGAAAACAAAAATCAAACTATCTAATTGTACCCTTATCTCTTCCAAGAGTTCAGATTAGGCTAATGAAATATTTTTATTTTCTACCTAATCTACTCATTTGTCAAGATTAAGCTTTTTGAAAAACTTTATTCTCTATCCTACTAACATGAAATTGAAAACATGGTTTAAATCAGGATTAGGTAATCTAACTTACCATGGGTTGTGGCATTAGAACAAGCTGCACACAAACATTATTTTTGTACCAACAAAACTAGAAAGTATAAGGGCAGTAATCCATCATTTGTTAGGAATCCCTATCCTACTCTTTGGTTCAGTTTTAAGCATGTGGAACCAGCATTCTTCATTCCTAATATATTTCTTTTGACAAGTCAAGTTCACATGATTTGACAAGCATCTTTTTCACTCACTTATCAACAATAAATTTAAAACATGTTCAGCCATGATTAGGCTAGATGACTGAACAAGATTTCTTTATGAACCAATAGTGGAATTTAAGCTTGCACACTTTCAGTAGTTCTATTTTTTGGGTATGGGGCTTTACCTCTTTTCAAATCTGCCCTCTTTTTCTACCTTTCTTTGTTTTTGTGTTTTTTCATTCTTTCCAAACAACCTAGAACTAAAAAAATGCCCACAAGGCTGAGCTTATTTTGCATTCCTATCTATTCTAATCTAACCTTTACATGATATACATTCATTTGGTGAACTCCCTTTTCCAATATAACCAATCAAGTAGATGATTCCATAATTGATCTTGTTTCAGCTCTTTGAGAGTGCTAAAGAAATCAAAAGGCCACTTCCACCTCACTTGTTTTCGAACAGTAGTGCCTAAAATTTTCTTTAAACCTTGCATCAAACTGCTCTTGACATGTTTTACTCCCTCTTTAAGTGCCTCTAACAAATCAGCAAAGGGATATTGAAATAATACTTGGCTTAGAGGACTTGGGAGATAAGCTTGATCTAGCACTGCTTCTTCCTTCACTTGGTTGAGCTTAGGACTCCTTTGGGAAAGAAAACCCTTATCTTCCTCATGATCATCTGAATTGTCAAACTCATCATATATTTCCATGTTGTCCTCTAGAAAACCTAATTGAAAAGAGCTATAGATGTTCTCTTTCTCATGTGAAGGATAGACATAGGGCTGAATGTGTTCTTTTTTGTTAAAGGCAATACCCAAAGATTGTTGACTTCTTATTGCATTAAGGTTATCTTTTATGAACTGAAAGGAAGCGCAACAAAGAGGTAAAGATCCTTCCCTTTCTCCCAAAATTTCTGCACTTTCTTCTTCACTGTCATGGCTAAGTGGTATTTGTTGATCACTATACTTGAGCTATGGACAATGACTATCTTTGTCCTACAAAATAATCACTGATTGTTCGGTAGTGTTGGCTTGAGTTTGGAGAACATAATCATCATCATATTGATCATATTTGGGCATCTTATTCATAGGAGGAATGTCATCCATTATGCACACTTGATCAGCAGATTGTTCCACCATATGAAAAGGAGAGTGGTCATGGCCAATAGCTTCTCCTTTAGCAATCTGAAATGACTCAAAGCACAAGGGTAGGGACTCAAGAGGTGTTGTCTCATCTTTCATTTATGGTTTTTTAATCCAAACATCCATACCAAGATGATTTGAGGGGAGAACTTCTGGATTTGAAAAAGGGTTTGTATTATCCATTTCCTCCCTTACTGATTCTTTAGAGCATTCTACCTTGTTTCTATTTTCAATTTTCTTGTAATACTCTCTAAATAGTGAAGCGCAAGATGTAGGAAGACATATAGTACTTACTTGACAACTTTCCGCATATTCTTCTTTGCAACCTTGGTCACCCAGTATATTTTGATAGCTACCTTTGCATTGAAATGACTAATTTGGTTCCTCCCAAGAAAATGGCACCAGCTGCTCTGAATAATCAGCACCAATATCAACCTTGTACTCTTCCTCTTTCCTACCAAGTATATGCATCATTTTGTTGATTGTATGTCAACATCTCTAGCTTTAACTCTGAAGAAGTTGTTTTCTCTTGAGCTTATTTTTCCTTTCTTATTTCTTCTAACCTTTACTCTCTTTCCAGTATGTTGAATTCCACAGTAATTGCCATATTTTGCATTTCTTCCAGGTTTGAAGGGTCTTTTTCTCTTATATGGAATTCCATCTCTGGGTCAAAAGTACTTGTGTAGTGCAAGAGAGCCCACCCCAAAGGTGGCTTTATCTTAGCAGGTATTGCATTGTATACCTTATTGAACCTGGCTGAAAAGTATTGTGCTGTCTCCCCTGCTTGTCTTTTTAAATTATTGTATTCCTCTATGATGATAACTTCATTTCCCATGATCACCCACCTATCTAAGAAGACTTGATTAAATTGATGAAAATTGATAATGCTTGCAATTGGAAGGTCCTTAAACCAACTCCTAATTTTTCCTTGTAATGATAAGGCAAACATTCTAATATGCACATCATCTTCTTATATTTCATAAAGGTCAAGTAAACTCTCAATATTTTGAATGTGTTCTTCAGCGGTGACTTTTGAGCTTTCTCCATCAAATCTGGGTATTTTATTTGCAAGATTTACAGGGAGGCTTGGAATATAGGAAGAAAAATCAGAGGCTTGTATCTTTCTGGGACCTTTGTGGGTATAGGTAGTATAAAAAGATATTTATGGTTGTTTGAGGTTTCATCAAGAGGAGGAAAGGTAGCATGAGGCTCATGTTTCACTAGATCTTCCATAGGTGAATCTAGGGTAAGCACATGTGTATAAGATTGATCATGGTCTAAAATTTGAGGCTTAGCTTTTCGAGGCTCGAGATCTTTCTAATGATTAATTTAGATCTCATCAGTGTATTCTTGATCAGGCTTAAAGTAGGATAGAACATAGTTATAGATAAAAACAATAATTTCTTGAATCCAACGTAGGCCTGAATGCTCTTTCTTTCTAGGATGGCTGGTCATGTTTCGGGTTCTTCCTCCAGTGGAGTCCTTAGGTCTATTGAGAGTTGTGGAGTTGCCAGGTGGATGATTTCAAATATTTTAAGGTGGGTTGTTGTCCACCATAAGCAACTGAATACCAATCTAAGAATGTTTGTGGGCTTTCTGAGGTCTTAAGGATGTCTAAGATGCAATCTACTCAGAAGGTCCCACCGTGATCGCCATTATGTTAGCTCCCCATAATTTTCTAGATTGATTGAGATACAAATGAACAGGGTAACATAAAACCAAGCTTTGGAATCCAAGGACCTAGCCTTCCTGGATTCGGAGAGGGATCTCTATAGTAGGTGCAAATATGTGAACTTGTTTTTTGATTAGGGTTGATTTTAGGCTAGATGTTAAGTACAGGGTCTTTTGATGGTTTTTGGTTGGGTATGATGCTCAGATGGATTTAGATAGAAAACATCAAATATTATTAAGTCATTGGGAAATGGAGTCTAACAAGGTCATGATAAGTTCATCAATGGTTTTAAGAGAATTTTCAGGGAAATTTTAACTTGGTTGGTGGGTCTTTGAGGTTGTGGTGGATGATGAGATCAAACATTAAGCTTGAGAATAAAAGCTAGTGAAGGGAAAAACTGAATCCTTAATAACTTTTTAGACTAAGGGAGTTAGAAAAATCATAAGCATGGAAATAGAATCAAAGGCATAAGTGAAACCTAATCCATTTGATTTCAAATTGAGCATAGATAATTATCCAAGACAAACATTCAAATGAAATTATAGAAAGGAAAGAAACTTATTTAACTTTCATATATTTCATTATCAAGAGAAGAAAAGATTTAAGATACACAAATAACTATAACCATAGAAGGAGAGAAAAACCTCAACATCTAAAGTTACAGCTATGAAGGTTCTTTGAAAAAAATTTAGCTAAGTAAAGGCAAAGAGCATGATTGAAACAGACTTCTTTGATAAAACTAGGCAAAGATGATTATAAAGAGTTAATTCCAAAACAGAGTATTTCAGTGGGAAAAATATTTAGGACTAGCCATAAATCATACTTGGCACTAAATGATCTAAACCATTCAAGAAATGGACAAGCCAAAAAATTCTTAGGGATCAAGAGATGAATTCCCTAACATATCTTAACAGAAGAAAACATTGAGGCAGTGAAAGAAAAATAGAATTAAGGTGCCATCAGAAAACATTTCTTAATCTAAATTTTTTGTCCTACTGCAAAATAGCAAGATGGTAAACATAATGGAAAACTAGAAAACATGAACATAAGAAAACTTCACCATCAACCAAGCTTATGGATCCTGCAAACAGTCTCTATCCATCAACAAGCAAACCAGGGCATCCATGAGCTCCAAGACATCAAATTGTTATAAAAAACTCCGAGAGACTATGTATTTGCTTCAGCATAAGTCATCAAAATCCAACCAAATAAATAAGAGCCTCATGCTCTATTTATGAAGCAAATGAGGAGGTGGAAACCACAAGAGGCTTCTAGAAACCCTAATTTTGTCATAAATGTCATAAATGTGCTTAATGACCATGCAAGGCCCAAGACACATATTATCTAACCTAATAAATGAAAAATATCATAACATAACTCATCAATCAAATCTGGAGTGATTTTCCCAAGAAAATATTAAAAAATCATCTTGCCATAAATTTTTGTGTTTTGTTGACTTTTTGGCAAAAGATAGTCGACGAGTGCAACACCACTTCTGCAGAAAATAGGTTGTTTTGCAACCAAGGTTTGGACCACTTCCCGAAGTCGGATTTGGCTCTGTGATGGCTCGTTGGAAAGCCTGAAGAGTCTAATTTTCAAATATAACTTTTTTTTTCTCAATATTACCTCTAAAATTTTCCCAGAAAATGGAAAAATCCAATTCTTCCAGAAGCGCAGCACCTGTTCAGAAAAGGAGGTAGAAAGGTCAAATTTTGGGTGTTTTTTGACCTTTTGAGGCTGTAAAAATGCTCCAATTGATCTGAAATTTTGTGGGTATACTATTGGTGATGTGAAAAATCCAAAAATTTAAACTTTTAGAGCTGAATATGCACCAAATTTGTGCGTAACACCTAGGGTTCTACGCTCCTAGGGCCTCAAAATTTCAAAAACATAAAACCTTCTCCTGTGCGCAGCATCATTTTTCAGAGGGAATTTGGAGGTCTTCCTGCTGTTGAAATGAGATATATGATAGCTAGTTGGAAATATTGACTTGTATACTTTCAAAATATACAATATTTTCTTTATTTAAGTTGATTTTCCTTGTCAAAAGTTTATTTTCCCATGACTGGTCAAAAAGTACTGAGTGCTGGTGCAAACAACTTTTGGAGGCTTTTCACAACTCCAAATTGAGCTCATGATAGCTCATTGGAAATATTTTTGAGTCTAATTTCCAATTTTTTTTATTTTTTATTTTCTTTTTGGTGTTCATGTACCTGTCCAAAAAATGATTCTCCAAACACTGGTCAAAACGTGTTGAATACTGGTGCAGAAATGCAGAGTGCTGGTGCAGACCACTTTTGGATGACTTCCTCAATTCCAAATTGATCTCATGATATCTCATTGGAAATATATTGAAGTATAGTTGAAATTTTACTTATTATTCAAGTCATCTGGACACTCCAGGTGTGATAAAAACGGATTTTCCCAAGGTCACTCCAGATGTATACAATTTCCCCCGTGACACGTGTATTTTTTACATTGATCTCAAACCATGATACATGTGTAAAAACGAAAGGAGGGTTTTATTATTTGACCTATGATGGAAAAAAACCTCTCTCACGTTTTCCAAATTAATCTCAGTTTGGTCAGAAACACAATTTGAAGCAAACCTAGCCCTAGGTGTGACACATGGCTTGTCTCTTGGAATGAATTCTTGGAAAATGATGGAGGCATGATTTTTATGAGCTGGTATAGAATTATTATTTATTAAATGATATATCAAATGAATCATTTTCTCTTATTCCTCATTTTTATATCAAACCCTAGCTTAGTTGGAAGAGGAAATTAGGGTTTGGTGTGAGGATTTAGGACTGCCTTGCAAAGGGAGGGGAATGAAGGGGTTAAGGGTTGTCTAAATTCGTGGGGAAATTTTAGGGGAGAGGGATAGATGTTAGGGAGTAGGGGGGAGTGTAATTTAAGGAATTGAGTGAGGGGAACGAGTCCAAAGGGTCAAAGCACAGGCCTAGTCTTAAAAAGTGGCAATTTGTGGCAATAAACTAGGTTTTGTAGAAAAATGATGATTATGAGGGATAGGAGTGATGGGAAGTGTTTATGGAGGTATTTTAAGGATAGGAGGAGGTGTAAGAGCATCAAGATATAAGAATTTTTTATGATTTAGTCATGGAGGTCATGAAACCAAGAAAAATGCCCTTAAAAACCCTAGATAGGCAATGGAGGAGTTTAGGCAAAACAAAAATAGAGGGCTGAGGCCAAAGGTGGCGAAACATAGTGATAATGAGTGCCATGAGCCTATGATGGGCCTTCTGGGATGGGTGAAATAAGCTTGGCATGACAGATTGATGAAATAGTGAAAAATTTATCCTAAGGATAATGAAGGTCGTGAGCTTTCTAGAACTCGCAATGTTCATGAACTTTGTTTCTAGAAATCTAGAACCAATACTTAGTCATCTTTAGATAGTGAAAATTATGGATTACTAACACTCCCTTCTTGAGAGGCCTCTTGAGGGATTTTACTTCATTCTCCACATTTCAGGCTCAAGGCCAAGCCACCTCCTTCAGCTACAGTGTTATTCCTGTAGCAGGAAACGTTGTGTTGTAGGGTGTTGCAGTGGAGGGTTCCAGAACACCATTTCCTTGGCTGATATTTCAGAGGAGGGAGCTTATATTCCTATGGGAGGTTAGTGAGGAAGATTCAGGAGCTGATTGCACATATTTGGCATCAGGTCAAGCACTTCCCATCTCCTACAACGCATTCCATCTCCTTGACTGGGTTATTTTTTAGTGTATTTGCAGTGGGGGATTGCACAACTCTTTTGGAGGATGAGATCTTCAGGGATTGGATCAGCCTTTGACCTGAAAGATCCATTGGATGCGATTCAGCCATCATATGCAGCATCTTCAGCTATCTTCATCCATTCCCATTTTTGAGTTGCAACTGTTACCCTGCAACTCCGGCATTTTGGCCATTGTGTATATTTCAGCCAATCCTTCTAGGATTGACTTGACATTGTATTTTCAGGGGTTAGAAATTTGTTCCCCACCTTATTTTAGCTATAAATTTCTAAATCCATGTATTGACATTATTTATGTAGAAATTCCTCTTATAAACTGCGCAGTCATAGCTTGGCTTTACCATATGTAGTAGTGATTTTCATAATTCTTGTACATGTGCCTTTGAGGTGGATTTGCCTAAGATTGAGTGATTATTTTCTCAAGATATTGTAAAAATTCTGCTGCTATAACATTAATAATATGGCTATGAGATCTTATTACATTTTCTGAAGTTGATGTATCACTACTATTCTATTGGTATGTTTATGTATTGCTGGATCTCCAACTTTAGAATATCTTAAGATATTCTCAATGTTGTAGAAATTACCTATTTTGGGATATTACAGTGGTATCAGAGCATGATATTTGGCTCAGCCTGTGAGTCTCAGCCATAAGAAGATAGAAGAGATCAAGATGATGAAGATAATGATTTTACTCTCATCAGTTTTCAGATCCAGAAAGGACCTCTCCAAGGAGGTCAAGAAGATGGAAGAAGGAGAAGAGGAAGGACCATGCACTTCCTATTCTCAAAGAAAAGAAGGCATGAAGCATGAAGAACACTTGGAATTAGAAATTCTAAGTGAGTACCTTGTTGAATACAAAGCTAAACCTAGAGCCTTCAAGAAGACTCTAGCTTTACCACAATTTATTCAGCTGGAAGAAGAAAGAAGACTGCACAGCTATGGGATGAGGAGAGGCAATAGATTTATATTGTCCACCTTTGATGGATCACTCACATGTGCAGCAGAGGTTTGTGTGAATAATCTAGAGGCTTTCTTCCTGCTACATCCTATAGTAGATAGAAAGGCTATAGAAATTGCAGTGTTGCACCTTGAAGGTGAAGCAAATACTTGGTGGTTCAGCCATTGGAGCCATACAAGGGTATCTACTCTTGCTAGATTTTCCCAAAGGATGATTAGAAGATTTGGCCAAAGGAGGGAAGAGACCTCACCACCAGTTGAAGAGCCATGCACCAACGTTATTGAGACCATGCAGGAGAAACCTTCATCTTGAACAATTTGGGAAGCCAACACATATGAGGAGGAAATTCTTGCAACCCTATAAGGAGCTTCCAAATTTCACCACGGTATGCCTAAATTTCCATCTCTTATCATTTCAGCAAACATTATGGATGGGTCCACATAATTTCATATTGTTGAATTATAGCAACAGGACTAAACAACATTGTACAAGAGCAGTGATGTAGAGAAAATGAAACATTCCTCATGGGAGCATTCAAAATGCAGCTTCATTCAGGATGCCATGAAGGGAGAAGTAATAAGGAGTAGACATCTGGAGATAAGAAAATCTTTCTCCTTTCTAGATTACACTCTCTCAATGATCATGCCACAACTCAAAGAGAGACTTCTAATGGCAGCAAATCCAATACCTCTTTGGTTTTGGAAGGCCATGCATGAGGAGGAGATCTCATGGAGAGATTTCAGTAGAGGTTCCCTTCAACACATCATGGAGTGCAAGTTTTTCAACAGTTGGAGGGGGTTATTCCCTTCCCACACTTGGATCATCATGGATTCAAGGAGGAGCAGACAGATGATGGAGGACATCTTCGGATGGATAACATATATCATGATTGTGTTGGACACTTCTTGAGCCATACAAATCATGATAGGAGGTTTTTTCCTACCACCTATTTGGGTCCTTATGGGATCAAATTGATCCTTGAGAAGATTGCATTTCAAAATCCCATGAAGTGCAGGAATCTGATTTTGGATGATGGTAGCCCTCATGGGAGGAGTACCAAGATGGAGGATGGAAGGAGACATCCACAAATTATTGAGTTGATGTGGATGAAGAGCAAGAGGCTAGTAAGCCAATTTCAGATCTATGACACTGGGCAGCAGGAGGCTTGGCTGCACTGGTTACTCTTGAAATAGTTTGGCCATTACTTGGCATACACTCTTCCTAAGAGTACGAGGATGGAGGAGATGTGGTAGGATGCTTGCATCATTGAGCAGCAAAGATTATAGATGCATGGTGTTGATGTTAACTTCATATCAATCATTATGTTTTCTTCATATGATGTGTATGATGGAAGTATGAGGAGGCGGCAAAAAATTTTGCTGCTTGGGGTGTTCTTTGTAGAGCAAGGGAATATTTTCTCTCACATGCTGTATGATGTTGCAGGAGTAGGAGATGGCACTATCATGGTTCAAATGGGATACTCCTTGGCCTTTGATGATCAGGAATTACTTCCATCTTGGGAAGAATTCCATGTTTGCAGCAACATTATTGGGTGAGTCTTTGACAATCATCATGTCAAAGAATTGAGCTATGGGTTGGCAGGAGCCTATTTACATAGGCCAACAGCGCTGCTCTTTTGGAGAATGGACTTATTCATGCATTCATGCATCACTTTGCTTTCAAAACATGGTGAGAATGTTATTTTTCATCTATTGATGATATAACACAGTATTTGCATCTTCTTACCATTATCATACAACACATTGTTCCACAAGAGGGAAAGTTTATTGTTAAGCCCCATAAACAAAAATTTTCCAAATATTATGATGGAGGAAGCCATCCTTTGTATCAACATGGACAAGTGTTTGATTATTTCTTGTATGCTCAGTTGACACATTCACTCATTTTCTATCCACTAGTAGATGTGATGATTCACACAACTATAAATTTGTCAAAACACCACTTGCCATTCTATTTTCTGAAGTTGCAGTGGGAGAGACTACGTTGTGCCCACTTGAGACATTGTTTGTATCATGCAACATCATGTAAAACATTCAGCAAAATTCTCATTTGGATACCCTATGATGATCATGTCCTATTCATCATGGATGAGATGTTTTGGGCTAGTGTGTTCTTCAATGTTGGAGGATTGTTCTTCATTTTTCCACTTGAGGGAAATACTTTTATAGCCCAGGAATAGCACATACTCTACACTTATCATGTAATATCCTAAAATAGGGAATTTCTACAACAATAAGAACATATTAAGATGTTCCAAAGTTGGAGATGCAGCAATGTAAAAAACACATATTGGAGTTGCAACGTTATATCAATACATAATTCATGAGAAGATCCAAATAGCCATCAAATTGATCTTATAGCAGCAAATGTGTACAAGTTTTTGAGGTAGTGATCACTCAAGCTAGGCAATGCAGGCCTCAATAGAACATGGATAGGAAAATGAAGAACACTGCTACATATTAAAAGCCCAAGGCTATGACTGCGCAGTTTATAGGAGGCACTGATATAGAAATAATTTCAATACATATATATGGAAATGTATGGCTCAAATAATGTGGGGGAGAAAATCTCTAACCCCTGAAAAGCAATATCAAGACAATCCTAGAAGGATTTCCTGAAATATATAGAATGGAAAAAATGTCGTACTAGCAGGGTTGAGTAGCAGCTGCTGTTGCGTAACCAGCTCCAAAAAGAGAAGAAAAGAGATATCAATGCCTTAGAAATGAGCCACTTTAGGGCACCTAATATTACATAAATGAACACCGATCGTACAATTTACAAAACCTCCTTTCTATATATAGGAGTCCATGGGGCCATAATGTAATCCTAGTGGGCCACAATGTAATCCTAGCCGACCTAAAAATAATAATTTAAGGGCACAATAATAACAAAATGGGGGTTCTGAGGGTTCAATAATAACAATAAGGGGGTTACACTAACAATAATAAGGGACTATACTAGTGATATAGGGACCTAACAGCTGCAACTCAATAACTAGATGGATATGGCTGTAGATGATGCACAAGCTGAATAAACCTCCTCTAATGGATCTTCTAAGTGAAAGGCTTATCCTATCACTGAAGATCTCACCCTCCAACAATACTGCAAACCCTCACTACAGATACACACTAAAAATAACACAGTCTAAGAGAGGGGCTGTGCTGTAGATCATGGGAATGGTTGGCCTGATGCCAAATATGGTGAAATATGCTCAAATATCTTCCTAATTTATCCTCCAAAGGAAATAAGGCTTCCTCCTCTGAAAAATAAGCATAGGAAGTGGTGTTCAGTAACCTCCACTACAACACCCTGCAACACAACCTAGCTCTAAACAGAAACTGTGCTGTAGCTGAAGGAGGATGCTTGGCCTCAAGCCTGAATGTGGAGAAATGAAGAAAAATATCCCCCAAGAGGCCTCTCTTGAAAGGAGAAGGAATTCCTAAACAAGAATGCCTTGTGCTAAGTAGCACTGCAACTCTGCTAAACAACAGGAGAATGCACAAATTCTAAACAGACAATGAAATCAATAATCCATAACATCAATAACAATGGCCTCCTTGCCCTCCTTTTAAACAAGTGAAAGCCATATGTCCATGGGTCCCACTCATTAGGGTTTCCTCTACCAAATAACCCTCTTCCCATTCATACTGCACTGTCTATCAAAGTGTTATCCACCTCCTATCCTAGCGTTGTTCACTTGGTGAAACTTGACCTTGTCTCCATGCAAATGTCATCTTTCACACTTGAGGGTGTGAAATCCAGCTCCAATGATTGTCCCCTTTCATGCTATGAGAGATTTTATTCATGTTTTCATTATGCATGGGCTTCCTTACCCAATTATTCATCTCCTAAGTGAAATCAACAAAATTTAATATTCCAATTTGTTGCATGAAAATTTTGGAATATTACAGTCCTCCCCTCCAAAATGTTGCTTGTCCTCAAGAAACTGCAAGGATAGAACTGAGGAGTTGCCTCCCAAGGCATGGGGACTGAAAAGTATTGGAAAAAAATCTTCCCCAAGTGGATCCTCCATCCCCAAGCTATCATCCACACAAAATGAGTCACCTCCCAACATTGAAACTCCTGAAAATGCTCCTCCACCTTGAGCTCATGAAATTTAGGTGGGCTGAAAATCTGAACATGGTAGAGATAGGAGCCTACCCCATGCTATCCTCCCCTCCACTTATGATAAGTGTAGAGAAGATGTTGATCCTAGGATGCAAAATAATTTCCCTCAAGTGGCAAGATGAAGATGTAATGTTCCTAATTTGGAACAGCTAGCAATCCATGGCTGGAAAACACATTTTCTAGATATGGAGGTAGCAGGTTTTGATACCAAGACCTGGATCCCTTAGATCAATACGTCTAAGACTGAAATCCAAGATTTGGGACCAAAGAAATCCTTCTAGAGTGGTTAAACAGATCTCCCACTACTAGATGTCCTCAGAAAGTGCCCGGTGAGGGATTGCAACAAATGTATGAACATACAATAGATCAACAGCATTATTTTATGAGATTTGAGACAAGAATACGTATATAGCCAACAAATAATGTTATAGCAGCCAAAAGAGTACAATATATTGAGGAAACAACCTCTCAAGAAAGTCAATACAAGCCTCCACAATACATGTACATGGAAATGAAGAAACACGGCTGCATATATGAAACCCTTGGCTATGACATCGCAGTACATGGATATGGCAATAATATGGCTCAAATACACTAGGGGAGCAAAGCTATAACCCTTAGAAGCAATAATAGATCAATCCTCCAAGGGATTGGCTGAAATACACAAAATGGAAAAAATGTCGGAGTTGCTGGGCAGCTGCTGCAACTCAAATATGGAACTCAATAGAAGGCTAAATATGATAATAAATATAAATTAGACCTTCTCTAATGGATCTCCAAAGTGGAAGGCCGGCCCTTACACTTGTGATCTCACCCTCCAATCAATCTGCAAACCCTCACTGTAGATACTCTACGAAAATAACGCAATCACTAAGAGGGATTGCACGGTGAGTGGAATAGAACACTATGGCCAAGTGCCAAGATTTGAAAATTAGCTCTCAAGCTTCCAATCTGATCTCCCAAAGAATGGAAAGACTCTCTCTCTGAAAAACAAGAGATGGAAGAGGTGTTGTGGAGTCTCCACTGCAACACCCTACAACATAGTATTATGTTGTTGTAGCAATAACGTTGTCCTGGAGGAGGATGCTTTGGCCTTGAGCCAAGAGATGTGGAAAATTAAGAACCAACCTTCAAGAGGCCTCTCAAGAAGGTGAGGAAATCCTAAACATGAATTCCCCGGCAATTCTTGCTAAACAACAAAGACTACACAAGGTCTGAATAGACATGAAATGAATAATACAAGCATGAATAACAATGGCTCCCCTCCTCTCCATATATAGAAAGTGAAGGCTCCCACTCCATGGGCCCCATCTATTAGGGTTTCCTCCATAAAGGAATATTCCCTCCTCTATCTCTGTGCTGTCCCATGTAGAGCTTTCCACCTCATACCCAACGTTGTTTGACTTGGTCAAACTTAAGCAATCCTCTTTGCAAAAGTCTCCTTTCACACATGAGGGTGTGAAATATAGTTCCATGGCTGATACCCTTTCATAATAGAGGTATTTTATCCATTTTTTTATTATGAATGGGCCTCTTCACCCAATTATTCAACTTATAAGTGAAATTATCAAAATATATGTTCCAATTTATTGAAGGCAAAAATTAGGAACATTACAGTCCTCCCCTCCCAAATGTTGCTTGTCCTTAATCAACTGCAAGGATAGAACTGGAAAGTATCCACTCAAGGCATGGAGTTAGAAATGTGATGAGGAACATCTTACCCCTATGGATCCTCCATCCCCAAGCAATCATCCAAACAAAATGAGCCACCTCCCAATAAGGCAACTTCTGAAAATCTTCTTCCACCTCAAGCTCTGGAAATGAAGGTGGGCTGAAAATTTGAACTTGGAAAGCATCATAGCTTACCCCATGATATCCTTCTCCCCACTTGTGATAAGTGTAGAGTGTGCGCTGATCCTGGGCTGCAAAAGTATTTCCCTCAAATGGCAAAGTGAAGATAAATCCTCCAAAGAGTTCTCCTCCAACAATGAAGAACAAGCTGGCCCAAAATAATCCATACATGATGAATAGGACATGGTAATCATAGGAAATCCTAATGAGGAGTTTTCTGGAAGTCTTACATGATGATACATGATACAAACAATTTCTCAAAAGGACACAATGCAGTTTCATCCACTGCAACTTCAGAAAATAGTATGGCAAGTAACATATACAATTCATCACATCTACTCAGGAATAGTAAATGGCTAAATATAGAAACAATACAAGATCAAACACTTGCCCATGTCTGTAAAATGGATGAATATCAAGTCCATGGTCCACCTCAAAAGAAAACACATAGGTAGTAGTGGTGGCCATCTCTCCTCCCATGCTCCCATTAGAACATGTAGTGCAGAAAATGTGAGAGTTCTTCCCACTCAAGGACACATCCAACTCATGTGATTCTCTCATAATCATGCCTATTATACAAATCTGACCCATATCAGCAAATGAAGTCATGATCAACAATCAAATGAAGAAAATTCTAAAGGTTTCAAGTGGTGCAAGAAGGTACCAACAACTTTCCCAGTAGTGACAGTGCAAGTTTACAAGCTGCTGCTTGAGAAAATTACAAGGAAAAATGTTTCTTTTTACATGGTTAATCATGCATGCCTTCATATGATACATGTTAGAGTGTATAAGATGAACATACATGTGATGATAAAACATTTTCCCATGGCCACATAAGAGATGGCTGCCTTCATCATATAGATTGGCCCAATAAAGCTCATGGAGCAATGTGACAAGCTTGCCCTCTTATGAAGCAATGCACTGGAGAAGAATGGTAAGAGTGTGCAAGTCTATGAATTTAAAAATAAAATTCTTACCATATGCCAGAAGTCAAATGGTACATGGATCCATGAGTGAGTCCTCCATAGGGTTTTGGCATGCTATGAAGAAGAATGAACCATGTGCTGCAAGAAGATAATCCTCCTCATGCTTGGAAACCCAAGTCAAGAAGAATATGTCATAGTGATAGATGCCTTTGTCCACTACTCTATCATAAAAATCCTCTCCTTGTTCACAAAGTGCATACAATTTTAAGTGATCTTGGGGACACTCCATCCATAAATATCAACTCCAAAGTGACAGCACTATAAGCTCATGCAAATAAGCTCATGTGAATACAAAGCTCTGTTTTTTGACATGTTCCTTGTCAAAGACTCCTCGAATAATGCCGCAACAACTATGGAATACTTCCCAAGATGGAATTTCTTGAAAATCATCATCAAAGACCAAGGAGATAATGCCATATCCTCCTCCTGCAACAATATGCCAAGTGTGAGAGCAAATCTGCTCTTGCTCTCCCAAGAACAAGCAAAGCAACAAAAGATTTTGTTACCTCCCCATACTCCCATCATACAACTCATGTGATGAAGACACAATGAATGATATGAGTATCACATCAACACCATGCATCCATACTCTATGCTGCTCAATGATGCAAGTATCCATCCTCCTACTCTTAAGAAGAGTGTTTTCCAAGTGATGGCCAAACTCTTTCAAGAGTAACCAGCGTAGCCAAACCTCTTGCTGCATGGTATCATAAATTTGCGAGTAGCCTCCCAGCTCCTTGCTCATCAACCACATCCACTCAACCACTTGTGGATGCTTCCTTCTTCTCTTCATCTTGGTACTCCTCCCATGAGGGTTACCATCCTCCCAATTCAAACTCCTGTCTTTTCACTTCATGGGATTTTAAAATGCAATCTTCTCAAGGATCAATGAGACACTATCAAGACCCAAATAGGTGGTAGGAAAAAACCTCCCATAATGATGTGTATGGATCAAGGAATGTCCAACACAATCATGAGAGATGTTATCCATCCTAAGATTTCCTCCATCTTCTATTTGCTCTTGTGAGAAAGGAAGAAAATCATTGCACTCCATGGTGTGTTGAAGTGCACCTCTGATGAGATCTCTCCTTGAGACCTTCCTCTCAACAATAATAATCCAAAACCAATGAGGTCTTGGATCTGAAATTATAAGTTCCTCTTTGAGCTGGGAGGAGCTCATTGAGAAAGTTTCATCTTGAAGGGAGAAAAGGTTTCTCACTGCAAGATGTCTACTATCATCCTTCAAGGCTTCAAACCCCAACCTCCAATGTGATATGCAATCCAATAAAGGCTCATGAAGATGATGGTTTATTTCCTCCTTAAAATGTTTCATGTTGCATAGCACAGTGCAACCAAGCTTCTCTATGGTAGCAATGGGATTTGACCCTTGGTCATTCAAAAGAAAATTTCCACATTGATCAAAAGAATTTGCTGCAACAAGAGATTGTGAAAATCTTTTCATATCTTGATGTGCATTTGGAACTCCTTGTAGGGCTACAAGAGTTCCCTACTCCAAAGTGTTGGCTGCTCCAACTGTTGCTGCATGTGGCTGCTCCTCCATGAGTGTGACATCATTATCACAAGTCTCCTAAAGGGGTGGTGTGGCCTCCTCTTCCTTTTCCCTTTCACCATCAAAGGTTTTGACCAACCCTTGGATGAACTTTGCAAAATTTTTCTCCCTTGCATGGCTCAAGTGGTTGCTCCACCAATCATAGGCTTCACCCTCCAAGTGCAGTGCTAAGATTTCAATAGCTTCTTTCTCTACTACAGGATGTAGAAAGAAAAATGTCACCAACTCTTTCACCCAAGTTCTTGCAGTAGATGACCCATCAAAGGTAGACAACAACAATCTATTACCTTTGATTTCTTTTCTGCTACATGGTCTCTTCTCTTCCTTCAATTGGATGAAATGAGGAAAATCTAGAGTCTCCTTGAAGCCTCTAGGTTGAGATCTATACTCAAAAAGGTAATCACTCAGAATTTGTTGATCCAAGTGTCTTCCATGCTCAATGTATTCATCTTGATGAGAATAGGAAGTGCATGGTCCTTCCTCTTCTTCTTCTTTAATATTCTTGACCTCCTTGGAGAGGTCTCCTCTAGATCTAAGAATAGATGAGAATAAAATCATATTCTTCAACATTATGATCTTCTTAGGCTTGGACTCACAGGCTGAGCCAAGAAAGTTGCTTTGATACCATTGCAATGTTCCCAATTCGGAACAGCTAGAAATCCATGGCTGGAAAACACATTTCCCAGAAATGGAGGCAGTAGGCTTTGATACCAAGACCTGGATCCCTTAGATAAATACATATAAGACTGAAATCCAAGAGTTGGGACCAAAGAAATCCTTCTAGAGTTGTTAAATATATCTCCCACTATTATATGTCCTTAGAAAGTGCCCGGTGAGGGACTGCAACAAATGTATGAACATACAATAGATCAACAGCGTTATTTTATGAACTGTGAGACAAGGAGATGTAGATATCCAAAAAATAATGTTATAGTAGCCAAAAAAGTACAATATCTTGAGGAAACAACCTCTCAAGAAAGGCAATACAAGCCTCCACAATACATGTACATGGAAATGAAGAAACACAACTGCATATATGAAACCCTTGGCTATGACAGCATAGTATATTATGGGTTACTACTACAATACAATGCCAATACATGTATATGGAAATAATATAGCTCAAATACACTAGGGGAGCAAAGCTCTAACCCTTAGAAGAAATAATACATTAATCCTCCAAGGGATTGGCTGAAATACACAAAATGGAAAAAATGCTGGAGTTGCTGGGTAGCTGCTGCAATTCAAAACTGGAAATCAATAGAGAAGGCTGAATATGATAAGCAATCTGAAGTAGAACTTCTCTAATGGATCACCAAAGTGGAATGCTGACCCTTACCCTTGATATCTCACCCTCCAATTAATCTGCAAACCCTCACTGTAGATACTCCATGAAAATAACGCAGTCACTAAGAGGGACTACGCAGTGAGTGGAATAGAACACTATGGCCAAGTGCCAAGATCTATAAATCAGCTCTCAAGCTTCCAATCGGATCTCCCAAAGAAAGGAAAGACTCTCTCTCTGAAAAACAAGAGATGGAAGAGGTGTTGTGGAGTCTCCACTGCAACACCCTACAACACAGTATTATGCTACTGCAACAATAACGCTGTCCTGGAGGAGGATGCTTTGGCCTTGAGCCAAGATATGTGGAAAATGAAGAACCAACCTTCAAGAGGCCTCTCAAGAAGGTGAGGAAATCCTAAATAGGAATTCCCCAGAAATTCTTTCTAAAGAACAAAGAATGCACAATGTTTGAATAGACATGAAATGAATAATACAAGCATGAATAACAATGGCTCTCCTCCTCTCCATATATAGAATGTGAAGGCTCCCTCTCCATGGGCCCCATCTATTAGGGTTTCCCCCATAAAGGAATATTCCCTCATCCATCTCTCCGCTGTCCCATGTAGTGCTTTCCACATCATACCCAACGTTGTTTGACTTGGTCAAACTTAACCAAGCCTCTTTGCAAAAGTCTCCTTTCACACATGAGGGTGTGAAATCTAGTTCCATGGCTAATACCATTTCATACTAGAGGGATTTTATCCATGTTTTTATTATGAATGGGCCTCCTCACCTAATTATTCAAATTATAAATGAAATTATTAAAATCTATGTTCCAATTTATTGAAGGCAAAAATTAGGAACATTACAGAAGACTCGATCTCCAAAGATCTCTCCTCCAACATTGTGAATCAAGCTGGCCCAAATCAACTCGTATGTGATGGATAGGAAATCATCACCATATGGAATCCCATCAATCACATGGCCCACCTCAACAAAAGGAAACAAGTGTTTGGATGTGGTAGCCATATCTCCTCTCATGCTCCCATTAGAACATGCAATGCAAAAAGTGTGGGAATCCTCTTTCCCATAGGACACACCCAACTCATGTGTCTCTCTCCCAATCATGCTTCTAATAAAAACAAGTTTAATATCTGTAAATGAAGTCATGATCAACATCAAAATGAGGAAAATGCTGAATGTTTCATGTATTGCAAGAAGGTACCAACATTTTTCCCAATAGCGACAGCGCAGTTTTCCAAACTGCTGCTCTAGAAAAGTACATGGCAAGTTGTTTGTTGTTACATGGATAATTATTTATGTCATGAAACCTACTGATAAATAGAAAATGGCCAGGTACATCAACTGAAAATACATGAAATAAAACACTTGCCCCAGGCCATACAAGAGATGGTTGTCTCCATCATATAATTTGGCCCAATGTTGACCATGGAGCTCAATGAAAATTTTGCCTCCTTGTGGAGCAATGCACTAAATAAGAATGGTAAGAGTATCCAAATACTATGTTAGACAATCCATGGATGCAAAAACAATATTCTTACCATGTGTTGAGAGTAATATGATGCATATGTATGTGAATAATTCCTCCATAGTGGTATGACACACTCCTACGAAGAGGAATAAACCATGTGCTACATGAAGACCACTCTTCTCATGCCTGGAAATCCAAGTTAAGAAGATCATATCAATGTAATAGATGTTTCCATCCACTACTTCATCATTCTCACCTCCTCCTTGTCCACCAAGTGCATCAAGTGTGAAGTGATCCTGGGGACATTCCAACAATAACCCCAAGCTCCTAAGTGATAGTGTTGTTGGCCCATGAAAATAAACTCCTGCCAACTCATAGCTCCATTCTTTGACATGCTCCTTATCAAAGACATCTCCCATAATGCTGCTACATATAAGAAGTCTCTCCAAAAGTGGAAGTACCTCTTGATAATATAAGGCCAAGGAGTAGCCCCTTTGCACCATGATAGTGCCACCTCATACTCCTACAACATCATGCAAAGTGTGAGAGAAAATATGCCCTTGCTCTCCCAAGAACAACAAAAGAAACAAAAGCTGTTGCTGCCTCCTCATATTTTCATCATACAAGTCATGTGATGAAAACATAATTAATGATATGAAGATTACATCAACATCATGCATCCATACTCTTCACTTCTCAATGATGCAAGCATCCTACCACATCTTCTCCATCCACTTACCCTTAGAAAGAGTATATGCCAAGTGATGGCCAAACTCCTTCAAGAGTAACAAGCACAATTAAGCCTCCTACTGCCCGATATCATATATTTGCAAGTGGCTCTCCAGCCTCTTGCTCTTCATCCACATCCACTCATCCATTTGTGGATGTCTCCCTTTATTCTTAATCTTGGCACCCTTCCCATGAAGACTACCATCCTCCCAAATCAGATTTTTGTCTTTGCATTTCATGGGATATTGAAATGAAATCTACTCAAAGATCAAGTTGATCCCATAGGGACCCAAATAGGTGGTAGGCAAAAACCTCCCATCATCATGTTTAGGGCTCAAGAAGTGTCCAACAAAAAACATGATAGATGTTATCCATCCTAGGATGTCATCCATCATCTATCTGCTCCCCCTTGAATCCACAAAGATCCAAGTGTGAGAAGGGAAGAACCTCCTCAAAATGTTGAAGAAATTTTCACTCCATGATGTGTTGAAGTGCACCTCTAATGAAATATCTCCATGAGATCTCCCTCTCATCAATAGTCCTCCAAAACTAATGAGCTCTTGGATCTGCTGAAAGTAGAAGTCTCTCTTTGAGCTGAGAGGTGCTCATTGAGAAATTGTCATCTAGAAAGGAGAAATTTTTTCTCATCTCAATATGTCTACTATCTATCATCATTCCCTTCAAGTCTTCAAACCCCAACCTCCAATGTGATATGCAATCCAAAAATGGCTTATGAGGATGATGGTTTATTTCTTCCTTGAATGTTTCCATGTTGCACAACGCAGTGCAATCTTGCTGCCCTAGGTTAGTAGTGTATGTTGATTCTTATTCATTTAAATATGAATTTCCACAATTCTCCAAAATATTTTCTGAATTAGAAAGTGGAACTTCATTCATCCCTTGATGGAACTTGGGTGCTCCTTGTATGACTGCAATATTTCTCTCTTCCAATGAAATGGCTTCCCCATTTGCAGATGTAGAAGGCTGCTCTTCCAAGGCTGTGACAGCACTGGTACAAGTCTCCTCCCATGGTGGTGTGGGATTTTTCTCCTCTGATTTTTCTTTATCAAATGTTCTAATCAACCTTTGAGTGAACTCTGCAAAAGTATTCACCCTTGCATGGCTCAAGTGGCTGAACCACCAAACATTTGCTTCACCCTCCAAGTGCAACGCTGCAACTTCTACTGCCTCCCTCTCTACCACTGGATGTAGTAAGAAGAATGCCTTAAGCTTCCGTGCCCAAGCTCTTGCTGTAGATTATCCATCACATGTAGGCAATAGAAACCTATTACCTTTGATTCCTATTTTGCTGCAGGACCTCCTCTCTTCCTTTAACTGAATGAACTATGGAAGAGCTAGAGTCTCTTTGAAGGCTCTAAGTTGAGATTTGTACTCAACAAGGTACTTAATTAGAATCAAATGATCCAATTATCTCTCATGCTCATTTTCTGCTTCCCGGTGAGAATAGGAAGTGCATGGTCCTTCCTCTTGTTTTTGCTTATCCTCCTTGGGGAGGTTCTTCATAGATCTGAAGAATGATGAGACAAAACTCACCCTCTTCATCATTCTAATATTCTTCTATCTTCTTATGGATGAAACTCATAGGTTGAGCCAAAGATCATGCTCTGACACCACTGTAATATCCCAAAATAGGGAATTTCTACAACAATAAGAACATCTTAAGATGTTCCAAAGTTGGAGATGCATCAATGTAAAAAACACATATTGGAGTAACAACATTATATCAATACATAATTCATGAGAAGATCCAAATATCCATCAAATTGATCTTATATCAGCAAATGTGTACAAGTTTTTGAGGTAATGATCACTCAAGCTAGACAATGCAGGCCTCAACAGAACATGTACAGGAAAATGAAGAACACTGCTACATATAGAAAGCTCAAGGCTATGGCAGCACAGTTTATAGGAGGAAATCTTACAGAAATAATGTCAATACATAGATATGGAAATTTATGGATCAAATAATGTGGGGGAGCAAATCTCTAACGCCTGAAAAGCAATATCAAAACAATCCTAGAAGGATTTCCTAAAATATACAAAATGGAAAAAATGTCGTACTAGCAGGGCTGAGTAGCAGCTGCAACTCAAGAACTAGATGGATATGGCTATAGATGATGCACAAGCTGAATAAACCTACTCCAATGGATCTTCTAAGTGAAAGGCTTATCCTATCACTGAATATCTCAACCTCCAACAATACTGCAAACCCTCACTGCAGATACACACTAAAAATAACACAGTCTAAGAGAGGGACTACGCTGTAGATCATGGGAATGGTTGGCCTGATGCCAAATATGGTGAAATATGCTCAGATATCTTCCTAATTGATTCTCCAAAGGAAAGAAGGCTTCCTCCTCTGAAAAATAAGCATAGGAAGTGGTGTTCAGTAAACTCCACTGCAACACCCTGCAACACAACCCAACTCTAAATAGAAATTGTGCTGTAGCTGAAGGAGGATGTTTTGACTCAAGCCTGAATGTGGAGAAATGAAGAAAAATATCCCCCAAGAGGCCTCTCTTGAAAGGAGAAGGAATTCCTAAACAGGAATGCCTTGTGCTAAGTAGCACTGCAACTCTGCTAAACAACAGGAGAATGCACAAAGTCTAAATAGACAATGAAATCAATAATCCATAACATCAATAACAATGGCCTCCTTGCCCTCCTTTTAAACAAGTGAAAGCCCTCTCTCCATGGGTCCCACTCATTAGGGTTTCCTCCACCAAATAACACTCTTCCCATTCATACTGCATTGTCTATCAAACTATTCTCCACCTCCTATCCCAGCGCTGTTGACTTGGTAAAACTTGACCTTGTCTCCATGAAAATGTCCTCTTTCACACTTGAGGGTGTGAAATCCATCTCCAATGATGATCCCCTTTCATACTATGAGGGATTTTATTCATGTTTTTATTATGCATGGGATTCCTTACCCAATTATTCATATCCTAAGTGAAATCAACAAAATTTAGCATTCCAATTTGCTGCATGCAAATTTTTGAATATTACATATCATGAGTGGAGAGAAGGAAAATGTGGGGTGGACTACCATGTCTACCATGATCAGATTTTCAGCCCACCTACTTTGCATGAGACAAAGGTGGAGGAAGAATTTCAGGAGTTGCCATGTTGGAGGGTAACTTATTTTGTATGGATGATTGCTTGGGGATGGGAGATTCATATGGGGATGGCAGATCCCAATTCATTTCAGCCCACATGCCTCAAGAAGGCCCTTCATTTATATCCTTGCAGTTTCTTGAGGACAAGCAACATTTGGGAGGGGAGGACTGTAATGTTCACAAAATTAGCATAAAGCTAATTGGAACATTAATTTTTCTTGTATCATATAGGAGGTGAATAAATGGGTAAGGGGGCCCATGAGTAGGAATAAAATGCCTCATAATGTGAAAGGGATCATCAGAGTAGCTCTATTTTTCACCCTCAAGTGTGGAAAGGGGAAAATGCATGAGGACAAGGTCAAGTTTGACCAAGTAAACAATGCTACCATAGTGGTAGTGGATCACCTTGAAAGACAACACAGTGTGAAAGGGGAAGAGATCATTTGGTGGAGGAAACACTAATGTGTGGGGACCAAGGCAAGGAGGATTTCATTTGTATAAAGGGAGGACAAGGCAGCCATAGGGGGATATGTTATTGAATATAGAATTTGGTCTGCATGACTATTTGCTGTCTTCAATTGTTTAACTGAGATTGATGTGATACTTAGCACAAGGGATTTCCTATTTAGGAATCCTTATCCCTTCTTGAGAGGCCTCTTGAGGGATTTTAATTCATTCTCCACATTTCAGGCTCAAGGCCAAGCCACCTCCTTCAGCTACAACGTTATTCCTATAGCAGGAAATGTTGTGTTGCAGGGTGTTGCAATGGAGGGTTCCACAACACCATTTCCTTGGCTCATATTTTAGAGGAGGGAGCTTCTATTCCTCTGGGAGGTTAGTGAGAAAGATTCAGGAGCTGATTTCACATATTTGGCATTAGGCCAAGCACTTCCCATCTCATACAGCGCAGTCCATCTCCTTGACTGCGTTATTTCTGAGTGTATTTGCAGTGGGGGATTGCACCACTCTTTTGGAGGGTGAGATCTTCAGGGATTGGATCACCCTTTCACCTGAAAGATCCATTGGATGAGATTCATCCATCATATGTAGCATCTTCAACTATATTCATCCATTCCTAGTTTTGAGTTGTAGCTGCTACCCTGCAACTCCGACATTTTGGCCATTGTGTATATTTCAGCCAATCCTTCTAGGATTGACTTGACATTGTATTTTCAGGGGTTAGAGATTTTCTCCCCACCTTATTTGAGCTATACATTTCTAAATCCATGTATTGACATTATTTATGTAGCAGTGCCTCTTATAAAATTTGCAGTCATAGCTTGGCTTTACCAAATGTAGCAGTGCTTTTCATAATTCTTGTACATGTGCCTTCGAGGTGGATTTTCCTAAGCTTGAGTGACTATTTCCTCAATATCTTCTACACATTATGCTTCTATAACATTAATAAGATGGCTATGAAGTCTTATTACATTTTCTGAAGTTGATGTATCACTACTATTCCATTGGTATGTTTATGTATTGATGGATCTCCAACTTTAGAATATATTAAGATATTCTCATTGTTGTAGAAATTCCATATTTTGGGATATTACAGTGGTATCAGAGCATGATATTTGGCTCATCCTATGAGTCTTAGCCATAAGAATATAGAAGAGATCAAGATGATGAAGAGAATGAGTTTACTCTCATCAGTTTTTAGATCCGGAAAGGACCGCTCCAAGGAGGTCAAGAAGATGGAAGGAGAAGAGGAAGGACCATGCGCTTCATATTCTCAAAGAAAAGAAGGCATGAAGCATGAAGAACACTTGGAATTAGAAATTATAAGTGTGTACCTTGCTGAATACAAATCTAAACCTAGAGCCTTCAAGAAGACTCTAGCTTTACCATAATTTATTCAGCTGGAAGAAGAAATAAGACCCCACAGCTATGGGATGATGAGAGGCAATAGATTTCTATTTTCCACCTTTGATGGATAACTCACATGTGCATCAGAGGTTTGGGTAAACAAGCTGGAGGATTTCTTCCTGCTACATCCTGTAGTAGATAGAAAGGCTATATAAATTGCAGCGCTGCACCTTGAAGGTGTAATGTTCCAAAATTTTAGCCTCAAAGCTAAATGGAACATTAGAGTTGGCAGCAGCTTTAGCCGGTGAATAAATGGGTAGAAAAGCCCATAAGTCTCCTAAGGAGGATAAAAAAAATCCAAGTATGAAAGGGTACATTATTTCTAGCTCAATAAAACACCTCCATGTGTGAACAGTGTTAAAATCAAGCTTCTTTGACTAAGTCAACAATGTAGTTTTAGTGGAGGAGAAATCCAAGGAGGAATAACACAATTTTGGAGGGAGATGCATATTGGGATAGAGATGACCTAATTGAGTGGGGCCAAGGGCAAGAAAACTCATGTATTATATAAGGAACAGGATGGAAACATTATTCTTCATGTCTTAGATTATTATTCTTGTTTGCCAAGACTTGTAATTGCTTTGCTGCTTAGCAAAGTTGCAGTGTTGTTTAGCACTAGGTGTTCCCGGGTGGGAATCCAACCTCTTTCCTTTGAGGAGCCTCATTGGGAGACTTTTAATTCATCATTCCACATTTTTTTTTCAGGCCAATATTCAACCATTTTCATCAACACATCTTTGCCGGAGAGTGTGTAGTGTTGCTGGGTGTAGCAGTAGAAGGGATTGGAATCCCGGCTTCTGAGCTAGTTTCTCATTGGAGGAAGGTTTAATTCACTTGAGAGATATATTTGGAGAGCTCCAGAGCTTATTTTAGATCTTTGGTATCATACCAAAAATTTCCCATACATTACCAGTGCTGTTTTTGCTAGGGAATGCGTTATTTTGGAGGTAGTGTTCATTGCATGGTTTGGTGGCTCCATTACTGAGTTTCCTTGTGATTGAGAGATTCATCCTTTCATGGGAGGAAGCCCTTGAGGGATCTACATCAGATCATACATATATCAGACTTCCAAACTCATGTACTTCAGTTTTTTTAATAGTGATTTAGTAAATTACTGAATTTCCCATTTTGTATGCAGAGTGTTTGACAAGAAACCCTTACATGTTTCTTTTGTATTTTGTATAAGGAGACTAGATCTCTGTTCTTGAAAATTATTTATCAATACATGAGTAGATCTAATTTTCTCCTATGATTTTATGTGTAAACCCTCTCTTAGACTACGTAGTCCCTTGAGCAACTGCTCCGGCATTCTGCAGTCTTGGGGTTTTAGCACTTTTTGGCAATCCTAGGTGTGGGAGATTTGTTTAACCCGCCTAGCTTACTTTTTTTTAGCTCTAATATTGGATTTATATTTTATATTGATTATTTTATGGGATCCAAGGGTCCATTTCAGTATTTTATTTGAAATTTTGCTGCAAATTCATTTTTGATGCGTGATTCATAAGTTGTTCCTAATTTGGAATATTACAGTGGTATCAGAGCATAATCTCTGGCTCAGCTTGTGAGATCTAGATATCAGAGGAAGGAGAGATGGAAATAATCTAGAAAGCTTCAATATGTGAAGGAAGAAAGGAAGACAAGCTTACAAAGCTTCTTCCAAAATCTATGCAAAGCTTTCAAGGAGAGCTAAAGAAGATGAGATTGGATATGGGATCTCCAAAGGAGGTTGAATCTAGAGCTGAATCTAGATTTTCACATGGTGAGTGTAAGCATGCAACTACACTCCATGATTCACAACGCAGTTAAGTTCCCATAGCTATCTTGAGATGGATGGGAGGAGGAAAAATGCCTAAGAGGAGAACTCTTAGTGATTTGTTGCAGGAGTATGAATCTCAAACTGAGAAGTTTAGATATCATACTGATTGCTAAAAGTTTTGTAAGATCCAGGTGGAGAAGAGTAAGCAGTAGGATGCAGGTAGATTTCTTCTATCTACCTTTTCTAGATCACCTACATGTTCAGCTGGAGCTTGGGTGAAGGAGCTAGACTCCTAGTTGTAGTTGCAGCATATTGCCGGAGATGAAGCCATCAGAGTTGGAGCGCTGCATTTTAGAGGTAAGGCTCATGCATGGTGGATTTTTGAATCTTTTTATTTAAGAAATGCAAACACTTCCTCTTATTCAAGATTCATAGAATCTTTGATGGGCAGGTTTGGTGCAAAAATTCCTAAGACACATGATCAAGGAAAAATTGATAAAAAAAAACCCTTGCATGTGATGGAGGAAACCCCACTTCAAAAAACCATGGGAGGAGATGACATCTTGCATTACACATTTCCGGAAGCAAGACCTCCAGTTCATATTCTTGGACAAGAGGGAATGGGGATCTCCTTTTCATAGGAGGATCCAACTGTTGAGATGTTTCCCATACACATTGAGGAAGATGAGGGCAACAAAATTGTCACATCTAGAGCACATCCAGTGTCTCATGCAAAGGGAGGAGGAGCACATGCTCCAACGGGAGGGATTCTTGTGCCTTTGCAAGAAGTTCCCCAGGATCTCATACATGGAGGTCCAAGCACAGTTAGTGAGCAGCATGATTGTGCAGCATTACAGCTGGAAGGAGGAGGAAGGGAGGAAGAGCAACATCATTTGATGAGAAGTACACACCCTTCTCTATTTCAGACAACCAGTGCAAGAAAGACGCAGACTGATTTTTGTTATAAGGGCAGGGGAAATTTTTCCCAACCATATGAGTAGTCTACTCTTGACAATGATGTCTCACTGTATGGAGGCATTCCACTTGGGAGGCCACCTAATCTGGAGTTGATAGAAGACGTCTTGTCTTTGGATTCACCACTCTTAGATTTTGGAGAGGTGAAGAGTCTAGAGGAAGACTTTGGCATGGAGGATGTCAAAGTAGTAGACAGTTGCATGAGGAGAGCTTCACATGCCAGATCACTAGCGCTATCTCTTAGGAGGATTGATCCTTATTGGAGATCTCAGCTCTTGGTAGAGTACTCCAAGGATCTTGGTGCATGCATGATTCTTGATGACCGATATGGAGATGATAGATACATGGTGGATGATTTGGTCATCTATTCCTATGGCAGGATCTTCTTGACTAGATCTTCTAGTCTCAAGGAGAAGCTGCTACATGCAGCACATGAGGACTTCTCTTCTATGCACTTTGATGCATATTTTCATTTGATGGGGGATTTCACTTGGGAGGGCATCCAGCAAGACATATATCAGCATATGGAGAGATGCATAGCCTAGATGGTGATAGAGAGGATGTCATAGCCACCTTCCTACTCATTGGGAGTGAGGAAGAATTTCCAGAGGAGCCATTTTAGCTCAAGACCTCAAGTACATGATGGAGGAGGTATCATTTCATATTTTGTTTTGTACTTATTTTCATTATTTGAGCAACACGATGTAACAAGAAGAATCATCTCTTCTTGTATATTATATTATGATGTACTTGTAGCTACTTGTGGCATTGAATTTGGCTATATTTTTGATGGTTTGTGGGGGAAGCCACATGATTATTGGTGTGCACCATTGACACCATTTTGTAACTTCATGATTTTATCTTGTGAGATGATTGTGGCAGAAAACAAGTGGCTGGTAGAGCACTTGTTATTTCTTATTTTGATGCAAGAAGAGGATGCACTGCACTGGTTCCATGAGAGGAACCATGATTCACTCTCCGGTTGTCATTTGGAAACTTGTTTTTATTGTATCTTGCTTCCATATATTGATGACATGTTTATGATCATGAGGAGATTTGTTTGGAGAGTGGGCTTGAGATGGAAGATGCCCATTGTGAGCATGATTATCCCCACCTTATATGTTGTACATTTCAGGAGGGACCATGGGCAAACCATGATTGCCACATCACACTTTTTCTCTTCTTGTGGGGAGAACCCCTTGGAGAAATTGAGGAGGCATTTCATGGTTGAACTATTTGTTGGGACATCATATAAGTTGAACCCTATGATCTTATTCTATGGCTTGTATGAGGGAGAGATGAGGCTACAAAAAAAATTTGTGTTGCTGTGGTTGCACTTGGGAGAGTATGGGCAGCATTCTTCCCATAATTTTCATGAGATTTCTGAAGAGAAGAAAGGCACATTTATGGTGGAAGGAGGCTACCCTTCAACATTGGAGGATCATGAGAGACTTCCATGTAGGAAGTAGATCTTCTCACATATCAGCATGATTGTGGATGGCTTTGACATATGGAATGTCAAAGGGAGGATTCATGGAGCCTTATTTATAAGGCCTACAGTGTTGACACATTGGAGAGCGTTCTTATTGATGGAGTGTTCCAAGGAGTATATGTATCCCTTCTTCTTGCATATTTTTATGAGGGAATCCTCATGGGGGAACTTATACATGGACCTCACTCTCATCTCACACATGATGCATGGTAAGAGAGACATTTATATGCTTGTTGATTACTCTATTGAGTATTTTTATTTTCTCACCATATGTAAACAGTGCATTGCTCTACATGAGAGCAAGCTTATTTATGAGTTTCATGGTCACTTTAGGGCCAAATCTTGTATTATTGATAACCCATCTCTACATGACTTGGGGAAAGTATTGTATTGTGTTGATTGTATACAGCTAATATATATTGTTGCTTACTACTTTATAGTAAATGAGCTAACATGCATAGCTGGAAATTCCATAGAGGACAACTTGCCATATGATACTCTGAATCAGCAGTTGGGAGAACTGCGCTACATCCACCAGAGAGACCATATGTATCATCCAAAATTACACATAACCTTCAACCATTTTCTGATTTTGATTCCATGTGGTGATGATGTGCCATTCATATTGAATGGAATGGTTTGGGCTGGCATGTCTCATGATTTTGGAGGAAGAGTCCTTGGAGGCTCAATATTCTTCTTTCCATTGGGAGGCAAACATGTTTCAGCTCAATATCAACATGCCCTCTACACTTATCATGAGTGGAGAGGAGGATAGCGTTGGATAGGCCCTCTTTCCTATCATGTACATTTATTCATCCCACCTACATTTCAGGAGCACAAGGTGGAGGAGACTTTTCATGAGTTACCATGTTGGGGGGTGACTCACTTCATTTGGATGATAGCATGGATGAGGGAGGCACTCATTCACTATGCTGATCATCACTCCTACTTTGTGGAGGCCATGAGACAGCAAGCAGGTTTCCATTCACACTTTTCACCTTTGATTGATGTAGACACTTTGGTTTTGCACACTTGGGAGGAAGCATTGGACTACAGTTTATTTGCAGATTCTCTTGATGCAGTGATGGAGGTTATTGATGGGAGGCCACATGAGGAGGAGGGGAGAAAATTTTCTTTCCTTATAAATTTTCTTGAGGACAAGCAAATATTTTGGAGGGGAGGACTGTAATGTTCCAAAATTTTAGCCTTAAAGCTAAATGGAACATTAGATTTGGCAGCAGCTTTAGCCGGTGAATAAATGGGTAGAAAAGGCCATAAGTCTCTTAAGGAGGATAAAAAAACTCCAAGTTTGAAAGGAGAAATTCTTTATACTCAATAAAACACCTACATGTGTGAACAGGGTTAAAATCAAGCTGCTTTGACTAAGTCAACAACGCAGTTTTAGTGGAGGAGGAATCTAAGGAGGAATAACACAATTTTGGAGGGAGATACATCTTGGGATAGAGATGACCTAATTGAGTGGGGCCAAGGGCAAGAAAAATATTGTCTTATATAAGGAATAGGATGGCAGGATTATTCTTCATGTCTTAGATTATTATTCTTATCTACCAAGACTTGTAACTGCTTTGCTACTTAGCAAAGTTGCAGTGTTGTTTAGCACTGGGTGTTCCCGAGCGGGAATCCCACCTATTTCCTTTAAGGAGCCTCATTGGGAGAGTTTTCATTCATCATTCCACATCAGGTTTTCAGGCCAAGATTCAGCCATTTTCATCAGCACATCTTTGCCGAATATTGTGCAGTTTTTCTGGTTGTAGCAATGGAAGGGATTGGAATCCCAGCTTCTGAGCTAGTTTCTCATTTGAGGAAGGTTTCCTTCACTTGAGAGATATTTTTGGAGAGCTCCAGAGATAATTTCAGATCTGTGGTATCAGGCCACACATTTTCCATACATCCCTAGCACTATTTCTTCTAGGGAATGTGTTATTTTGGAGGCAGTGTTCATTGCATGGTTTGGTGGCTCCGTTGCTGAGTTTCCTTGTGATTGAGAGCTTCATCCTTTCATGGGAGGAATCCCTTGAGGGATGTAAATCATATAAGACATCTATCAGTCTTCCAAACTCATGTACTTTATTGTTTCAGTGGTGATTTAGTAAATTACTAAATTTCCCATTTTGTATGTAGAGTGTTTGACAAGAAACCCTTACCAATTTCTTTTGTATTTTGTATAAGGAGACTAGATCTCTGTTCTTCATCATTATTTATCAATACATGAGTAGATATATTTTCCTCCTATGATTTTTTGTGTAAAACCTCTCTTAGACTGCGCAGTCCCTTGAGCAGTTGCTCCGGCATTCTACAGTCTTGGGGTTTTAGCACTTTTTGGCAATCCTAGGTGTGGGAGATCTGTTTAACCCACCTAGTTTGCTTTGTTTCAGCTCTAATATTGGATTTAGATTGTATATTTATTTATTTATGGGATCCAAGGGTCAATTTCAATATTTTATTGCAAATGTTTTTGGAAATGCGTTTTTGATGCATGATTGATGAGCTGTTCCTAATTTGGAATATTATAGAAGGTGAAGAAAATACTTGGTGGTTCAGCCATTGGAGCCATAAAAGGGTATCGAATCTTGATGTATTTTCCCAAAGGATTATCAGAATATTTTGCCAAAGGAGGGAAGAGCCCTCACCACCATTTGAAGAGGCATGCACTAGTGTTGTTGAGACCTTGGAGGAGCAGCCTTCATCTTCAACAGTTTGGGAAGCCAACACATATGAGGATTAAATTATTGCAACCTTGAAAGGAGCTTCCAAATTTCACCAAGATATGCTTAAATTTACATCTCATATCATTTCAGCAAACATTATGGATGGGTCCACATCATTGCATACTGCTGAATTAGAGCAGCAGGACTGCATTGCGCTATACAAGAGCAGTGATGTAGAGAATATGAAACATTAGTCATGGGAGCATTCAAATAGTAGCTTCATTCAGGATGCCATGAAGGGAGCAGTAAGAAGGAGTAGACATCTAGAGATAAGAAACTATTTCTCCTCTCTAGATGGCACTCTCTCAATGAGCATCCCACAGCTCAAAGAGAGACTTCTACTTGCAGCAAATCCAAGACCTCTTTGGTTTTGGAAGGCCATGCATGAGGAGGAGATCTCATGGAGAGATTTCATTAGAGGTTCACTTAAACACATCATGGAGTGCAAGCTTTTTCAACAGTTGGAGGGGGTTCTTCCCTTCCCACACTTGGATCATCATGGATTCAAGGAGGAGCATATAGATGATGGAGGACATCTTCAGATGGATAACATCTCTCACGATTGTGTTGGACACTTATTGAGCCATACACATCATGATGGGAGGTTTTTTCCTACCACCTATTTGGGTTCTTATTGGATCAAGTTGATCCTTGAGAATATTTCATTTCAAAATCCCATGAAGTGCAGGAATATGATTTGGGATGATGGTAACCCTCATGGGAGGAGTACAAAGATGGGGGATGGAAGGAGACATCCAAAAATTATTGAGTGGATGTGGATGAAGAGAAAGAGGCTAGTAAGCCAATTGCAGATCTATGACACTGGGCAACAGGAGGCTTGGCTGCGCTGGTTACTCTTGAAAGAGTTTGGCCATCACTTGTCATACACTCTTCCTAAGAGTATGAGGATGGAGGAGATGTGGTAGGATGATTTCATCATTAAGCATAAAAGAGTATGGATGCATGGTGTTGATGTGAACTTCATATCAATCATTATGTTTTCATCATATGATGTGTATGATGGAAGTATGAGGAGGCAGCAAAAACTTTTGTTGCTTGGGGTGTTCTTTGGAGAGCAAGGGCAGATTTTCTCTCACATGTTGTATGATGTTTCAAGAGTAGGAGATGGAACTATCATGGTGCAAAGGGGATACTCCTTGGACTTTGATGATCAGGAATTACTTCCATCTTGGGAGGAATTCCATGTTTGCAGCAACATTATTGGAGGAGACTTTGACAATCATTATGTCAAAGAATTGAGCTATGTGTTGGCAGGAGCCTATTTGCATAGGCCAACAATGTTGTTCTTTTGGAGCATGGACTTATTCATGCATTCATGCATCACTTTACTTTAAACACATGATGAGAATGTTGTTTTTGCATTTATTGATGATATAACATACTATTTTCATCTTCTTAGCATTATCTACAATGCATTGTTCCACAAGAGGGAAAGTTTATTGTTAAGCCCCATAAAAAAAATTTCCAACTATGTGTAATGATCATTAATCAAATATTTAATATTTTTTTTATGATATTATGCATGAGTTACACTAACATCTAGGAACTATATATGTTGTACAACTAGAGTTTCGTGTTCGTTCTTTCTTGATTTTAGGTTAGGAAGCACGAAGGGTTGCTGGGGGTTTGAACCCAGTGGGATCTACATCAAACGTGGGACTTTAGGGTAAGTTCCACAACTTTTTATATCTACTTTTTAGTATAAAATATAGGTTAGTTGAGTCCTTCTTGAATGGTATGCCCCTAACTATGAAGGTTGCCGACCCAAAAATCTTTAGGGTGTTATATCCCGAAACACTAGTGCTCTGCAATGTAGGTACAAAGATGGTTGGGGTGCATTGTAATGCAGTCACAAAAACGGCTAGGGTGCACTATAATTCTGTCTCTAGACCAGGGGGAGCATTGATCAAGGAATGCTAAGTTACAACACAAAAAATGCAACTGAAGGTCAATTAAATTTCTTCCTAATGTCAATTCAAAATTAGTGAGACAATGAAAGTCTAAACAAGAAGGAAAACAAGTACTAAGGACAACAAAACCACCAAGGGAATGAAACAATCCCCAACGGAGTCGCAAGTTTGTTAAGTGGAATCTATGACCACGGATTGAAGTATCTTCCCTAGACCTAGTGGCCTGGTCTAGAATTTTAGCACAAAGAATATAATGTTTCTGTTAAATTAATTGAATAATGAGATGAATTCTATGTGGAATTATTCGTAATATTTACTCTCTTCTATGCTTGTATGCTCAAATCATAGCTTTTATTTATATAATTATAGCTTGCACATACAAACACAAAAATAAAAATATCTACAATATCTATGTAGCATTATCCAATCACTTCATTCAATAGATCAGTAAAACATTGAAACATATGAACATGAAAATCATATATAGGAACATAACGTACTCCTTGTATTAATAGAAATGGAGAGAATTACAACCAAATATAGGAGTTCATCATGTAGAGAACTCCCCAAGTTGACTCGTCATTCCTTGCCACAAATTACACTTCTATGTCACCTCAATTCATGGAATGATGACTCTCCTTAGATTCAGACCAACAACATGAGGATAATAAATCTCCAAAATCTAACCCCTAGAGTTTGGATGGTAGTAAATATATAAGAAAGGATGGTGGTGTAGGAATTCTTATCCATTTACCAATCTAGGCTTGAGATCCACTCTTTATGGGAGGATGAGCTCAAGGGATAAGGGGTGAAATATCCAATTTAGGATGAGATATGATTCAAAGGTATTATCCAAGGTAAATGGTTGAAACAATTTATGGAAGCTTTAGGAAGAGTAAGATTCAGGATTCTTTTTATTTTTCCCGAATATCTAGAATCAACGCACCTCAGAACTTTGGATTTGATCATGTATAGAACTCCCCATGTTGAATTCTTTTTCCTTTCCATAAATTACACCTATATGTCACCTAAATGAATGGAATGATGACTCTCCTTAGATTCATGGCAGCAACATGAGGGTAATCATTCTCCAAAAGCCAATCCCTACCTCTTGGATGGAAGAAAATATATAAGAGAGGATGGTAGTTAGGGAATTCTTATCCATTTACCAATATAGGATCGAGATCCACTCTTGATGGGAGGATGAGCTCAAGGGATAAGGGGTGAAATATCCAAGGTAGGATGAGATAGGATTCAAAGGTATTATCCAAGGTAAATGGCTGAAACAAATCCTGGAAGATTTTTGAAGAGGAAGCTTCTGGATGCTTTTCATTTTCCCCATATTTCTAGAATCAACGCACCTGAGAGAGGGACAAATTGTTGATGATTAGTGCAGGTGCAGAGTGGATAAACTTGCACTAAACGCAATCTCCTAAGGAAGAATGGGTTTTTTCATGAAATTTTCTCTAATGAATCTCCTTGTGATGTTTCAGGATTTCATTGGAACAAAATGGCTTTGATATGGAGAGAAAGAGAACATGGAGAACAATAAATGAATACAAAAATGACCCTGATACCATATAGGAATTAAGAGGTTCTAGATTACTGAAATTCTTCTAGCTTCCTGGCATGAGGAAACATATGGAGCTACTAGAATATATTGTGCATGCATGGGATTTTTAGGCTAATTCATTTATAATAGGAGCACATATGCTTGAGATATAGGTTGAGGAGATATATTTCTTGATTGGTTTATCTAGGAGAGGTGCCCCTACCTCTTTTACGGACATGAGAAGAGGTGGAGATATAGTCAAATATTATGTCTCTGCCAATTGTATACCTAGAGCTGAACTAACCAAGGATCAGAAGATTAACATAAAATATGTGGTCTAATTGATTTAAAGCAGTCAGGATGATCCTATTTATTATTTCCAGATTATTTGGTAGTTCTACACTACATGTGGACAAAGGTTCATACATGCAGTACACTCTAGAATGTATAGTGTATTGGTGTGTTTTGTACGAGGGTGTACGAAATGCACAAAAGCTTGGTAGGAGTGATTTCTATCCTACAAGCAATGTCACAGGGAAAAAATGGGTTGTTAGATGGTTAGTGAAGCATCATAACATGTAGAAAAACTAGTTATAAAATATAGCATACTACAAAAGAGGAGGAAACAAGAAACAAAAAATACAAATATAACACAAGCTCAATATTGAATAAACAAATTATCAATACCAATGGAGAAAGAATCCCATTTCATTATCCACTGGTGGTAAAAAAGAGGTAGAATTCTAAAACACTCGCAGTGAGTCCTTAGAGCTATGGAGCTCTACTACTCAAAGCAAGGAGGGCTCTTCCCTTAAGTTGTTTGCAAGCCTCTCCCTTCTCCTCAAATGAGTGATTGGATAAAAGACAACTGATGCACTTCTCTTTGGGATTAAGATGTTGCATGGCCAACAAATGAATCCCTTGACTCCTTTTCTGCCTAGAAAACACACTGTTGGTTTGCTCATGGAAAATTTGGCCAGCATAACAATATTTTTTGAATTTTTCTTCTCATGGTGGTATTTTATAGGAAAAATTCAATTCTTCTTCCCTCTATGCGTACAATTGTCAATAGTGACCCAAGGGTGGTGGTTTATTCCATTGTGTGCTCACTTGAGGTGTCAAGGTGGCTCTAGGAAGCTATCCTTACATGGACTCAAGTGGAGAATCTTCTTCCTAAAGTGTGAAAAGTGGTCATGGATGGTGACCTTCCGCCATACCTATGACAATGCGGCTTATTAGGGGATAGTCGTGGATATTTTCGCTGCTATCAAAGAAAAGGGTGTGCAGAGCTCTTTATGCTAGTGTATTTTTTGCGCGACTTAACAAATTTTATTTTTGACTTTACAGAAAGTTAAATTTTCCATATTTTGTAATGTTTTTCCATCCCGTAAATCCTTCTTCTTGACATTTGATGATGTCATTTGCTTGTCCGATTTTCCAGTGATAATATTGTCCCCCTAACGTATGAGGTCTAGCAAGAACTGTATAGCCGAAATAAATTATAGTTTTTGTTCTGTATAACCCATGTTTAGAGAGAGAGAGAGAGAGAGAGTAACTTGCGTGCAGCCTAAGGTTGGAGACCCCTTGTTGTAAGTAAAAGAGGGACCATGTTCTATAGAAAACCTACAAGAGATAGACTAAATACAATATTTCTACAAGGCGAGAATGTCCCATGGTCATGATTCTTTGGCTAGCTAAAGCCTATCTAATAGATAGAGGTTCTGTCTGTGTCACTTATATGGTAGTGATTTGCTAATTTGGTTGATGACAACGATTGTTGATGGCCTCAGGGAATTTTTCTTTGACAATAGGTTGAAGGTAGTTCCGACATGCATAATATTGGTATGAAATATTTTAGAATAAATGCTCATTGTATGCATGGGTGTATGGTTGTGTTGACGGGAAAAATTGTCCGGCCAACAGTAGGGGATCTCCCCGGTAAAAAGTCCCAATTAGACCTTAAACCGTTTGGAGTAGGGATCCCGTCTGGGGTGTGGGTCCGGCTACCACTTAAGATGACTTCCCTTTGGTCTCAAAAGAACCTGTTAGGACCTGCTGACATACACTCATTCACATGACATAGAATACAAGATTAATGTGTTAAACATGAGTCAAACACTATGCGTAGCAAGATTACAGATACAACAACTACACCTCAAGAGATGTCATTAGCAACACATCTTTTGTGGGGTAATGCTTGTATGGTAGTCTGATCACAAAAGAAATAGTTCTTTATGATAAGATACCTCTTCACTTCCTGAAAGATGAAACGAAATGTTAACAAAATAGTTCGTTAACATACATTAATAGAACAGATAATAAAATGAACATCATTGATACAACACGGATAGCCATGACGCATAAACAATGCAAAGTGCAGCTTCATTAATCATAGGATATTCTGAAACTGTATAAAGAATACGCAAAGTGTTCATACAGCAAAACACATCATAACCATAGGGTATTTTAACAAGACTCTGTATTCATGTGCTCAAGTGTAGAATCTTTCAATACAATTGCATGTAACTCTTGAGTTTTCCCCAAAACAAAAGCCCTTTTACAATGTGCCGTAGGAGTATTTATAATGCCAAAATTGTCCGTTGGATTCCCTTGACTGTTCGCCTTCTTGGCCTTTGGGTTACCTTGCGACCCACTCCTTCTGCGACCTGGGCAGGTGATGTGACCTGCGACCTAGGTAGGAGATGCGACCTGCGACCTGTCCTGTTGGCGCGATTTGCGAACTGGTTCTACTTGCTGCTCAGGACTTGCTGCTGCCGGGATGCGAAATGTTAATGTCAGGGATGTCAACCTGTTGCTCTCTGAGGAAATCCTGCCATGCCTGGTGTTCTGCCGCTATGGGGGACACCAGAGGTACCTCCTCCTTCAACCTATGCACACATTCCAGAGCGTTTGGTACTAAGGTCTCCCTTTTCTGTCCGATCTGATTTGAGAGCGACGCAAGCTTGGTATAAATTCGCGCTGGAGCGGCGATGAATTGACTAAGATGCTCTTGAGATGCGGAGGGCTCTGGATCAGCTGCGGCCTGCTTGATAGGTTGCAAGAACGATTGAATGTCCTGGTTTACTTGTTCCCAGGTTTTCTCCTCTTCTAATGCCCCAAGCGATGGGATGTGATGCAGCGTATGCATGGAGTCGATACCACTAATCAGGTGGTTGTACGAGGACATCACTTTGTCCAGGTCTTTAGAAAATTTGTCTCCAGATTGCATCGCCATGCGGAGTTGAACTTTTGCATCCTGCGTCTGGATCCAGTTCCTCTTAGGCAAATTTTCGGGTGCCTGAGGGTACTGTATGGTCCAACCCATCATCCTGTCCAAAGCCTGTGAAGCCTCTTTGAGCTGATCTTGTCTTTTCCTGGTTTCCATTCGTGCTCTTGCCAGAGGAGCGACTATTTGTTTGATGGTGAACATTTCACCATATACCTGTCTCATAGTTACTTCCAACACCTCACACTCCTTGAAAATGGCAAGCGAGACTTCATTTGCTGGTAGAGCTTGGTTTCGAAGTTGCTGGACTTCTGCTTGCAATTCTGCTTTCTCCTGCTCTGCTATCTTTTCGCGTTGCTCAGCTGCGTGTAGTCTGTTTTGTAGAGATACTATTTCTCTACTCATACGGGTTACATTCTCTTCCGTAGCCGCGGCGAAGGCAGTACCTGCTGATGCTATCATTACCGGATTATTTCTGGTATCCAAAACTATATCCTTGCCTGTTGAACTGCGGATGATGCAGAGGGACTTTGTGCCAACGACCTCCTCTTCTCTTGACGGATTTTGAACGAAAACTGATCAAATGTGAGTCTGGTCAGGTCGAACACATCTTCTTCCTGTCTCTGGGGCGATCTAACATCAGAGAGTTTTGTACGGCCCAGAGGTATGTCGAGAGGAGTTACCTCAATATCGTCCAGCATGTCATCCTCTCTTTCCTCTGTGTTCTTCTCTTCTTCTTCCTTCCTCCGCCGTTCAGCTTCTGCTGCTGCTTCTATTTCGGCCCTCTTCTTCTGTTCAGCTGCAGCAGCCTGTTCGGCTTTCTTTTGGCGTTCAGCCTCTGCCTTGTCCAGCTCTGCCTTAAGTGCCCGTTCCGCTGCAGCTTGTGCCTCCTTGTCTTATTTTTCTTTCCTGGCCTCTTTGGCCAGCTTCTTCTTTTGTGTTGCTGTTGCACTCTTTTGGCGCGCCTCCTCATCTTCTTTTAGCTTTTTCTCCCTTTCTTGCTGGGCTTTTGCCTCTGCTTCCTTTTGTTTGATGGATGGAGTTGGCCCTGTATTGATTCGAGATTTCTTGAGTATAGATGAAGAGGCACCTCCTAACTGACGTCTTCTGTCTTCTAAGTTCTGATTATCTGGGTCTTCCTGGACCACGTCAGTTCCCGGAGCAAGTTGTCTTTCAGCATTATACCAGTTTCTTCTCTCATCTTCCGTTGGGCGTTCAAGATGCTGATAAGTCCACTTGAGGTTGGCTCTCCGGCAGTGTTCAGGGACTATTTTCTCTGGGTCATATGTTCGGTGTTCAAGTGCCCCCAGCTGATAACTTCTCATTGCTTCTGCCTCTGCTATGACTTCCCTGAAGTCCTTAACTGTGAATGCACCAATGGTGAGGGGCAGAGTGGGCCACGGCTTCTTTTTGCCCTTAGACAGGATGTTGGAGAATCCGTGTGACATCTGAAAGCACACCTCCTGAATAAGCATTTTTTCCGTCACGAAGCGAGGCATAGCATGTGGTGCCTTGTAAGTTCCAAAGACCCGGATGAAGGTGTACCCAGGGAAAGGGAACCAGTGCGCCACTTTAACCAGAGTCGCCTTGGCCCGCCACGACATGCAAGGGGCGTCTTGGCCAAATAAATGTCTGTACAGTGCGGGAACAAATATTTGGGAGATCTGATCTATATCCTGTTTGTATTTGGACTCCCAAAATACCTTTAGTTGTAGATGAATTGCGCGCGTGTTCTCGGAGTCACAGTTGTGCCCCCATCCATCAAAATCTACTCGGCGTAAACCGCGTCTAGTAGGTACGAGGCCATGTAAAATTCAGCAGGCATTCCTTCTTCCGGGGCCAATGCCGAGTTCAAGTTGGTCTGCATCGACGTCATCAGTATGCTGGCCCAGTTGAAACGGGTGCCATGTTTTGTCACATACTCCATGATAGTAGCCCAACTGCCGCTGAAGGTGGAGCAATCTGGGCGCCCGTAAAGTCTACAGAGCATGGCGGCAACCAATTTGTAAACCTTCCTTAGGCTCGCCACTGGGTATTCCTGGTTCTTTTTCACCTTGAACTTCTCGGGCTCCTCCCACCATTGTTTAATAGTATCAACTATCGGAACGGCGTGAGCAACAGCCCATTCTGGAGAGAAATGCTCGTTTGGGCGAGGCAGTGAGTAATAAATGTGTGCATCCGAGCCTACCAGTGTAGCAAAAGCTCTGCCTTGGTGATCCCTAATCACAAACTTTTCGGGGTCTGTCTTTTGTATGATCCAATCTATGATTTCTGGACATGGGAATATGGCTGGATGCGCCCCTGCCAGATGTAGTTTGGACCTCTTTACCGCCAAGTATACTTCCCGGTCTGGGAGATCTTCTGGAAATTCTTCTTCCGGTGTGGCGAACTCATGATAAATCTGGTACCATCTCATGCTGTCGTCTTTTGAAAAAGTACATAGTGTATCTCGGTATATTGGGGGTGGGGACACCACCTCCAGCTCATCAATCTCTTCCACTATTTTCTTGTCCTTCCTCCGAGATAGCGGGGGCGCCATGTCACTAGAATCTGAGAGCACAGGTATGCACTCTATGTCTTCTTGAGTTTCACCTGTCAAATTCAGAAAGGAGTCCCACGATAAGAACGACATGGTGATAAAAACCAGTTACAATTTAGGAATCTAGCTGCGTTAATGCAAAACTGGACTGCTGAGTCGCTGGGTCGCGGATCGCACAAACAGAGCCCGGGCGCGACCTTGCGACCTTGCGACCTGGCGACCTGGGGTCACTGGGTCGCTAGGTCGCTAGGTCGCAGATCTCCGGAAAATGGGAAAACGCGACCTAGCGACCTAGCGACTAGGTCGCTGGGTCGCAGGTCGCAGACTGGCTTGCTGGGGTTTTCGCGCGCGCGGCCTTGAACTCTTTTGCCCCCCTTCTCTTGGGAATTTACAAGATTTCTAGGCCCAGGGGGAGCTGTGGCATGATTTCAAAGGCAAAGGGATGATGCCATGGGGTGAAACAACAAACAGCGAGGTTTTGGGCAATTCATGCAACATATAATTTACAAAAACCTCAGAAAACATCAAAGCTCAACCAAAAGACAATTTAAAGGCTAAAGGGGAGATGGGTTTAGTAAGAAAAGAATTAAAACGGAAACAGCAGGAAGAAATGGCAACTTACCCGGGAAAAACGCGTCAGTTGAGCTGTCAGAGGCGTTTTTCTTACAAATCGCTGAATGTGAAAAATGCGACCTGCGACCTCCCTTTTATAGAAAGTCGCACGTGCGAGCAATTAATGCAGGCCGCTGAGTCGCAGATTTGTAAAACTTTGAGTTTTGCAACCTGGCGACCTTGCGACCTAGCGACCTGGGGTCGCTGGGTCTCTAGGTCGCTAGGTCGCGCTTTGCACGAAATTTGTAGTTTTGCGACCTTGCGACCCGGCGACATAGGTCGCTGAGTCGCAAAGTTGCAGTTTTCATAAAATTTGAGGATTTGCGACCTGGCGACTTGGCGACCTGAGGTCGCTAGGTCGCTAGGTCGCAGGTCGCAGTTTTTATAAATTGTTTACCTTTGCGATCTGGTGACTTAACAATTTCTCTTTAGTTCTAAGGGGCTCCAAAAAATTTTGAAATGGTAGTCTTTTTGGAGGGTGTTGTAAAGGTTACAACAAATGGCGATTCACTGGACGAACTCAGAGTCTCTGCTGATGGTTAGTCTTAGTGGGGGGAGGGAGGGGCTTATGCTAACTGTCCTCTTTTACCTTGTGGTTGCCATTTCCTAGCCTTCGGTCGTCCAGCTGGGTTACCGAACTTGCTGGTCCGGTTGGGCGCCCTTCAAACAAATTCTTTCTTCAGGTCTCCGGACTGGAAGGGTTGGAGAACTCCAGGCGGCCACAGGGTCTGGTACGATTATTTTGTCCTCATCGTGTTGCTCCGCTGCCAGCGAACCTCTCGGTCCCGGCGGAGTCACTGCCTAGTAATCGTGAACGTTGCTCCGCTGCCAGCGAGCCTGGTCAGTACCCCGGCGGAGTCGTTACATCACCTCTCTGTGCAGGAAGCCTTTCTCAATCCTTTAACCTTTATTTGTCTGCTATTGCACTTATTTTGAATGTGCCCGAGGAACTTATTTAGATGTGCTTATGGCACTTATTTGAAATGGCAATTTAGCCTGGGCGGAGGAGGGATCCCGACTTATTTTGCTTGCAGAGAGGTTGTTCCTGGTCTAGTATGAGGACTTTGGTTTTTCCCAGACACCCTGACATAGCATAGAGTATCTCTCTTCCCTTCTGGTCCGATTACCATTTACACTACATTTTCTTTTGTGGACACCCTCTCAGACTGGCGAGGTAAGCTTTCCTGCTTGATGACTTGAGCTCGGTAATGGGCTACCTTTAGGTGCGGAGAACAAGCAAGCTTTTGCCACCTTTGAGTTTATCGGGAAAAGCTTTCCATCAGCGGAGAACTTGCGGCAGCATGCCAATCTGCGAGACCCTAACAAATCCTTCCTTAGGCTTTTATTCTATTCTATTCATTTATTTATTTATTTATTTTTTTTATTTTTTTGACAAAAGAGACAAGAAAATATGGTACAACGAGACACTCTCCATACAAGTAGCAAGTCTCCATTTGGTACTAAGGTCTCCCTTTTCTGTCCGATCTGATTTGAAAGCAATGCAAGGTTGGTATAAATCAGCGCTGGAGTGGCGATGAATTGACTAAGATGTTCTTGAGATGCCGAGGGCTCTGGATCAGCTGCGGCTTGCTTGATAGGTTGCAAAAATGATTGGATGTCCTGGTCTACTTGTTCCTAGGTTTTCTCTTCTTCTAATGCCCCAAGCGATGGAATGTGATGCAATGTATGCATTGAGTCGATGCCACTAATCAGGTGGTTGTACAAGGACATTACTTTGTCCAGGTCTTTAGACAATTTGTCTCGAGACTGCATCGCCATGCAGAGTTGAACCTTTGCATCCTGCGTGTGAATCCAGTCCCTCTTAGGCAAATTTTCAGGTGCCTGAGGGTACTGTATTATCCAACCCATCATCCTGTCTAAATCCTGTGAAGCTTCTCTGAGCTGCTCTTGTCTTTGCCTAGTTTCCGTTCGTGCTCTTGCCATAGGAGCGACTGTTTGTTTGATGGCGAACATTTCACCGTATACCTGTCTCATAGTCACTTCTAACACCTCACACTCCTTGAAAATGGCAAGCGAGACTTCATTTACTGGTAAAGCCTGGTTTCGAAGTTGCTGGAATTCTGCTTGCAATTCTACTTTCTCTTGCTCCGCTATCTTCTCACGTTGCTCAGCTGCGTGCAGTCTGTTTTGTAGAGATACTATTTCTCTACTCATTCGGGTTACATTCTCTTCCGTAGCCGCAGCGAAAGCAGTACCTCCTGACGCTATCATTACCGGATTAGTCCTGGTGTCAAGGACTATATCTTTGCCTGTTGCCACTGTGGATGCGGCAGAAGGGCTTTGTGCCAGTGACCTCCTCTTCTCTTGCCGGATTTTGAATGAAAACTGATCAAATGTGAGCCTGGTCAAGTCAAACACATCTTCTTCCTGTACATGGGGCGATCTAACATCAAAGAGTTTTGTACGGCCCAGAGGTATATCGAGAGGAGTTACCTCAAGGTCGTCCAGCATGTCATCCTCCCTTTCCTCTGTGTTCTTTTCTTCTTCTTCCTTCCTCCGCCGTTCAGCTTCTGCTGTTGCTTCTATTTCGGCCCTCTTCTTCTGTTCAGTTGCAGCAGCCTGTTTGGCTTTCTTTTGGCGTTCATCCTCTGCCTTGTCCAGCTCTGCCTTAAGTGCCCGTTCCGCTGCGGCTTGTGCCTCCTTGTCCTCTTTTTCTTTCCTGGCCTCTTTGGCCAGCTTCTTCTTTTGTGTTGCTGTTGCACTCTTTTGGCACGCCTCCTCATCTTCTTTTAGCTTTTTCTCCCTTTCTTGCTAGGCTTTTGCCTCTACTTCCTTTTGTTTGATGGATGGAATTGGCCCTGTGTTGGTTCGAGATTTCTTGAGTACAGATGAAGAGGCACCTCCTAACTGACGACTTATGTCCTCTAAGCTCTGATCATCTCGGGCTCCCCCGACCACGCGCTCCCTGATACAAGTTGTCTTTCACATTATACCGCTTTTTCTCTCATCTTCCGCCGGGCGTTCGGGCATGCCGATAAGTCCACTGAGGTTGCCTCCGGCAAAGTTGTTCAGCAGGAACTATTTTCTCTGGGTCATATGTTCGGTGCTCAAGCGCCCCGAGCTGATAACTTCTCATTGCTTCTGCTTCTGCTGCTACTTCCCTGAAGTCTTTAACTGTGTATGCACCAATGGTGAGGGGTAGCGTGGGCCACGGCTTTTTTTTGCCTTTAGACAGGATGCTGGAGAATCTGTGTGACATTTGAAAGCATACCTCCTGAATAAGAACTTTGTCTGTCACAAAGCGAGGCATAGCATGTGGTGCCTTGTAAGTTCCAAAGACTTGGATGAAGGTGTATCCAGGGAAAGGGAACCAGTGTGCCACTTTGACTAGAGTCTCCTTGGCCCGCCATGACATGCAGGGGCCGTCTTGGCCAAATAAATGTCTGTACAAAGAGGGGATAAATACTTTGGAAATCTGATCAATATCCTGTTTATATTTGGACTCCCAAAATACCTTGAGTTGTAGATGAATTGCGCGCGACTGCTCGGAATCCCAGTTGTGCGCCCATCCCTCAAACTGTACTCTGGCGCAGACAGCATCTAGTAGGTAAGAGGCCATGTAAAATTCAGCAGGCATTCCTTCATCCGGGGCCAATACCGAGTTCAAGTTGGTCTACATCGAAGTCATCAGTATGTCGGCCCAGTTGAACCGGGTGCCATATGTTGTCACATACTCCATGATAGTAGCCCAACTGCCGCTGAAGGTGGAGCAATCTGGGCGTCCGTAAAGTCTGCAGAGCATGGCGGCAACCAATTTGTAAACCTTCCTCAGGCTCGCCACTGGGTACTCTTGGTCTTTCTTGACCTTGAACTTCTCGGGCTCCTCCCACCATTGTCTAATAGTATCAACTATTGGAACGGCATGAGCAACAGCCCATTCTGGAGAGAAATGCTCATCTGGGTGAGGCAGTCAGTAATAAATGTGAGCATCCGCGCCTACCAGTGTAGCGAAAGCTCTGCCTTGGCTGTCCCTGATCACAAACTTCTCGGGGTCCGTCTTTTGTATGATCCAATCTATGACCTCTGGACATGGGAATATGGCTGGATGCGCCCCTACCAGATGTAGTTTAGACCTCTTTACCGCCAAGTATACTTCCCGGTCTGGGAGATTTTCTGGGAATTCCTCTTCCGGTATGGCGAACTCATGATAAAATTGGTACCATCGCATGCTGTCGTCTTTTGTAAACGTACATAGTGTATCCCTGTATATTGGGGGTGGGGACACCACTTCCAGCTCATCAATCTCTTCCACTATTTTCTTGTCTTTCCTTTGAGATAGCGGGGGCGCCATGTCGCTGGAATCTGATAGCACAGGTATGCACTCTATGTCCTCTTTAATTTCACCTGTCAAATTCATAAAGGAATCCCACGATAAGAACGACATGGTGATAAAAACCAGTTACAATTTAGTGATGAAATTTAGCTACGTTAATGCAACACTGGACTACTGAGTCGCTGGGTCGCGAATCGCACAAACAGAGCCGGGGCGCGACCTTGCGACCTCGCGACCAGGTCGCTGAGTCGCTAGGTCGCAGATCTCCGGAAAATGGGAAAACACGACCTAGCGACCTAGCCACTAGGTCACCGGGTCGCAGGGTCGCAAATCCCAAAAAATGGAGAAAATGCGACTCTGCGACCTCGCGACTAGGTCGCTGGGTCGCAGGTCGCAAACTAGGCTTGCCGAGGTTTTCGCGCGCGCGGCCTTGAACTCTTTTGCCCCCCTTCTCTTGGGAATTTACAAGATTGCTGGGCCCAGGGGGAGCTGTGGCATGATTTCAAAAGCAAAGGGATGATGCCATGGGGTGAAACAACAAACAGCGAGGTTTTGGGCAATTCATGCAACATATAATTTACAAAAACCTCAGAAAACATCAAAGCTCAACCAAAAGACAATTTAAAGGCTAAAGGGGAGAGGGGTTTAGTAAGAAAAGCATTAAAACGGAAACAGCAGGAAGAAATGGCAACTTACCCGGGAAAAACGCGTCAGTTGAGCCGTCGAGGCGTTCGTACAATCGTCGAATGTATCTCTGCGACTGCGACTCCCTTTGCAGTGCCTTTCCACGTGCGAGCAATTAATGTGTCGCCGTAGTCGCAGATGAACTTGAGTTTTATGATCTCGGCGATCACACTGGCGACTGGCTGGGTCGTTGAAGTCGCTAGGTCGCGCTTTGCACGAAATTTGTAGTTTTGCGACCTTGCGACCAGGCGACCCGGCGACCTAGGTCGCTGAGTCGCAAAGTCGCAGTTTTCATAAAATTTGAGGATTTGCGACCTGGCGACTTGGCGACCTGAGGTCGCTAGGTCGCTAGGTCGCAGGTCGCAGTTTTTATAAATTGTTTACCTTTGCGATCTGGTGACTTAACAATTTTTCTTTAGTTCTAAGGGGCTCCAAAAATTTGAAATGGTAGTATTTTTTGGAGGGTGTTATAAAGGCTACAACAAATGGCGATTCACTGGACGAACTCAGAGTCTCTGCTGATGGTTAGTCTTTGCGGGGGGAGGGAGGGGCTTATGCTAACTGTCATCTTTTACCTTGTGGTTGCCATTTACTAGCCTTCGGCATCTAGCTGGGTTGCTCAACCTGCTGGTCTGGTTGGGCGCCATTCAAACAAATTCTTTCTTCAGGTCTCCGGACTGGAAGGGTTGGAGCACTCCAGGCGGCCACAGGGTCTGGTATGATTATTTTGTCCTCATCGTGTTGCTCCGCTGCCAGCGGACCTCTCAGTCCCGGCGGAGTCACTGCCTAGGAATCGTGAACGTTGCTCCGCTGCCAGCGAGCCTGGTCAGTACCCCGGCGGAGTCGTTACATCACCTCTCTGCGCAGGAAGCCTTTCTCAATCCTTTACCCTTTATTTGTGTGCTATTTCACTTATTTTGAATGTGCCTGAGGCACTTATTTAGATGTGCTTATGGCACTTATTTGAAATGGAAATTTAGCCTGGGCGGATGAGGGATCCCGACTTATTTTGCTTGCAGAGAGGTTGTTCCTGGTCTAGTATGAGGACTTTGGTTTTTCCCAGACACCCTGACATAGCATAGAGTATCTCTCTTCCCTTCTGGTCCGGTTACCATTTACACTGCGTTTTCTTTTGTGGACACCCTCTCAGACTGGCGAGGTAAGCTTTCCTGCTTGATGACTTGAGCTCGGTAATGTGCTACTTTTAGGTGCGGAGAACAGGCAAGCTTTTGCCACCTTTGAGTTTATCGGGAAAGGCCTTCCATCAGCGGAGAACCTGCAGCAGTATGCCAATCTGCATGACCCTAACAAACCCTTCCTTAGGCTTTTATTCTATTTACTTCTTTTTTTTTTCTTTTTTTCTTTTTTAAACAAAAGAGACAAGAAAATATGGTACAAAACGAGACAGCCTTCCAAGGGCTGCTAAGTGAAATAGTGTTTGAGGTCATGCCCGTTTACCGGGAGGACCTCGACTCGTCCATCAAGGGTTTGCAATCTGAATGTGTGTGATCCTATCTTTTCCTTAATTTGGAACGGGCCTGTCCAAAGTGCTTGGAACTTGGCATGCTTCCCCTTTTCCTCATGGGCTTTATCCCACTTAAGGACCAGGTCTCCTACCTCAAAAGTTTTGTTTCCCGCGGAATTTTTATCAAACCATTTTTTGATTCGGTTCTGATGGATGGAAAACTTTTCTCGGGTCTTTTGCCTTTCTTCCTCCAATTTCAGCAAGGTGTCGATTCGGTTTTGCAAGGTGGGACACGGGGTACCATGACATTCTTGGGACAGTTGGAGGGCCGGGAGAGATAGATGAGAAGGGAGGACAACTTCTTTTCCATACACGAGGAAAAATGGGGAGGTGCCTAAAGAGGACTTGGGAGTAATACGGTCAGCCCACAATGCATTGTGAAGGGCATTGTGCCAGTTGCGCTGGTGGGATAGGAGAGTCTTCTTAATAATACGGATAAGGTTCTTGTTAGTGCACTCAGCTAATCCATTTCCCTGGGGGTAGTAGTTTGCAGAATGTTTTAGAATAATACCATTTTCCAGCGCGAAATCATATAATTTAAAAGATGAGAAATAAGTCGCATTATCAAAAACTAAAGAAGTCGGTACGCCAAACCTGGTCATGATGGAGTGCGTGAGGAATTCTATTACCTCTTGATCATTGATTCGGCGTAACGGTGTTGCCTCGACCCACCTGGTGAAGTAATCAGTGGCCGTAAGGATATACCGATGTTGTTTAGAAGAGTGAGGTATGATTTCCCCAATTACATCCAAACCCCATTGTTGGAAAGGTTCCTCTACTGCTACTGAGAGTAGTGGTGCGGCAGGCCGTGCTTCCCGGTTGGAGAACTTCTGGCACTGAATGCATTTCCTAACATATGCGTGCACGTCTCTGAAAAGAGTAGGCCAATAGTATCCTGCACGCATTATCTTGTGGGCAGTGTTATCTCTGGAAAAATGACCTCCAGCTGGTCCGTCATGCAACTCAGTTAAGATTTTCTGTGCTTCGTCAGTTTCCAAGCAGCGTAACAGGACCCCATCGTGGTGTTTCTTGAACAACTTACCTTGGATCAGTTGGTGAGATGTGGCTTTTAGTCTTATTGCGCGTTTCTGTCGGGCAGTAAGAGCAGGGTCCATCGTGCCTTGGGCCAGATATCTTGAAATGTCAGAATACCAAGAAGGGCTATTTTGCTGAGGCACATGGTCGCTCTGATACATGTCGATCTCTTGTTCCCAACATTCTTCTTCAATCTCACGAGCACTTGCAGCCTCCGCGGCCATTTGACATAAGCCCTGTCCTTTAACGGTATGTGCTGGTTTGAACTCTAAATCGTATTCTTGTAAACATGCCATCCAGTTGCCCCGCCTTTCGCCTAGTTCTTGCTGTACGAAAAGTGAGCGGACTGCTGGGTGCGGTACAAAAACCGTGACGTGATTTTTCAAGATGTAGGGCCTAAAATGTTTTACGGCCTTGTAAACCGCATAGGCCTGCTTGTCAATTTCCGGATAGTTTAATTCAGCTCCCTGTAGACCGGTGCTCATAAAAGAAATGGGCCGTTCATCATTGTTATTATCTTTCTGCGTGAGGATGGCCGCAAGCGAGGAGTCTGAAGCGAAAGTGTATAGGATGAAGCCTTTATCAAAATCTGGACTTTGGAGGGAAGGAGTTTCAGCTATAGCCTTTTTGATTTTATCGAAGGCCTCTTTCTCTGGGGGATTCCATTGGAATACAACATTCTTTTTAATCATTCCCTGCAGTGGTCTGACTATCTGCGCGAAATCTGAAATGAATTTACGGACAAAATTAATCTTCCCCAGGAAGGATTGCATCGCTTTCTTGTTGCTTGGGGGCAGAATCTGAGCGATGGCTTTGGCCCGTTCCGGATCAACCACAATGCCCTGTTTAGTGATAATGTGGCATAGCAAGTTTCCCTCTGTCACAGCGAAAACGCTCTTTTTAGGATTGAGCGATATTCCGTACCTCCTGCACCTTTCGAAGATTTGCTTGAGGTGGCGTAAATGATCGCCCCTGCGTTTTGAAAATACAGTAACATCGTCCAAATAAACCACCATGCTCTGCCCTATTAAACCGCAGAAGGCTATGTCCATGGCTCGTTGGAAAGTTGCCCCTGCATTGATCAAGCCAAAGGGCATGCGTCTGAAAGCGAAGGTTCCCCATTTTGTCCGGAATGTGGTTTTCAGTCTGTCTGGTTCAGCTACCAGCACTTGGTTATAGCCGGAGAAGCCGTCCAATAGGGAGAACATCTCAGATCCAGACACAGCTTGTAATATCTGTTCCATGGGGGGCACCGGGTAGTTGTCTTTGTTTGAGGACCGATTCAAATTGCGGAAATCTACACACAAGCGGATCTCACCAGACTTCTTTCGCACAGGTACCAGATTTGACACCCACGTGGAGTGACGAACTTTGAAAATAATGCGCGCATCCAAAAGCTTCTTAAGTTCTTTTAGAATCATTGGCTCCAAAGCTGGATGCACTTTTCTGAGTTTCTGTTGGAAGGGTTTAACGCCTTCCCTCATGGGTATTACATGCTGAATGATACGAGTGTCGTATGTACGTAGATCTTCATATGTCCAAGCAAATACGTCACGATACTTCCGGAATAACTGGGTGAAGGCCCGTGCCTCTTCATCACTGTAGTCTTTGCCAAGGTTAACGAACTTAGGGTTCTCATTTGATCCCAAGTTTACTTGCCGATGTGCCAATATGGAACTTTGCACTTTGGTGTTCGGAGGCCTGCGGAATCGGTTTTGCAGATCAAACATCTTTTCTAGTGATACCACCCCCTTGGGCATAATGTTCTCTTTGTGTTCATCATTCTTTTTCTGTAACGCATGCTCATGTTCTTCCTCATCGATCGCCGCATCTTTGAATACTTCAGTATTGCACATAAAGTCCAAAATCTGTTGATCATCGTTAAAAACGCGTAAATTAGAAATATTGTCTGGCACAGAGGGCCTATATACAATTTCAATAGAAAAACCGTCCCTCAAAGGGGTGAATCTAGCAGCAGCATTGGCCAGAGTATCTGCTGCTGCGTTGTGCATCCTAAGGACAGATTTAATTCCAAATGCATCAAAACCAGAAATCAAACGCCATACCTCTTGTTGATACGCCTTTAAATGTGGAGATAAACAGTGAATAGTGTTGCGTACCTGGCGGGTGATGATCTCGGAATCTCCAATGACCTGCAAACATTTTACCTTCAAGTCCAGTGCCTTTTTAAGTCCGAGGATTAATGCTTCGTACTCAGCAGAGTTGTTGGTGCACTGGAACTCTAGCCGGCATGAGATTAAGTATTTATTCTTGTGCGGGTCAAGCAATATGCAACCAGCACCAGCTCCGTCATGAGTCTTGGAACCATCATAATACAAGGTCCATAGGTCACCTTCTGGCTCCTTCAGGGCACTAGGTTGTGGAGGGGTCCCTGCTGGTGGTAAGTCAGGAATCACTTGCTCTTCAGTGACAAAGGCTACTTCAGATTGAACCTCGGGGCCTATAGGAGACTGAGGGGGTTGGTAGCATCCAAATATTGCTTCCAGAAAGCACATGCCGAGCTCTTCTTGTGCAAAGCTGATGGGTTCATTAATGGCATCTAGATCAGTGACGGTGTGCTTCATATAAGGTTCACTTTCTACCCTGATTTGATTATTCCGCCCCTTGTAAGGAAGCCACAAGTGGGACCAGTCGGTGGCGAAGTAGCCTTGCAACTTGCTGGACCAGTCCCGACTAAGCAATAGGCCATATGCTTCCGGGATGTCGACAACCACAATGTCAATGCATTGATGGACCCTAGAGTCTGAGGACAAGCGGATAATGACATTGTTCAATTCTCCTATGGCGGGTACTTGTGATCTATCGAGCTGTATGATTTTTGCATCAGTCTTCTCCGGGCGGATGTTGAGTTTCTTACAGACGGATAAAGGCATGACATTTGTAGAGGCACCGGAGTCGACTAGACAGTTGTGGACATTGAAGTTAAAAATCTCGAAAGACAAAAGGAAGGGAGGTGTGGATCCTCTTGAGTTTGTATTGATGGCGTTTACTATGGATTGTACCTCTGGTCCGGCTTGCGCAGACGTGTTGCTTACAGTCTTCGTAGCCGAAGTGTTTGCGAAAGCCTTAAGAATGAGCTCTTTTTGGTTAGTAATGCGGGCCAGCTCATAGAGAGAAATGTTTGCTCTTGTTTTCTTCATATCTTCAACAATGTTATAGCTGGGCTCTGGTTGAGGGCTAGGCTCGACAGAAGTCTTAGAGGATTCTGACGGAAGTTTATTCTTTTGACTCACTCGGGTAGTGTTATTTGGGTGTTTCTCCGTGGCAGATTGTTTTCTGTTACCCGGGGGTAGGATTTTCCTTAGAAAGGCCCTTTTCTTGTCTTCATAAGACTGTTCAGGAACAGGTCCTTTGCTTCTGAGGCTATAATTCCGCACGGGCTGATCTTTGGGAACATCTGCCATGTAGATATCAATGGGGGTAAGGTTCTCTCCACCTCGGATTATGTCAAAAGCGAGGATAGAAGATCCTGGTTCTTCGTTAGAGGGTGGATCCTCATCATGATCTGAAACATCATCCTCCGTGACATCTCCTGGAGTTTGGTCATCTAAAAGTTGATTAACTACTGCTGTCATGCTGCCAATCCATTGAGGGCACGTTTTTTCAGAGTGGGCAGCTTGGTGGAACGAGCAGAAATTGTCTTTCCCAATCTCCTCCACATTGAGGGCAGCATTTGTGTTTGACGGAGGTCTGTTGTTGGGATTACTTTTTCTGAAGAAAGGCTTGGGAGGTTTAGTGCTAGTTGTGGCTTCTGTGCCTTTTCTTCTTAGGTCAGTGACTTCGTTTGTTAAATGCTTAAGCGTTTTTGCCATGCTTTCAAAATCAAACGCATCTCTATCCCTATCCGTGGTTTTAGGAACGGAGGATTGACCTCTTTTTGGGTTAGGCTTGTGATCATCTCTTCCTTCATGATCGATGGCTCCTATCGAAAGCATATCTTTCTCTACGGCGAGAGCAGCCTCATAATTAGCCGTAAGGGTAGCACGGGCTTCGCGTTTGACGAAAACGGCAATGTCTCTAGGTAGGGCTTTGGTATAGTAGTCAATAGTGATCGAGTCATCCAGTGCTAGGTTCGGAGGAAATTTCTGTAGTATAGTGGCGAAGCGTTGGTTGAAGTCCTTCACCTTTTCCTTTTTATGACACTTGATGGTGCTCAATTCAGTGAGAAGCATGGAAGGAGTTTTATCTTCTGAAAAATTATGCAGGAACGCGCGACGGAATTGTTCCCATGAAGTGATAGAGGCACTGGGAAGGGAGCGGTACCACGTAGCTGCCTTGTTTTCGAGGGTATGGGGAAACAGTCGACATGCGACATCATCGGACTTGACTCTCATGATTTGCAGAGACAAATAGAAACTGCTGATATGATCTTCAGCCAGAGTGCCTTTTTCAGGGTCGAACTTGGGTAGATGTTTCTCCGGATGCCTAGGCAAATCTTGGAGTGGGCCCAGAAGATTTAATGGGGATTGAGCCATCCAAGCTAGGGGTTGCACTCTTCTAGCCCGTTGGTGTTGCCTAAACTCATGTTCAGATTCGTCTCCCGAACCTGAGACCGATACTTCTGACTCATGACGGGAATTTTCGTCTTGGTGTCTCCCACGGTGCAGAAAATCTCTAAGATATCCCAAGTTGTGGACAGGTGGCCTTATGGGGTTTGGTTGACAATTGTGATCTTGATTTCCTTGACCTCGGCCTCTATCCCCTCTGCCTCCGGCCCCTCGACCTCTATTCCTTTCTCCTTCATTTCTACGAGCCCTATTCCCCCTGTCTACATTTCCTCGGCCTCTGCCACCCTCACCATCCCCGGGTGGGGGGTGTGCCTGGTTGTTGTTTTGTCGAGTCTGGTTAGGCTGGGAGTCCGGGAAAGGCTCGGTGTCAGCAAACTCTTCACCCTCTTGGAGAATAGGATCATTTTCTTCAACAGCATTTGCGAGGTCTTCCAACATGAGATTTACGAGCTCGGGTATAGTACTTGCAATGGCCCCGTTACGGGTGATGTTCTTGGGAGGAGTTCTAGTATGGGCAAGGTATTCCATGATTGGAGTGAACCGTAAATGGTTGACAAGATCTCGGGCAGCTGGGCGTAAGGCTCTCAGCTGCTCCCTAGTGATTTCATAATATCGAAGCTCCCTCCCTGGAATATCTTCTGGAAGAGGAGGGTTAGTTTCATTGTTTATGACCTCCCCTTGGGGAGTTTGTGATGGGATGTTTGTTGTGTGCTGGGAGGCTGCCATTCGTCCCTCCTTCTAGCGCCAATTCTGTTGATGGGAAAAATTGTCCGGCCAACAGTAGGGGATCTCCCCGGTAAAAAGTCCCAATTAGACCTTAAACCGTTTGGAGTAGGGATCCCGTCCGGGGTGTGGGTCCGGCTACCACTTAAGATGACTTCCCTTTGGTCTCAAAAGAACCTGTTAGGACCTGCTGACATACACTCATTCACATGACATAGAATACAAGATTAATGTGTTAAACGTGAATCAAAACACTATGCGTAGTAAGATTATAGATAAAGCACGTACACCTCAAGAGATGTCATTAGCAACACATCTTTTGTGGGGTAATGCTAGTACGGTAGTCTGATCACAAAAGAAATAGTTCTTTATGATAAGATACCTCTTCACTTCCTGAAAGATGAAACGAAATGCTAATAAGATAGTTCATTAACATTCATTAATAGAACAGATAATAAAATGAACATCATTGATACAACACGGATAGCCATGACGCATAAACGATGATATAAAAAGTGCAGCTTCATTAATCATAGGATATTCTGAAACTGTACAAGGAATACGCAAAGTGTTCATACAGCAAAACACATCATAACCATAGGGTATTTTAACAAGACTCTATATTCATATGCTCAAGTGTAGAATCTTTCAATACAATTGCATGTAACTCTTGAGTTTTTTCCCAAAAAAAGAAAAGCCCTTTTACAATGTCCCGTAGGAGTATTTATAATGCCAAAATTGTCCGTTGGGTTTCCTTGACTGTTCGCCTTCTTGACCTTTGGGTTACCTTGCGACCCACTCCTTCTGTGACCTGGGCAGGTGATGCGACTTGCGACCTAGGTAGGAGATGCGACCTGCGACCTATCCTGTTGGTGCGACTTGCGACCTGGTTCTACTTGCTGCTGCCGGGACGCGAAATGTTAATGTCAGGGATGTCAACCTGTTGATCTCTGAGGAAATCCTGCCATGCCTGGTGTTTTGCCGCTATGGGGGACACCAGAGGTACCTCCTCCTTCAACCTATGCACACATTCCAAAGCGTTTGGTACTAAGGTCTCCCTTTTCTGTCCGATCTGATTTGAAAGTGACGCAAGCTTGGTATAAACCCGCGCTGGAGCGGCGATGAATTGACTAAGATGCTCTTGAGATGCGGAGGGCTCTGGATCAGCTGCGGCTTGCTTGATAGGTTGCAAGAACGATTGAATATCCTGGTTTACTTTCTCCCAGGTTTTCTCCTCTTCTAATGCCCCAAGCGATGGGATGTGATGCAGCGTATGCATGGAGTCGATACCACTAATCAGGTGGTTGTACGAGGACATCACTTTGTCCAGGTCTTTAGACAATTTGTCTCCAGATTGCATCGCCATGCGGAGTTGAACTTTTGCATCCTGCGTGTGGATCCAGTCCCTCTTAGGCAAATTTTCAGGTGCCTGAGGGTACTGTATTGTCCAACCCATCATCCTGTCCAAAGCCTGTGAAGCCTCTTTGAGCTGATCATGTCTTTGCCTGGTTTCCATTCGTGCTCTTGCTAGGGGAGCGACTGTTTGTTTGATGGTGAGCATTTCACCATATACCTGTCTCATAGTGATTTCCAACACCTCACACTCCTTGAAAATGGAAAGCGAGACTTCATTTGCTGGTAGAGCTTGGTTTCGAAGTTGCTGGACTTCTGCTTGCAATTCTGCTTTCTCCTACTCTGCTATCTTTTCGCGTTGCTCAGCTGCGTGCAGTCTGTTTTGTAGAGATACTATTTCTCTACTCATTTGGGTTACATTCTCTTCCGTAGCTGCAGCGAAAGCAGTACCTGCTGATGCTATCATTACCGGATTAGTCCTGGTATCCAAAACTATATCCTTGCCTGTTGACACTGCGGATGAGGTAGAGGGACTTTGTGCCAGTGACCTCCTCTTCTCTTGCCGGATTTTGAATGAAAACTGATCAAATGTGAGCCTAGTCAAGTCAAACACATCTTCTTCCTGTACATGGGGCGATCTGACATCAGAGAGTTTTGTACGGCCCAGAGGTATATCGAGAGGAGTTACCTCAAGGTCGTCCAGCATGTCATCCTCCCTTTCCTCTGTGTTCTTTTCTTCTTCTTCCTTCCTCCGCTGTTCAGCTTCTGCTGCTGCTTCTATTTCGGCCCTCTTCTTCTGTTCAGCTGCAGCAGCCTGTTCGGCTTTCTCTTGGCGTTCAGCCTCTGCCTTGTCCAGTTCTGCCTTAAGTGCTCGTTCCGCTGCGGCTTGTGCCTCCTTGTCCTCCTTTTCTTTCCTGGCTTCTTTGGCCAGCTTCTTCTTTTGTGTTGCTGTTGCACTCTTTTGGCGCGCCTCCTCATCTTCTTTTAGCTTTTTCTCCCTTTCTTGCTGGGCTTTTGCCTCTGCTTCCTTTTTTTTGATGGATGGAATTGGCCCTATGTTGGTTCGAGATTTCTTGAGTACAGATGAAGAGGCACCTCCTAACTGACGACTTCTGTCCTCTAAGCTCTGATCATCTGGGTCTTCTTGGACCACGCCAGTTCCCGGAGCAAGTTGTATTTCAGCATTATACCAGTTTCTCCTCTCATCTTCCGCTGGGCGCTCAAGATGCTGATAAGTCCACTTGAAATTGGCTCTCCGGCAGTGTTCAGGGACTATTTTCTCTGGGTCATATGTTCGGTGTTCAAGCGCCCCGAGCTGATAACTTCTCATTGCTTCTGCTTCTGTTGTTACTTCCCTGAAGTCTTTAACTGTGAATGCACCAATGGTGAGGGGTAGCGTGGGCCACGGCTTCTTTTTGCCTTTAGACAGGATGCTGGAGAATCCGTGTGACATTTGAAAACATACCTCCTGGATAAGCATTTTGTCTGTCACAAAGCGAGGCATAGCATGTGGCGCCTTATAAGTTCCAAAGACTCGGATGAAGGTGTATCCAGGGAAAGGGAACCAGTGTGCTACTTTGACTAGAGTCTCCTTGGCCCGCCACGACATGCAGGGGGCGTCTTGGCCAAATAAATGTCTGTACAGAGAGGGGATAAATACTTGGGAAATCTGATCCATATCCTGTTTGTATTTGGACTCCCAAAATACCTTGAGTTGTAGATGAATTGCGCGCGTCTGCTCGGAGTCCCAGTTGTGCGCCCATCCCTCAAAATCTACTCGGGCGCAAACCGCGTCTAGTAGGTAAGAGGCCATGTAAAATTCGGCAGGCATTCCTTCTTCCGGGGCCAATGCCGAGTTCAAGTTGGTCTGCATCGACGTCATCAGTATGCCGGCCCAGTTGAAACGGGTGCCATGTTTTGTCACATACTCCATGATAGTAGCCCAACTTCCGCTGAAGGTGGAGCAATCTGGGCGCCCGTAAAGTCTGCAGAGCATGGCGGCAACCAATTTGTAAACCTTCCTTAGGCTCGCCACTGGGTATTCCTGGTTCTTTTTCACCTTGAACTTCTCGGGCTCCTCCCACCATTGTTTAATAGTATCAACTATCGGAACGACGTGAGCAACAGCCCATTCTGGAGAGAAATGCTCGTTTGGGCGAGGCAGTGAGTAATAAATGTGTGCATCCGAGCCTACCAGTGTAGCAAAAGCTCTGCCTTGGTGATCCCTAATCACAAAATTTTCGGGGTCTGTCTTTTGTATGATCCAATCTATGATTTCTGGACATGGGAATATGGCTGGATGCGCCCCTGCCAGATGTAGTTTGGACCTCTTTACCGCCAAGTATACTTCCCGGTCTGGGAGATCTTCTGGAAATTCTTCTTCCAGTGTGGCGAACTCATGATAGATTTGGTACCATCTCATGCTGTCGTCTTTTGAAAAAGTACATAGTGTATCTCGGTATATTGGGGGCGGGGACATCACCTCCAGCTCATCAATCTCTTCCACTATTTTCTTGTCCTTCCTCCGAGATAGCGGGGGCGCCATGTCACTAGAATCTGAGAGCACAGGTATGCACTCTATGTCTT